>JANFOE010000104.1:1200000-1625622 GCA_025667525.1 Glebionis coronaria
TCTTTTACACCGTATTTTTGGATAATCCACACATTATGTTGGTCCCGAAAATCAAGGCGCCATACGTAAAGACATTCATCCTTAATCCCAACCATCATAACTATGCTCGGAATATCTTTTTTATTAGGATTATATCTTCCATCATCAGGTTGGGGAATTTCTTTAAATACCTCTTTGGATAAATCAAAAGAAATCATGGATGACTTCTTTAGACGACCTTCATGATCCATGGACCAGTGAAGTTCCCCATTGCATAAAGTAGCAAGCTTTCCAAATTGACATACACTGTCCAGATGCCAACATGTTTCCAAACATTTGATTTCAAAGACAATACTTGAAAAGATGTGCGATACTCGCCTTCCGTGACCCCAAACACAATCTTGTAATCATTTGTAACTGGATCATACCCAAAACCCCAACATGACCCCTCACCCAAATATGATCCATGGGGATTTAGCACCTTTGACACCATTCTCTCTTCTCTAGTTCACATATTGGCTACAATAAATTCATTGCGAGGAAATGAATAGATACATACGAGGCCATTGGAAGAACCAACGATAAAGTTTATATGACCAATTTTTTGGTCGTAATTTGGTAGTATAACCTGGTCACACCGTGTATGTCCATTATCATTATTGTTGAAACAATGGTCTTGATGAGCTTTAATAAAGTAACCGTGGGAAATTAATGATTTCCATGACTTGCACACACTCTTGCATCTAAGGAGATTCTTCACATC
The DNA here is from genome assembly GCA_025667525.1 of Glebionis coronaria. Lineage (NCBI taxonomy): Eukaryota > Viridiplantae > Streptophyta > Magnoliopsida > Asterales > Asteraceae > Glebionis > Glebionis coronaria. The sequence continues at coordinate 1,200,743 of JANFOE010000104.1, forward strand.
TAGTCTTACCAGAATCTGCTCAATTAGTTCCTCAGGGATATAATCTGGCATTGTAACACTTTGTTTTTCCATAAGGTATTTCTCTTCCATCGACACTTTACGTCTTTTATTTGTAACGAAGCTCTTCTCTTCCATTGAAAGTTTTCGTTTTTCCACGTAGTCATCTTCTAGTGAAACTTTTTGTTCTTCAGTAACATAATCCTCTTCCTTTAACAGTTTAGTCTTTTTTGTAACATGATTATTATTCAAATGAAACTTTTCTTTTAGTTGTGAAGAAGCTGTTCTCTTCCATTGAAACATTTTGTTTTTCCGTAACATAGTCCTCTCCCTTTAAAAGTTTAATCTTTTTGAAACACGGTTATTTTCAATAGAAACTTTTCTTTTATTTAAGAAGGAGTTGTCTTCCATTAAAACTTTGATCTTTTTTGCTATGGTTTCTCTTCCTGTAACAAAGAAAAGCACAAAGACATTGATTAAAAACTATTGTAGCTAATGTGGAAGTTTAAAAATAAAAAATATCTCTGATATTAATCTCACACAAAAACATGCAGTACCTAACAACTTATGTTTGATCAGGTAAGCAACAAATTAATCAACATAAGCAACCAACAACAGATAATAAAACTATGTAATAATAATAAGCTGAATGCGCAAACTGATTATATGATATTGGGATCGTAACACCATATGATACGAAGCTAAGTGTAGAACTGACTAAAAAGCTAACTTGTTTAAGGAGGGGACACTAGGCTTAAAAAACCATGAACCAATCCCATGATGTGGGATCGTAACACCATAGAATAAAGCATAAGTAAATCCTAACCTAAAATCATATCGATCTAAGTGAGCATGACATGATGAAAACATCAGTAAAGCCTAACTGATCATATGAATATTTCCTTTATCAGCAAATTTGGGAGAAAGAAGATGAAGCTTGTTGGCCATAGGAATTTCAATCAGAACTTGAAAAACAAGATTAAGATCCGGCGATTGATTTGAAGATTCGATGATAATGAATTTTGTCCAAAAAACTAAACTCGAATTCGTAGGTTGTTTGATAATAAATATGCCTAACCATTCTATACTCCTCCAATAGGGGTTTTTATATAGCCGGCTAATGATTTATTTGGTTTCCGGTTTCTGTTTCGCAAACTCTATAATTTTTGTGCGACTTATTTAGAAACTTTTCTGCTCATATACGTGTATTTCAATTTCAAAACTTATATAAGCTCCGCTTATATAAATTAATCACATCCTAATAAACTTATATAAGCCGAAAAGTTTCAAAATAAGTCACACACACAAAAAAAGCGAGTTTGTGAAACAGAAGGCGGAAACCAAATAAGTGATTAGCTGGCGAAACAAACACCGAAACAAACACCCCTGGATATATATAAGTAAGGGAAAATTCTTGAAATGCCCCAAAGTTGCACCAATTTTCCCGAAATGCACCAACTAAATGAAAATTTCCCAAAATGCCCTATGCAACTTACGCAACTTATGCGAATTTACCAAAAATAGAAAAAAAAGTTTAAATTTTTTCCCAAAATTTTGCCATTTTTGGAAAAGTCACATAAGTTCATAAGACATTTTAGAAAATTCTCATTTAGTTGGTGCATTTTGGGAATGTGGGTGCAACCTTGGGGCATTTCAAGAATTTCCCCTATAAGTAACTAGTTACTAGAGTTTTTTTACAAAAACATAACTGACCTTTATCAGCATAAAGATGAAGCTCGTTGCCCATAATAGATTTTTTTTTAACTGCGATGATTTGATTGAACGAAGAGTATTTTGGGTTTGATAATCGATTGATCTCTTTTCCTTTTATATAAAGATTGAATGGCCTTTGGCTTCTTAAGATTCCTTTTATAAAGCTGGCCTGGGCTTTTTTTTGGAAATTGATAAAAATGAGATGATAAGAATAGAAATATTTACCGGTTTAAATTAGGAAAAAAAGTAAATCCTTCCACTTTAACCATCAACCTTCTTCTTCTACCTTGACCATAATCAGATCATACCAACTAAAAAAATAACCACAAACCGAATCAGTTAATAAAAAGTACTTTCATATGTACTTTAGCACGGACGATTTGACATCTGTGCTGAAGAAGCTGCACTGGTTCGAGAGAGTTTGGGTTATCTTAGTGAAGAATGAAGATAGTTCGAGACAGTCTGTGCTATGATGAACATAACTAAAACACAACTCTTGGGCCAGCCAAACCTGGAGCCTAAATAACTGCCAGGAGCCCAGCAATAGAAACTATTAGAATGTGTAAACCCCCATGGCTATAATATTATTGATCAATCAAATATATAGAGATAACAACATTAAACCCTAATGGACCCTAAACCCACAAACCGGGTCGGACTATAATTATCTACTAATACTCCCATGCAGTTTGAACGGGAGGCTTCTCGACGGAAAAACTAGAACATATATATGTTGAAAGCACCTTCTTGTATCAGCATCTTTGTTGTTCGTTGAGACAGAAGTAAAATTGTATTCGACGGCGTAGTTGTCGCTGCTTGCGGCTTCCTCCTTTGCGTGGCTTGCTTTGCCTTTAGGTTAGGAGCCGCATTTTTTTACCAACTATTTCGAAAAATAGCAATAATTTTCGGTCGCAAGACAAAAATAATGATGATGAGAAACTAGTCGTCTTGGGAATTAATACCCTAGATTCGATGAAAAAAACTAAAACATAAACAAATATTTTTTTTCGTTACACACAAATATTAGTAAATAGAATAAACACAAATATCATACGCCAAATCCGATGTCGGCATCATTCGCTTCATTGATCGTGATTTCTTTTCCTCTGACCCACAAGCATGAGCAAACCACAAAAAGAACAAAAGAAAAAATTGCAACGAAAGATTTTTTTTTCTTCTGAATGTGGCGGCTAATTCTGAGTGTTAGGGTTTGAGGATCGGGGTATGACCTGATACCATATTAGAATGTGTAAACCCCCATGGCTATAATTTTATTGATCAATCAAATATATAGAGCACACAACATTAAACCCTAATGGACCCTAAACCCACAAACCTGGCCGGGCTATAATTATCTACTAATAGAAACGAAATCATTTCTTTCGTAAAATAGTATATAACGAGATATTTGCCCCGCGCTTCGCGGCGGAAGGAATACATGATTGACTTTACATAGAATGAATAATACAACGATTATTTCGGTAAAAAAATAATTTAAGTATATAATAAGTTTCAACATTTTTTATAAAATCCCACACATATTAGAAGTATTGCAATATTAGGCTCGTTTGGTTCGTAGTTAAACGGTCTTTTGAATGGTTTTTTTTCTATAAACTCGATTGCTCTTTCCCTATTAATATTGCTCTGTATTACTTTCTTTTAATAAGGGCGTCTTACATACTCTGGGAGTTTTTGTGGTCTTGGAATATCGTGATTGTAAAATTCTATCAATTGCGTGCTTTCTATCTTGTGATTAGCACGAGTTAGTTTGTTTAAGAGTTTTATGTTAGACCAAATAAGGGGCTTCTGTATATCTAATGAGCCTAGACACACCAGAGTGAAAGTATGTATAAAGGATTCTACCGTCCCCTTTTTAGGTACTCTAGCAACTTGGGACCAAATCCTGCTGGTAAGAGGTGATAAATGCCGTATGAACTTGTGTAAGAGGTGATAGACAGCTCTTAAGTGAAAGTTTATGGACTTAAAAATCGATTATCGTGTGATAGGATCGAACTCGAGATCACGGGATTGCACATATTACGTGAAGGTTAATTTGTTTATTAAATATATTTATTATATTTATTAAATCAAACCGTAGCTAACGATCGTTAAGTAATTAAAAGTTAAGTATTAAACGACCGTTATAGAAGGTTAAAGAAGCTAAAAGAAGGAGTCGGAAAGTTCCGGAAACCTCTTTTGGAGGTGATGTATATCCGGCCTAAATGGGAGACAAAAGAAAAGGGGAAAAGATTTTGTGGCTTTATTTTGTTTAACCTTGGAAGAGAAGTTTTCCAAGGTGTATATAAACAAACCAAAAGCCTCATAATTTTCATCTCATATCTCTCTTTCTCTTGCTCTAAAAAACCGGCCAAACAAACACCCTATTAGGGTTCTTCTTTAATTTTTATTAAGCTATTCTAGATCTAGTCCTAGCCCCTCTCTAGGGTTGTTGGGTAGATCTTCCATAGACTTGGAAGCTCGGTTTGTTCGTGCTAGACTCACGATTAACTCGCCGTATCACGTGTGTACAAGATCGTGGTGTAATCTTGCTTTAGATTACATCCTCGAGGTGTTCGTGATCTATCTCTACCGGTGACCGTTCCGTCAACTTGCAGATCTTGCTAGGATAAAGGTATGTAACCCTAGTCTTGATTAATTATAATCGTGTTAATTAAAGGTCTTGTTAATTTGCTTCCGCTCTGTGTTCTTTGATCCATATTAGGGTTTTTATAATTGTTATGATAAACATAAACCATCAGTGGCATCGAGAGCCGTTTTAACATGATTTTAATTATCGAGATCTGAAGTTTTTTAACTAATATTGATTGGTGTTAATAATTACATGTTGTTTTTAGGTTTTACAAAAAATTAAGTTTTTTTGTTTTTTGTTTTTTAATTCGGATCTGCCGAATTTTTATAAAAAAAATTTTTTTTTAGTAAACCCTAAAATTACATGGTAATTAAACTTTAGATATTTTGCATGAATTAATTGTTATGTCATGCGTGGTTACGATCCGTAGTTTTTTAATTGTTAAGAGAATGTGGGAGATCCGTAATAAACATGCATGTTTTTTACGGATCATATAATTTTGATTGCTATTTGCTTTATTTGATTCAAAATTTTAAAATTAGGGAAGACTTTTTATGTTCATAAAAACCCTAGATTTAATGTTCTTTGAATAAATTGTTATGCATGTGGCTATTTGATTTAGTTTTTTTTTGTACTACTTGTTTTCATGCGTTTTATTGTATGTTGTAAACAAGGGTAGTTTTTTTTTAAGAAAAATAATATGGACTAAATCTTATCAAAATTAATGAATTGTTTTGAGATCTAAATTACATATGATTTGTATTGATTAGAATTACAATAGCAACTTAATGGCCTACTCAATTTTGACAAACTATAAAGTGGGTATAACGCACCGCTGGTCAAGTACCCGGTTAAGGAAGGAGGTGTTATGCTTCAGCGTTGACCAAATTCCCGGCTCGCATGTGCGTCAAAATTGGAATTACCTACGGTTGTTATTGGTATAATTCTTTAAGGTTGATTTTAACTACATTAATTCACATCCGAAACACAATGAATAAGGTTATTTCTTTGTGCTTTAGCTTCGTTCTAGAAAAAGTACGGTGTGAATTTAGTTGTGTGTAAAATCTTTAATTGGTTTAACCAATACCTCAACTTGCAAATATATGATGAACTTTTAGTCTCACCAAAAAGTTTACTAAACGTTTTATTAAACTTATGTTATGGAGATGTATGCATGCTTCTCCATACATGATTTTGACACCAAAATCTATACCCTAAAATTTAAGTCATATGCCCTCTAATTGACGAACACTTGAAGTTACAATTGTCGTCATATAAGATATCAGACGATGTTGTAATGGAGAGTAAACTTTATGACTGAATAAGATTGCACATGAAGGTTTTACGTTCTTTAGATTAGTCGACTTAATTGAGTTACTCAGTGAGAAATGGAAACTTAAGGCATAAAAATAGGGATAAAACATGTTTACAATGCAAATGATTTTGGCAATGTAAATCCCTAACATATCTAGAAATTGCAAATTTGTTTGTCAATTATTGTTCGACAAGTTACTGTGTTGAATACATTTCTCACTAGCAGATCAACTGATGTGATAAATCTATGTCAATATGGATTCTAGTTTTTCAAGGAAAATACTATGGTTTTATTACCGGAGTAATTTTATTTTCTTGAATTGTATTATCGAAAATACTAATGTTTGAACTTATTTCTGTAGAAATGGCTCAACCCGAAAACAATCTGACAATTAGCTCGGCGTTCAAAGATTTTTTTGAACGGCCTGAACTAAGTGGCCCTAATTTAAATGACTGGTACCGCTCACTAAGAATTGTTCTGAGAGCAGCGGGTACTATCAATATCTTGGAAAATCTTTTTCCGGAGGATCTTGCTGAAGGAGCAACTGATGCGGAAAGGCTTCAACACGCTGCTAACGTTAAGAAGCACCATGAGGTGGCTGTTGTAATGTTAGGGAGAATGGCTCCATCACTTCAAAGGAAGTATGAGCTAGCTTCACCCCAGCAAATGCTTGATGAACTCAAGGCAGTGTATGAAACGCCGCAAGTTGTAGAGATGTATGATCTAGTTGATGCTCTACATAGTTGCAAGCAAGCTCCTGGAAAGTCCGTAAGTGCTCATTATATGGAGATGAGGGGTTATATGGAACAACTCATAGCACTAGGACAACCCTTTGATCATAATATGGCTATTAACTTGATCAATAGGTCCCTTAATAAGGACTTCAATGATTTCGTTCGTAACTATAATATGCATTGCACGGGGAAGACAGTTAATGATTTGCATGCAATGCTCATTGACTTCGAAAAGGGTTTGAAAGATAAGGCATCCACTGCTACTCCTCAAGTACTTCATGTACAAAAGGGTAGAGTGTCGAAACCAAAACCGCAAGTGAATAAGAAGCAGAAAGGCAAAGGCAAGGTTGATAAGAGCAAGCAAGTTGCGACTACATCAAAACCAAAGCAGAACTTTGCTAAGAAATCTCTGAAAGATGAGACTTGTCACTACTGCAAGATGACTGGACACTGGAAGAGGAATTGCTCTCTCTATCTCCATGAAATGGCAGAACATAAGAAGAAGTCTGAGCAAGCTGCTGTAGCACCATCTTCTGGTAACTTTTTTATGATAGAGTTATTTAATCTTTCATACAAATCAAACTCCTGGGTATATGATACGGGATGTGGTATTAATATTTGTAATACCCTGCAGGGATTTGAGTTGAAAAGGAGGCTTACCTATGGAGAACAATTTCTGCAAGTGGGCAATGGCGCACAAGCAGCGGTTGAAGCTATAGAAATATTTAAATTAGTTTTACCTTCGGGTTTAGTACTGTTTTTAAATAATTGTCATTATGCCCCTACAATTGTTAAGGGTGTCATTTCCTTTTCTTGTATGTTGGATCTTGGATTTACTCACACGATTGATAATAATATAATTTATGTTTTCAAAGATGGTTTATTCTATTTTGATGCAATTTCTGTGAATGGTGTTTTTAAAATTAACATGCATGATAAAAATTCCAAGAGGAAAAATAATTATCTTTTTAGCATGAATAAGAAGAGTAAGTTAGACAAGAACTCTTCTTATCTTTGGCATTGTAGGCTTGCCCATATTGGGAAGACTCGCATACAAAAGCTTCAACGTGATGGGCTTTTGGAAAGTATCAATGATGAATCATTTGATAAATGTGAATCTTGTATCTCTGGAAAGATGACCAAGAAACCTTTTAATAGCAATATTGAAAGGGCTACTGAACTACTTGGTTTGATACATACTGATGTGTGTGGACCACTTAGACATGTGTCAAGGAAAGGTGCTAGCTACTTCTTGACGTTTACGGATGATTATAGCCGTTATGGTTATGTTTATTTACTTAAGCATAAACATGAGGTATTTGAAACATTCAAAACGTTTAAAGCAGAAGTAGAGTTACAACTAGGAAAGAAGATTAAAGCTCTTCGTTCTGATCGTGGTGGTGAATATTTAAGTCAAGAGTTTAAAGATTATTTAAGTGAGAATGGAATTGTTCAGAAACTTACTTCTCCGTATACTCCACAACAAAATGGTGTATCTGAAAGGAGAAATCGTACATTATTGGATATGGTACGATCTATGTTTAATCTTACAACTTTACCATTATCCTTTTGGGATTATGCTCTTGAATCTGTTGTTCGTATTCTGAATATGGTTCCCACAAAGAAGGTTGATAAGACACCATATGAACTATGGCATGGCAAGAAGCCATATTTATCTTATTTAAAAGTCTGGGGTTGTGAGGTGTATGTTAAACGTGACTCTGGAGAGATAAACTCCAACAACGCTCAGTAAAATGTATCTTTGTAGGTCACCCTAAGGAAACTATGGGTTACTACTTTTATTATCCGACTGAGAACAAAATAGTTGTGGTTTGGTATGGAGACTTCCTTGAAAATGATCTTGTAAATCAAGAATTCAGTGGAAGAAATTATGATCTTGAAGAAATTCAAGAAGATACATTGCCTTCTGAAAAGACTAGCGAAGAAATTCCTGAAGAACCAGAAAGTCTGAGAGTTCCACCGGAATTAATTCCTCCACGTAGGTCTCAAAGGACCATACGTGCGCCAGACAAACTATGTCTTTACATAGAGGATGATAAGGAGGAAGTAGGGGATCTTGGTGAACCTGCTAACTATCGGTCCGTAATGTCTGATCCAGAAAAGTCAAAATAGATAGTTGCGATGAATGAGGAAATGAAATCCATGGAAATCAATGATGTTTGGATTCTTTTAGACGCACCTAAAAATGCTAAAGTAGTGAAAAATAGGTGGATCTATAAGAAGAAAACTGACATGGATGGTGATGTACAATCCTATAAAGCACGTTTAGTGGCTAAAGGTTTTACTCAAACTTTTGGCATAGACTACGAGGAGACATTTTCTCTTGTATCAGACTTACGAGCTATTAGGATTCTCATAGCTATAGCAGCATACTATGACTATGAGATATGGCAAATGGATGTTAAAACTGCCTTCTTGAACGGTCGCTTAGATGAAGACATCTATATGCAACAACCGGAAGGGTATGTTGATCCTAAATATCCAAAGCGCGTGTGCAAACTTCAAAGATCTATTTATGGTTTGAAGCAAGCATCACGTCAATGGAATAAGCGATTTGATGAAGAAATCAAAAAGTTCGGATTTATTCAAAATCGTGATGAGCCATGTGTATATCGCAAAGCTAGTGGGAGTAATGTAGTGTTCCTAATTCTATATGTTGATGACATATTAATCATGGGAAGTAACATTCCAAGACTTAAGGAAGTTAAGGATTATCTTGGTAAATGTTTTTCTATGAAGGATTTGGGAGATGTTGCGTATATTCTGGGAATTAAAATCTATCGAGATAGGAGTAGACGGTTAATTGGTCTTAGCCAAGATGCTTATATTGATAAGATATTGAAGAAGTATAACATGCATACCTCTAAGAAAGGTTTTCTACCGATGGAGGTTAAGCATGAGTTAAGTCATGAGAAATATGCATCAACACCTGAAGAGGTGGCTTACATGAAGAAGGTGCCTTATGCTTCGGCTGTAGGATCTATTATGTATGCTATAAGATGCACAAGCCTGATGTGGCGTTTGCTCAGAACTTGGTCAGTAGATACCAACAGAATCTAGGAAAGTTCCACTGTTAAGCATATTCTAAAGTATTTGAGAAGTACGAAAGATATGTTTTTGGTATTCGGGGGTAAACCAGACACAGAATTGAATGTAACAGGATTCTGTGATGCGTCTTGGCAATGTGATAAATACGATACGAAGTCTCAGACGGGTTACGTGTTTGTCATCAATGGAGGAGTAGTTGACTGGAAGAGCAGTAAGCAGAAAACCATTGTTATGCATGCGACTCAATCCGAGTACATGGCTGCTTCAGAAGCTGCAATGGAAGCTGTTTGGATTAGGAATTTTATTGGAGATCTTGGAGTGATGCCTTCAATTAAAGAACCTATTGATATATATTGCGACAATTCTGCTGCAATAATATTCGCCAATGACCCTGCAGTTATGAAAGGCGCCAGACACTTTAAACGTAGATATCACTACGTTCGAGAACAAGTGGAAGCTCGAGAAATAAAATTAATAAAAGTTCACACAGATGATAACGTAGCTGATCCTTTTACTAAGGCTTTATCTAGGCCAAAGGTAGTTAAGCATGCCAAGGCAATTGGGCTGCAACTAGCTAGCGAATTCATGCAATAAATTTGTTGATTAGTATTTGGATAAAGGATGTAAGACATTATTGAATTGATGAAATAAAGATTGGATTTCGTTTATTTTCTGTTATTTGATTTTGTATCCTATTTTACATGTTTTAATCCGTGAGCATTGTGATGTTTCTAAATGTCCGTTGTCGATTAATAATATGGGAGTATTATTAAATTAAGACAATTCAAAATAGTGACATAGTATACTTGAAAGTATATTGGTCAATTTTGGATGATATTTGATGGATCAAATATTGGACTTATCCCAACTATGTGATTTTACTTTATGGATCTTTGTCATTAAGTAAATCATAAATAGTTATCCTTAGACCTGAGATGCCAGAAAACTGAATTGAATATAGTGCATTTCTGTAAGGTAACCTAACCTAAACGTAACTGGTAGTCATAAGGGTTATTTTCAGAAGTGTTGCAAAGTTCATATGTTTTGCTTGTAGTCGAAATGGGATTCGTTTCCTTCAAATTATTATTTGAAGTATAAATACAACTGGGCCCCTCGGGGGAATAGTAAGATGTTTGTGTGGCCACACCCAAATTTGTTTTGGTAATCTTGCTATATCCGTAAACGAGAAACAGAATAGTTAATGAAGGAATGACTAAGATCCATATCCTTATTAACGATGTATTTGAAATGAAAGGATAATAATAATGATATAATCATTAAAAGGTTCTTGTCCAGGAGGCCTTACTCGAGTTGTACTAGTGACATTGTTAGTGTAACTAGACACTAATCAATGTGATCACGATATTCGAATTTTGTCCAAGTGGGAGCTGAAAGTTTATGGACTTAAAAATCGATTATCGTGTGATAGGATCGAACTCGAGATCACGGGATTGCACATATTACGTGAAGGGTTAATTTGTTTATTAAATATATTTATTATAGTTATTAAATCAAACCGTAGCTAACGATCGTTAAGTAATTAAAAGTTAAGTATTAAACGACCGTTATAGAAGGTTAAAGAAGCTAAAAGAAGGAGTCGGAAAGTTCCGGAAACCTCTTTTGGAGGTGATGTATATCCGGCCAAAATGGGAGACAAATGAAAAGGGAAAAAGATTTTGTGGCTTTATTTTGTTTAACCTTGGAAGAGAAGTTTTCCAAGGTGTATATAAACAAACCAAAAGCCTCATAATTTTCATCTCATATCTCTCTTTCTCTTGCTCTAAAAAACCGGCCAAACAAACACCCTATTAGGGTTTCTTTAATTTTTATTAAGCTATTCTAGATCTAGTCCTAGCCCCTCTCTAGGGTTGTTGGGTAGATCTTCCATAGACTTGGAAGCTCGGTTTGTTCGTGCTAGACTCACGATTAACTCGCCGTATCACGTGTGTACAAGATCGTGGTGTAATCTTGCTTTAGATTACATCCTGGTGGTGTTCGTGATCTATCTCTACGGGTGACCGTTCCGTCAACTTGTAGATCTTGCTAGGATAAAGGTATGTAACCCTAGCCTTGATTAATTATAATCGTGTTAATTAAAGATCTTGTTAATTTGTTCCGCTGTGTGTTCTTTGATTCATATTAGGGTTTTTATAATTGTTATGATAAACATAAACCATCATTAAGTTTATGATACAAGTCTGAACTCAAGTAACTTGTCTATTTCCATTGGGGTCGGTAACCTTTTTCCACAACTTACGGTAGCTGCCAAAACATACAGACTCTTGTATATCTTAATTTCTTCTCTTTCAAAGGATCACATGTGCTAAGATAGAACAATTACTTAAGCATATTTGTATCAATGTATTGGCTGACGGTGATTGTGTATTCATCAACACTTGGGTGAAATAGTTAGAAGACACAGGAAAATATAGTCGGAAATCAGTTGTAGACGTATATCACAGATATGAGCTTTGTACATTCCAATGTGAATTTGTTAATCTTTATAATTGACATAATAAGGAATTTGTCCGTTTTTAAATGTCAATTTAATATATGTTTCCACCTTTCTTACTATCACCCTCTGAATTCTTAATATTTATTGGCTCCTATAAGAAGGAGCAAGTCGAAATGGAAGTCTCCAACAAGTAACGAATTTTATGAAGAAAGGTAGAAAGCTGATGTAGTTGCCCGAAGGACGAAACGGCTAAAATGAAGAGTAAGCAGAAGAGATTGAGATGATAGAAATGTTTAAACTAAAAAGTCACATCTTGGATGAGTTGTTTGTCAAGACTGATATTAGCTTTTTTTGTTGTAGGATGTAGTAAAACTTGTTTGTGACTCGTACAACTTTGACCCGTTTAGCATTATTTTGCTGTAGGATGTTGTAAAACTTGTTTCGTCGGTGGTTATCCAGATGAACTTGCAGAATATTTGAATTGGTGTAGTGCTTGTTGATGAAGTTTAATGCAAGACGGGATATAAAAAAGAGTTTTTAAATGTATTACTACTATTCGTCATTTGTATTGTACAGAGAGAGAGACACGCAAGTGTTTATGTGCTGATCTAATCCACTTTGACGTGTGCTGAAAAAAGTTACCCATTTTGACCCAGCAAGAAATGTGGAAACATAAGAAACAGTGGAAATACTTGGTCCATCTGCAGCTACATCAACAGATGTCACTTGAGATTCGTGACCTGAAAGGACATTGACGGGCTTAAAATCTGTTGATGACCATACATTAGCAGTCATATCATATGAAGCACTTACCAAAAGGTACTGAGGATCAAATTTAATTTGTGAAATAAGATTTGCATGGGCACGCATTATGTACGAACATCTCTTCTTCATTAAATCCCAAATTATACAAGTACAAGCCGGGTACCCGCGCTTCGCAAGGATACATCAACAAGTACCGCATCAACAAAGCAAACCATATCTGAATGCTTCATCAGCGAGCCTTAATAGAAGTAGGCCGTGTCATTGGGGCGTATTAGAACAGCAAGCCTAAAATCAGATGGGAAAAACGTAGAATAGTGAAAAAATCTAGCCATTGCTGTGTGACAAAATTTTGATTCAAAATGAAGAAATCTAAAAAATCACTTAAAATACAATACTTTTTGTTGGGTATCCAGTTGAAAACCCATGACACTTAAAGACTCAACATACATCAGTATATCCGTATCTACCCTGATCCGCTTTCTGCCTATGAAATCAGTCTGCAAGATTCATCAATAAAGCCACCACATCAGCTGCAGAACTCAAGAGATGCCTTGCATTTGACAAATTGACAGCTTCCTTCCAATTACACACGAGAAGTAGTTGTCACCTTGGAGATCCAACACCGATGAACCGTTGTTGGATGCCAGATGTGTTTGCATGGACCCATTGTTGGTGTGTAGCCACTGTCACTTTCTGAAGTTATGATGGACTGGATATCAAATCTAGCATCTCTTCTGAATAATCCATAGAAAAACATTTGGAACTCCCAAACTTGAGGTTGGTGTGAGTGAAGGCAGTTCAGATCCAAAAAAGTGAATATATCGTCATCCTAAAACAGTAATGAACACAAGGCCAGATGATCAAATTGCGCCTAATTCAATGTTAAATTCGAAAAAAAAACTATAGTCAAAACATATTTATCTATGTAGAAAGTCAACTGATGCAATATTTGTTCATGTACCTGTGGAAGAAAATGACCAACAGAGTACATAGTCGATTGGAGAATTCATATCCTGTATGGTTTTTTTCCAAAGATTAATGTGGATTCGTGATATAATACAATCACGTGAAAAGGGTGAACGAAAAAGGTCGAACCTTGGTGACTCCATTGGCTCGAACCTCTACTGATCTCCCACCTTGGACAACTTCTACTGAGGCATTCAATATGGGTCCGATGCTGCAACATGTCCCTTGCTCCGAAGCCTTCCAAACTCGATATTCATAAATGATAAACCAAAAGGTTAAATACATAATAACTTGAAATCATGAAATATAGTTAATATGAAGTGGAATGTTAAGAGCTAGCCTGCATACTTATAATTCCAAACAATCGATCTCAAGAAGCTCATAGTAAGACCGTGGGTTCTCTTAGTAAAATATTCAAAAACATGCTGCAATATGAAAAAACGAACATTAATGTGCAAGAAATTACCAAAAAAGAAGATAAATGAGATTATTGCACACACCTTCACACTTTCGATCCAATCTAAATTTATATTATCAGTCAAGTTTTGTATCAATTTCTTGCTGTTCTAAAAAAGACACCATGTTCAGCTGCAGAAACATTGATCGAGTCAGCAGAAGTCATATTGCTAGACAGAAGACATCCAATGAAATTTATATAGAATCATATTATACCTCGTCAAGGACAGATCGGTGACTCCCACTCACGGCAAAAACTGTTGTCTTTGGATCATCACAAAGCTTCTTTAAAGGCTAAGCAAAAGAATAGAATTAAGAAACCGTATAGTAACATGAAAAACTAATACAGTAATATCTACAAACCTGGAACTCAGAGACCTTAACTTCATATCAAAGATGGAAACCATAAACGAAATAAGTCAAACATGCCTTAAATTCATATCAGAGACCTTAACTTCATATCAAAGATGAAAAACTAATACAGTAACATCTACAAGCCTGGTACAGTGTAGTAGTCTGGGATTTCAACGCTTTCATTTTTGTGATCATCAGAGGTCCGGACTCTAGACATTTAAAATAGTAGTATAGATTATCTTCACCTCCTGTTGCCCATTTGGTGAAAAGCTAATACCCTATACTGGCTTCACAGGACCTTCCATAGCCAGAATGTTTCTTTCCAACCTCAGGTCCCACAAACGAGCAAACGTATGAAGCCCATAAGACACTTCGGCTATGACCTCGCTTTTTTTTTTTTTTTGAACGGCTTCGCTATGATAAAGCAACTCTTCATCGGTCTCAGTATCTGTCCATGTGTATAAAAACTAGCTTAATCAAAATACTTGCGTAACGGATGGAAAGCAACACGAGCTAACCGGTCCAAATGACCCTTGTATGTATTAAGCAAAGTTCTTTATGTGTTCCATATTCTTGTAGTGTGGTCAGCAGAAGCAGTTGTTTTTATGTGGTTGTGTTGTTTGTCGGAGAAAATGAAATATCTGTAGCTCGTTCAGTATGCTCCATATCTTACAAACTCCAGTTAAAGAACATGTAGCAAGAAACTTGCCATCACACAAAGGAGCACCTGAAAGCGGCCGATCAACACCAATCTTGCTACAATCCATACCAAAATTATCACTTTTAGCATTCTACAACGCCCAATTAACATCAACATCTCTCGCCCTCCCTAACCTCACCACAGATTTCATAACTGAATCTCTGGCATTCAACAACACATCGACCCTTAATTGGTATAAAATGAAACTGAACCGCCTAACCTTCAATTGATGCCATTGATATATTATTAGTGTTGTATTTGAGTGTAAAATACTAAAAGCTAATACCCAAAACCAGCTTCATACGAGCCAACCCATCAAGCCCACAAGACACTTTGGCTAGACCTTGTTGATAAAGCAACTCTCCCACAATCTCCATGTGTTATCATAACTAGGTTTACCCAAACACCTGCCTGCCTGATGGATGTAAAGCAACACGAGCTAAGCGGTCCATATGACGCTTGTATGCATTACGCAAAGTTCCATATTCTTGTAGTAAGGTCAGCAGAAGCAGTTGCTGTTATGTGGTTGTTGTTTGTTGGAGAAAATTAAATATCTGTAGCTTCGCTCTGTCTGCTCCTTTTATGAAAACATGTGAATTATATTTACTTGTAACTGCATGCTCCATCACCGACTCTTTGGCAATCTAATACCTGACATTCAACAACGCTGTCGACCCTTAGTATAAAACGAACACTGAACCGCCTCACCTTCAATTGATGCCATTGATACTAATGTTGTATTTAAGTGTACTATGTCTTTCCGCGTTGTTCAAACAGAAGGATATGGCCATATATACTTAAGTAAAACATAACCTTTACGCTAAAATACATTGTAGTTTTTGGTTTTTTTTCTTCTTAAAAGTAATTCCTTGTCAGATTATGATGTTCTTGTCTGGAATGAAATTTATGTAGTGAAATCAATCAAATGATTTGGCAATTTCTATTCTTCTGAATTAAGTGAAATCGACTAAATAGTCTGGTTATAGTTTCTGCACAACTTTTGGTTCAATTTCTTTCACTATGCTACTGTCGTTAGTTTCCTGCAGATTTGCACACTAGTTTTCTAAATCAAGATACTTACCGACATCTTAATTCTTCTACAGATCACAGGAAACACAACTTATGGTAGCCAATGGGTGGGTTAAAATGGGTAATTTTATGTAAATTCAAGTGTGCTGACTTGTTTCCTATCTTGAACTCTATGTAAGTTTCTCAAACCAGTAGTTTCTAAAGGCGTAAACCTCCAAAGTGATAGTGATAAGCAGTTTTCCGATTTATTCTTGTCATGCGGATATGACACAAATATATGCCTTCAATCTAATTACACAATGCTGTAACTGTTCGGTGGTTCCATGACCTAGTCCGCTACATACTAGAAAATCACCAACTAACATGAATCATAGAAACATATACCTAAGGACCCTCATAACTTTAAGTTCAATTTCTTTGTGTTTTTCTACAGAGATTTGCCTAACGTAAGAACATGTAATCACTAATTTGGCCAGATACCTCCCCTTTTTCCCGCAATGAAAGTCAGTCGCAATTCAATCTAAATGAACACTACAAAAATGTAGAATCATGAGCATAAGAAACTTCAAAACATTTGTTAAAGTTTTCCTAGACAAACATTCTAGTCAACAGGAAGCATACTCAACGTAATCTATGCAGGAGCCAACTCTAAAATTCCTATCTATGCTGAAAGTACAATCGGTACATGGCCTCGAATATCAAAAAGACTAAGCAATAATGAATGAGGTGTTGGGCACCACGTCCTGTCCGAAATTATAACACAAACGGATAGAATATAGATCGATTTTAGCCCTAATCATACCAAATTCAGCCCATAACACCAAATACTCAAAGTCTGGAAATTCTACAGAAGAAAAAGATATAAAGGGAAATACATTATAAATAGAAACCTTGTATTGATACCAAAGTTTGTGCTTTAAGTTCGAACAAGCTGAAGAAATCACATCAGAGGTCAACATCAGCGGCTGACATAAGCAATGGGCACAACCTTTGTCTCTAATCAACAAAGGCACTGATATTGGGAAATAATAAACAGCACAACTGTTTCTTGGAAAGAGACAAGAGAGTGCTCATACACACCTTTATTGTTTGCTCATTCTGATCTATAAACCAAGCACAACACACCTTGCTATCGAATGTCGAGGTTGATAGAAGTACGAGTTTCTGTTGCTATAAAAGCATCTTGCTTAACTTTACAAGAGTTTAGAGATAACTTGTGTTAAATTATACCCACTACAAAATTTTGGACATTTCCATACTAATATTTTTTTAGTATAAAAAACGTCATTTCATCATAATACTTTTACCTACTAAAGGTTTTAAGTAAGAGTAGGTAAAGATACAATGCCTAATAAAAATAAAAGTAAGGAAAAGTTTTGACCCTCTTAGTGACTAAAAAATGAGTAGTTGATAAAAAAAGAAAAAGAGTAAGCAAAATGGAGCACTAAATGTTAATCCTTACTCATTTTTTAGTAAGAAAATGTCCAAACT
This sequence comes from Glebionis coronaria, assembly GCA_025667525.1. Taxonomy (NCBI): domain Eukaryota; kingdom Viridiplantae; phylum Streptophyta; class Magnoliopsida; order Asterales; family Asteraceae; genus Glebionis; species Glebionis coronaria. The sequence continues at coordinate 1,218,377 of JANFOE010000104.1, forward strand.
TTTGTAGTGACCCCTTGATTAAAAAAAACTAGTAGCTATTTACATTGTTATGCTGTTTTTCATACCTGATAGCATTTTTTGCAGTGTCATTAATAAAGCAAATTCCATTCCCTGGCACGTCATTGACAGACTTGAGTCCCCATAGTCTCATAGACACTTTCACCAACAATGGATTTTTAATGGCAAAATTCCCAGAGCTGATGCTCTGGGGCTGAGGCTAAAAATAAAAGGAAATGATTCTGCAGGACAACTTAACCCCAAAAGGGTTGTTTACACCCTCAAAGATTTTTATCACCTACCCTTTCTTTTACCGTTCCTCTTTTTACACTCAATAACATAGATGAAAATGTTAGAAACAACTAAATTAAAACGCCATATTATAGCGTAACTCCTACGCTAATATATTTTGATTTTATAGACCAAATATTATACACATAATCAAACTAACAACCATAGATTAAACACAATAACTTATTGTTTCACTACCATAGTGATAGTATAGTCTCATTTTAAACAATTAAACCGGGACTATGATAATGATACAAATCGAATTCGACTATCACAGAGTTGAAACATTTAACAACACTATCAAGCATGTCTGTAACTATATCGCCTAATTTTCAATGGTGTCGTTATTTGAAATCTTATTTACAAGTGAAATGCTCAAACACAACCACAATCAATTTCTCTAAGCTACGGTATCGACAAATTGATTTAAACTCTATACATGTTCCAAAACTCAAAAAACAATTCACTTATCATTCAAATTATACACCTAATCACAGGACAAAGATACAATGATAACAGGTAATTTGCTATCTCATCCAGATGAAAAGAAGATTTAAACCTTGATAAAAGTAAGCTAATAATACAATGTCATCGCAGTCGACGGAAGGAGCCGCAATAATCTACCGTAAGTTGTGTTTCCTGTGATCTCCGAGTTCCAATCAAAAAGTTTTTATTAAGTGAATTGTAGAAGAATTAAGATGTAATCTTGAACTAGAAAAATACTGTAGAAAAGATAGAGAGTAGAAATTGAACCATTACAACAAAACGAGACATGATGATATCTTAAGAAGTATAGAAGCTATAACCAAACAGAAATCGCCAGATCAATTGATTGTTTCGTTTCATTCCAAACAAGAACATCAAAAACAAAAACTAGAAATAGCTAGTCGTAAAAAAGAAAAGAAACTAGACACAAATCTATCTAGATTTTCATTGATCATAGAATGGAGCCTAAAACATAGTAGCCGGCAAATGGGAGGACATCAAATCCTTTAAAATACCTTTGGCTCTCTGCATTATGATTAAAAGTAAAATTATAAGAATAAAATATTATGAAGATAGACAAATTAAAAATTAAACCGTAGCTGTTATCTTAATGTGCCTACCTCATCAAAAAGAAGATAGTCATCTTCTACAGATCGTGGAGTCCAAAAATCCTTTAAAATACGTCGGGATTCCTGCATTATGATTAAAAGTAAAATTATAAGAATAAAATATTATGAAGATAGACAAATTAAAAATTAAACCCGTGTGCCTACCTCATCTCCTACTAAGTACTCATCCCAAGGGGGTTCTGCATCATCTTCTATTAGGTAGTCCCATTCTACATCTCCTAAGTCGTCATCGAAAAAGGGTAGTGCTTCTTCTCCCAGGCAGGAGGGCGTTGTTTCATCAGCAGTCATATTCTTTGTATTGGACATTTTCAATTCTGCCTCCTGTAACCGTAAATAATTCATTATAGATCAAGTATAATTTTAGATCCCAAATAGTCAATTACCAAGGCAAAGATGAATTTCATGTCTAGTGATTCGTTATAAGTATAATTTTAAAAAAAAAAACTAATAGAATAATTATAAGTAACAAGGGAAGTAAACAATAAAAAAAAGGGTATAGTCAAATAGAGATCTGTTACCTGTTCGGTTGAATGATTGAATGTCGATTCCCGGTTGTTACTCAATTGACGATTCATCGTTTCAATTTAAACGATCTTCTGCTTCGTAAGGTTTTTTTTTTTAGGGTTTGAAGACTCATCCACTATTTATTTATAACGTATATATGCTTGGGCTCGGCCCACATATATTATTGCTAAACAATGTATGTAAGCACTTAATTTTAGAAACTCAATATGACCGTTTCTTAACTTCAAACGCACCAGTTATACTCTCTTCTCAAGAAAGTTTCATAATTATCAATTTAACAAATAATATTTGTCAAACACTAAACGCTAAAAGAATTGATAATCTGATTATTGCGATTTCAAACAATATAATTAAATCTAAACATTATTTCTCAAAACCAGGTTTTCTAATTGTGGATTACCTGATTATTCATTTTAGATAATCTATTTACAATATATGTATTTAAAAGATACATGATGGTTAAGCGACTTGAACAAAGTTTAAGAAGGAAAGCTCGAATTGTGTCTTTATCCGACATAGATAAATGAACAAATATAAAATCAATTTACATGTAAGATTACAAATATTTGAGATACTAGACGTGTACCCGTGCATAGCGGTGAATTGTTTACGATATCTTAATTGATCAAGTGGTCGAATCGATAGCTTGGTGACTCGACCGAGTTAATCCGGTAGAAGAACTCGTGACTGGTGTCTCGATCGGGTTAACCCGGTGGTAGAACCCGCAAAACGGTGACTCGACAAAATTCACCCGGTGGCTGAACCCGTAACACGGTGACTCGACCGGGTTGACATAGTGGTCGGGGTCACCTGATTTAATCTCTATACATTGACAAATTTAATCTCCTGAACACCATCATTAACTATTTCTTATGAAAGAGTATTATCACAAAGTTCTTCGGGACAAGACGACTTACTTAATTTCTTTTAAAGTTAACTCGACAACATTGACAGGTTTAATCCGATTTCAGTATTCCACTAAGACGATGGCCGTTAGCACTTAAAGATATAAGAATATGGAGTTTCATTAGTAATAGGATATAATGAAAAGGGGACATGAAGGTAAAGAATAAAAGAGAAGGTTTCTCACAAATGGCTCAAATATGATGCCAAGAACGAAGCCAATCTGATAGTTTAAGACCTTCATCTTTTAACTTATCATGCCCACCTTCAACTAGACATTCGATCACAACATATTCCAAAATATGATAGTTGAGCAATAGAGAAGACCAGAAATCATGATTTGTTCATATCAACATAATTTGTGTGTATGATACTACAATTCACTGAGTAAACCTACTTGATCAAAAAGGTTATCCTTTTTGCAAATTAAACTCACCTTCACTTAGGAGATACATTCCGCCTTTTGTGGCTTTCAATCCACTTACAACACCATAATGATCAGTGGAACGATCTTGACATGTCAACAACCTTGGATGGAGTCTCTTTTTAGCAGATCCTTTGGCATACACTTCTAGCATCTTTCATTGAAAATTATTCTCACCTTCTACAACTAAGATCAATCTGCGAAGGTTTTAAGATTCTATTGCAGCTCTACTCCCGTGACCTACCCAAAGCTTAAAAAATTTCAAAATATAAACAAAAAAATGATTAGAGTCAAATTTTTATAACTGAATCTAAGTATGTGTAGAAAATAGATACATCGTTCTTTACTAATAGAGAATTTGGATAATGATTACGTTGTGGATAAAGCTCTTATTTGTTCTCCCCATAGAAGTCTTGCCGTATGATCAGAATACTGCTGGCAGCTAATAAACACGTGGCAGCTGACAATGAACTTCCAACTCGACTTCCCAGAGATCAATATTCAACACATTTACAATTGCAATAAAAATGGCAAACTACTGAAACATAGTAGTGCCTAGAAAAGGACACGTGGTTGAGTTGTGCTTTCGCGTCCTCTTACAAATATGGTTAAGATAGGCATTTTAAGGGGTCAAACTTAGACCGGATCAGAGATTTATGTCGATCTCCATGGGTCAGAATCGGGCTATTGGGGTATGTCAAGGAGAAGGATCATATCATAATTTTTATATTTTATATTGGATTGACCTACATATCACACATTTCAACACATTAATATATGGGTCGACCTATTTGATCAAAATTATTTTTTGTCATCCCCGGATCACATAAATGGATCAGCTATATATAAGACTCGATTCATTGATAGGCTCATGCCATAATTAGGATATAATAGCTCTAAGAAAGGTTTTCTACCGATGGAGGTTAAGCATGAGTTAAGTCATGAGAAAGATGCATCAACACCTGAAGAGGTGGCTTACATGAAGAAGGTGCTTTATGCTTCGACTGTAGGATCTATTATGTATGCTGTAAGATGCACAAGCCTGATGTGACGTTTGCTCAGAACTTGGTCAGTAGATACCAATAGAATCTAGGAAAGTTCCACTGGACTGCTGTTAAGCATATTCTAAAGTATTTGAGAAGTACGAAAGATATGTTTTTGGTATTCGGGGGTAAACCAGACACAAAATTGAATGTAACAGGATTCTGTGATGCGTCCTGGCAATGTGATAAAGACGATACGAAGTCTCAGACGGGTTACGTGTTTGTCATCAATGGAGGAGCAGTTGACTGGAAGAGCAGTAAGCAGAAAACCATTGTTATGCATGCGACTCAATCCGAGTACATGGCTACTTCAGAAGCTGCAATGGAAGCTGTTTGGATTAGGAAGTTTATTGGAGATCTTGGAGTGATGCCTTCAATTAAAGAACCTATTGATATATATTGCGACAATTCTGCTGCAATAATATTCGCCAATGACCCTGGAGTTATGAAAGGCGCCAGACACTTTAAACGTAGATATCACTACGTTCGAGAACAAGTGGAAGCTCGAGAAATTAAATTAATAAAAGTTCACACAGATGATAACGTATCTGATCCTTTTACTAAGGCTTTATCTAGGCCAAAGGTAGTTAAGCATGCCAAGGCAATTGGGCTGCAACTAGCTAGCGAATTCATGCAATAAATTTGTTGATTAGTATTTGGATAAAGGATGTAAGACATTATTGAATTGATGAAATAAAGATTGGATTTCGTTTATTTTCGGTTATTTGATTTTGTATCCTATTTTACATGTTTTAATCCGTGAGCATTGTGATGTTTCTAAATGTCCGTTGTCGATTAATAATATGGGAGTATTATTAAATTAAGACAATTCAAAATAGTGACATAGTATACTTGAAAGTATATTGGTCAATTTTGGATGATATTTGATGGATCAAATATTGGACTTATCCCAACTATGTGATTTTACTTTATGGATCTTTGTCATTAAGTAAATCATAAATAGTTATCCTTAGACCTGAGATGCCAGAAAACTGAATTGAATATAGTGTATTTCTGTAAGGTAACCTAACCTAAACGTAACTGGTAGTCATAAGGGTTATTTTCAGAAGTGTTGCAAAGTTCATATGTTTTGCTTGTAGTCGAAATGGGATTCGTTTCCTTCAAATTATTATTTGAAGTATAAATACAACTGGGCCCCTCGGGGGAATAGTAAGATGTTTGTGTGGCCACACCCAAATTTGTTTTGGTAATCTTGCTATATCCGTAAACGAGAAACAGAATAGTTAATGAAGGAATGACTAAGATCCATATCCTTATTAACGATGTATTTGAAATGAAAGGATAATAATAATGATATAATCATTAAAAGGTTCTTGTCCAGGAGGCCTTACTCGAGTTGTACTAGTGACATTGTTAGTGTAACTAGACGCTAATCAATGTGATCACGATATTCGAATTTTGTCCAAGTGGGAGCTGAAAGTTTATGGACTTAAAAATCGATTATCGTGTGATAGGATCGAACTCGAGATCACGGGATTGCACATATTAGGTGAAGGGTTAATTTGTTTATTAAATATATTTGTTATATTTATTAAATCAAACCGTAGCTAACGATCGTTAAGTAATTAAAAGTTAAGTATTAAACGACCGTTATAGAAGGTTAAAGAAGCTAAAAGAAGGAGTCGGAAAGTTCCGGAAACCTCTTTTGGAGGTGATGTATATCCGGCCTAAATGGGAGACAAATGAAAAGGGAAAAAGATTTTGTGGCTTTATTTTGTTTAACCTTGGAAGAGAAGTTTTCCAAGGTGTATATAAACAAACCAAAAGCCTCATAATTTTTATCTCATATCTCTCTTTCTCTTGCTCTAAAAAACCGGCCAAACAAACACCCTATTAGGGTTCTTCTTTAATTTTTATTAAGCTATTCTAGATCTAGTCCTAGCCCCTCTCTAGGGTTGTTGGGTAAATCTTCCATAGACTTGGAAGCTCGGTTTGTTCGTGCTAGACTCACGATTAACTCGCCGTATCACGTGTGTACAAGATCGTGGTGTAATCTTGCTTTAGATTACATCCTGGTGGTGTTCGTGATCTATCTCTACGGGTGACCGTTCCGTCAACTTGTAGATCTTTCTAGGATAAAGGTATGTAACCCTAGCCTTGATTAATTATAATCGTGTTAATTAAAGATCTTGTTAATTTGCTTCCGCTGTGTGTTCTTTGATTCATATTAGGGTTTTTATAATTGTTATGATAAACATAAACCATCATTAAGTTTATGATACAAGTCTGAACTCAAGTAACTTGTCTATTGCCATTGGGGTCGGTAACCTTTTTCCACAACTTACGGTAGCTGCCAAAACATACAGACTCTTGTATATCTTAATTTCTTCTCTTTCAAAGGATCACATGTGCTAAGATAGAACAATTACTTAAGCATATTTGTATCAATGTATTGGCTGACGGTGATTGTGTATTCATCAACACTTGGGTGAAATAGTTAGAAGACACAGGAAAATATAGTCGGAAATCAGTTGTAGACGTATATCACAGATATGAGCTTTGTACATTCCAATGTGAATTTGTTAATCTTTATAATTGACATAATAAGGAATTTGTCCGTTTTTAAATGTCAATTTAATATATGTTTCCAACTTTCTTACTATCACCCTCTGAATTCTTAATATTTATTGGCTCCTATAAGAAGGAGCAAGTCGAAATGGAAGTCTCCAACAAGTAACGAATTTTATGAAGAAAGGTAGGAAGTTGATGTAGTTGCCCGAAGGACGAAATGGCTAAAATGAAGAGTAAGCAGAAGAGATTAAGATGATAGAAATGTTTAAACTAAAAAGTCACATCTTGGATGAGTTGTTTGTCAAGACTGATATTAGCTTTTTTTGTTGTAGGATGTAGTAAAACTTGTTTTTGACTCGTACAACTTTGACCCGTTTAGCATTATTTTGCTGTAGGATGTTGTAAAACTTGTTTCGTCGGTGGTTATCCAGATGAACTTGCAGAATATTTGAATTGGTGTAGTGCTTGTTGATGAAGTTTAATGCAAGACGGGATAAAAAAAAGAGTTTTTAAATGTATTACTACTATTCGTCATTTGTATTGTACAGAGAGAGAGACACGCAAGTGTTTATGTGCTGATCTAATCCACTTTGACGTGTGCTGAAAAAAGTTACCCATTTTGACCCAGCAAGAAATGTGGAAACATAAGAAACAGTGGAAATACTTGGTCCATCTGCAGCTACATCAGCAGATGTCACTTGAGATTCGTGACCTGAAAGGACATTGACGGGCTTAAAATCTGTTGATGACCATACATTAGCAGTCATATCATATGAAGCACTTACCAAAAGGTACTGAGAATCAAATTTAATTTGTGAAATAAGATTTTCATGGGCACGCATTATGTACGAACATCTCTTCTTCATTAAATCCCAAATTATACAAGTACAAGCCGGGTACCCGCGCTTCGCAAGGATACATCAACAAGTACCGCATCAACAAAGCAAACCATATCTGAATGCTTCATCAGCGAGCCTTAATAGAAGTAGGCCGTGTCATTGGGGCGTATTAGAACAGCAAGCCTAAAATCAGATGGGAAAAACGTAGAATAGTGAAAAAATCTAGCCATTGCTGTGTGACAAAATTTTGATTCAAAATGAAGAAATCTAAAAAATCACTTAAAATACAATACTTTTTGTTGGGTATCCAGTTGAAAACCCATAACACTTAAAGATTCAACATACATCAGTATATCTGTATCTACCCTGATCCGCTTTCTGCCTATGAAATCAGTCTGCAAGATTCATCAATAAAGCCACCACATCAGCTGCAGAACTCAAGAGATGCCTTGCATTTGACAAATTGACAGCTTCCTTCCAATTACACACGAGAAGTAGTTGTCACCTTGGAGATCCAACACCGATGAACCGTTGTTGGATGCCAGATGTGTTTGCATGGACCCATTGTTGGTGTGTAGCCACTGTCACTTTCTGAAGTTATGATGGACTGGATATCAAATCTAGCATCTCTTCTGAATAATCCATAGAAAAACATTTGGAACTCCCAAACTTGAGGTTGGTGTGAGTGAAGGCAGTTCAGATCCAAAAAAGTGAATATATCGTCATCCTAAAACAGTAATGAACACAAGGCCAGATGATCAAATTGCGCCTAATTCAATGTTAAATTCGAAAAAAAAACTATAGTCAAAACATATTTATCTATGTAGAAAGTCAACTGATGCAATATTTGTTCATGTACCTGTGGAAGAAAATGACCAACAGAGTACATAGTCGATTGGAGAATTCATATCCTGTATAGTTTTTTCCAAAGATTAATGTGGATTCGTGATATAATACAATCACGTGAAAAGGGTGAACGAAAAAGGTCGAACCTTGGTGACTCCATTGGCTCGAACCTCTACTGATCTCCCACCTTGGACAACTTCTACTGAGGCATTCAATATGGGTCCGATGATGCAACATGTCCCTTGCTCCGAAGCCTTCCAAACTCGATATTCATAAATGATAAACCCAAAGGTTAAATACATAATAACTTGAAATCATGAAATATAATTAATATGAAGTGGAATGTTAAGAGCTAGCCTGCATACTTATAATTCTCAAGAAGCTCATATTAAGACCGTGGGTTCTCTTAGTAAAATATTCAAAAACATGCTGCAATATGAAAAAACGAACATTAATGTGCAAGAAATTACCAAAAAAGAAGATAAATGAGATTATTGCACACACCTTCACACTTTCGATCCAATCTAAATTTATATTATCAGTCAAGTTTTGTATCAATTTCTTGCTGTTCTAAAAAAGACACCATGTTCAGCTGCAGAAACATTGATCGAGTCAGCAGAAGTCATATTGCTAGACAGAAGACATCCAATGAAATTTATATAGAATCATATTATACCTCGTCAAGGACAGATCGGTGACTCCCACTCACGGCAAAAACTGTTGTCTTTGGATCATCACAAAGCTTCTTTAAAGGCTAAGCAAAAGAATAGAATTAAGAAACCGTATAGTAACATGAAAAACTAATACAGTAATATCTACAAACCTGGAACTCAGAGACCTTAACTTCATATCAAAGATGGTATTCGATTTTATAAAACTAAAACAAGAACAGATTTAATTCAACCAACCACCCCTTTATCTTTTATTAACTGCGTATAGCTATCACTTCAAATGTGATACTATGCTGTTTGATCAAACATACAAAGCAAAAAAAAATCAATAACAGAATCAAGATCTTACAATCCAAGATCAAGATTCATAAACCAACACAAACTGGAATGATGAATATCAAAGGCGATACAAACGAGAGAGACTTTTCACACGTTTACACACACACACCCTAACTAACACAATGAGATAAAACTCAATATAAAGACGCGTAGCAGCTCTTGAAAACAAGTTTCCCAACTTGGCAAATATAGCCCTTTAACTTCCAAGACCTGCACAAAATAAGAAACAAAGAAAAACAAAGAAAAATATAGAAGGAAAATATTACCTTTTACCCCCCTCAACCTTTATCACTTATCAACTTAACTTTAATACCCCCTCTTAAGTTGATTTGTGATATAAGTTGACAAGATTAAGCTTATCACTCAGGAACTTATGATCTTTGATGGATAAGCCCTTAGTAAACATGTCAGCTACATTGTCCTCAGATTTGACTTTCAAAGTCTTAATCAAACCTGCAGACACCTTCTCTCTTAAAAAATATAAGTCAATTTCAAAATGTTTAGTCCTTTCATGAAACACTGGATTAGCAGCAATCTGAATTGCAGAACTGCTATCACAGTGAATAGGAACAGGTAAACTTATATCTACTTTCAGATCCTTCATGATTTTAATAATCCACATTATCTCACAAGCAACACTGTTCATTGCTTTGTATTCAGCTTCTGCTGAAGATTTAGCAAGCACAGACTGCTTTTTGCTTTTCCATGAAACAAGATTGTTGCCAAGATAAACAGTATAACCAGTTACAGACTTCCTAGTAACCTTACACTTTGCCCAGTCTGAGTCAACAAATGCAGCAAGACTAAGATCATTGTTCCTCATAAAAGAAATGCCATTACCAGGAGAACTCTTAAGATATCTAAGGACATGGAAAGCAAGTTTTAAGTGTGATTTATAAGGATCATGCATAAATTGACTCAGACTATGAACAACATAGGCAATGTCAGGCCTAGTAAGTGTAAGATAAATCAATTTCCCAACAATTTTCTGATAACATGTTTTGTTATCAACTGGAACATCTTGTTCTATGATCTTTTGATCTTTTTTCTTTTTAGATGGATCAGGAATAGGTGCTTTAGCTGGCTTACATGCCAGCATACCATATTCAGCAAGCAATTCAAGACAATACTTTCTTTGATTAAGCACAAGACCATTGTTAGCATCAAGTACTTCTATGCCTAAGAAGTACTTAAGCTTTCCAAGATCTTTAATTTTAAATTTAGAACTCAAGTATTTCTTAAACTCATTAATAACAGATTCATTGTTACCAGTTATGATAATATCATCAACATAAACTAGTAAAGCAACAAAAGAACCATTCTCATTTTTAGTGAAAAGAGAAACATCACTTTTACTTTGTATAAATCCATTTTCAACAAGCACACTAGTTAATTTCTCATTCCACTTTCTTGGTGCTTGTTTAAGACCATACAAAGACTTAGTGAGTCTACATACTTTATTATCATTAGACCCATATCCCTCTGGAAGTGTCATGTAAATCTCTTCATCTAATTCACCATATAAGAATGCATTATTAACATCAAGTTGATACACAGGCCAAGCATAGTGAACAGCAACAGAAATAAGGCATCTAACAGTAACAATTTTCACAACTGGTGAAAATGTTTCCTCATAATCACTACCCTCTTTCTGACTAAACCCTTTAGCCACAACCCTAGCTTTGAACCTTTCAACATCACCACTAGATTTGTATTTCACTTTCCATAACCACTTACAAGCAACAGCTTTTCTACCTGGTGGTAAATCTACAATAACCCAAGTGTTATTTCTATTAAGAGCATCCATCTCTTCATTCATAGCTTCAATCCATTTTGGATTTTTAATAGCTTCTGAATAAGATTTGGGTTCATGAATTTTATTCAAATTATTAGCAAAGACAAAATTATGCATAGACAAATTGGCATAGCTAATCACACTATTAATATCATATCTAACCTTTTTATCCATCACATAATTGTCAAATTTAGCAGGAGTTTTAACAGGTCTACTAGATCTCCTTAACTCTGGTCTTTCTGGACTATTACCATTTTCAGACTCAAACATTTGTTTAAATTCCACAAAGTCATCACCCTCAGACTCATAATCATCATCATTATTGATAATGTCATCTCCTTCAAGACTTTCTAAATTGCCACCTAGATCATTCTGGCTGCTGTCAATCTTGTCTAATCTAGACTCTTTGACTACCCCCTAGAATGTCTGGCAACATTAGGAGAAGTGTCACTAGACACATCTACAAAGTCAGGAGTCACACTATTATCCATATCATCCTTACTGTCTCTCTTTTCATCATAGGGTTCACTTGACTCTGTTTCTACTAGGTCAAAAAAGTTTTGACTGTTAATACCATTTTCTTCAAACACAAAATCTTTAACTAAATCATCATTTTTAAAAGGAAAAACAGTCTCATAAAATTTCACATCTCTAGAGAAGAAAAAACTTTTTGTTTCAAGGTTATAAAGTTTATAACCCTTTTTTGTGTTAGAATACCCCATAAAAACACATTTATCAGACCTAGCAGAAAATTTATCTGAATTATTTAACACAGTTGCAAAACACAAACAACCAAAACTTTTAAGCAAAGAGAGACTAGGTGAGACATTGTAAATCATTTCATAAGGACTTTTTCCAGAAAGCACAGAAGTAGGAAGCCTGTTAATAAGGTACACAGATGTTAAAATACACTCAGACCACATGTTTAAAGGAATGCCCCCCTGAAACATGAGGGCTCTAGCAACATTAAGCAGATGTCTATGCTTTCTTTCAACAATACCATTTTGTTGAGGAGTGTATACACAAGAAGTCTGGTGTACTATACCCTTAGATGTAACAAATTTTTCAAACATATGATTTATAAACTCAGTCCCATTATCACTTCTAAAGATTTTAACAGAAATATCAAACTGAGTTTTAATGAGATTATAAAACTCTACAACTTTCTCAAAAACCTCATTTTTTCCTTTAAGCAAATACAACCAGACAGCTCTAGTATAATCATCAACAAGGGTGAGGAAAAATCTGAAACCTTCCCTACTCTTAATCTTATAAGGACCCCAAACATCTAAATGAATAATATCACCCAAATGCAAGGTCTTATGATCACTAAGAGGAAAAGGTTCCCTGGTTTGCTTAGCCTTGTGACACACATCACAAGGCTGAGTTTCACCCAAGTCATCAATCTTAAGAGTATCTTTCAACACATTCAAAACGATCTTCTGCTTCGTAAGGTTTTTTTTTTAGGGTTTGAAGACTCATCAACTATTTATAACGTATATATGCTTGGGCTCGGCCCACATATATTATTGCTGAACATTGTCACCAAGTTGTAAGTTATATGAAGGTTTTTTTGTGTTTTAATTGTTGTACACTATGTATCATAAAATATAACTGGGTATCCTATGATTAAAGTTTAAGCTTCACCAAACTAAAAATGATAAACTATTTAACTGTAGAATAATAAAAAATCATCCTAGTTCGATCTGGTTCACCCGTATATATAGCTTCCGCCTTGTTATCTTTGTTTCATTTTCTATCAGTTTTTATTGGCTAGTCTGACCGATGGTGAATCGTTGGTTCGGTCCCATTTTTAAACATATGTATAATCAACTTGTTAGCATATAAATTATATGAAATTCTGTGTGTTTTATTTGTTTATAAAATAAGTATAATAATATGTATTTTTTTATTTTAAGAATATTTAAAAAATATATTAATTATGGTGTTTAATACTTTAATTAATGTATACTTGTAACATATAGTGTATTAATTTATAACAATAAATTTATAGGTGGATTCAATAGTTGTACCATATAAGCTATGTTATACTTAAAATTTAGAAAAAAGTGATGTTTAATTAACTTGTACATTAAACTTTTATATTTGTACTACTTAAACAATAAATAAGAGAGAGATACCAATCTCTTTTATAAGATAGTAAGATTTAACAAATAATATTTGTCAAACACTAAACACTAAAAGAATTGATAATCTGATTATTGCGATTTCAAAAAATATAATTAAATCCAAACACTATTTCTCAAAACCACGTTTTCTAATTGTGGATTACCTGATTATTCATTTTCAAATCAGTTAATCTATTTACAATATATGTATTTAAAAGATACATGATGGTTAAGCGACTTGAACAAAGTTTAAGAAGGAAAGCTCGAATTGTGTCTTTATCCCACATAGATAAATGAACAAATATAAAATCAATTTACATGTAAGATTATAGATATTTGAGATACTAGACGTGTACCCGCGCATAGCGGTGAATTGTTTACGATATCTTAATTGATCAAGTGGTTGAATCGATAGCTTGGTGACTCGACCGAGTTAATCCGGTAGTCGAACTCGTGGCTGGTGGCTCGATCGGGTTAACCCGGTGGTAGAACCCGCAAAACGGTGACTCAAAAAAATTGACCCGGTGGTTGAACCCGTAATACGGTGACTCGACCAGGTTGACATAGTGGTCGGGGTCACCTGATTTAATCTCTATACATTGACAGATTTAATCTCCTGAACACCATCATTAACTATTTCTTATGAAAGAGTATTATCACAAAGTTCTTTAGGACAAGACGACTTACTTAATTTCTTTTAAAGTTAACTTGACAACATTGACAAGTTTAATCCGATTTCAGTATTTCACTAAGACAGTGGCCGGTAGCACTTAAAGATATAAGATGTTGATCCCAAAGTCAGATCTTAAACCTTAATAGCTTGTTTAAGGGTTGTGATAGAGAGAAAGAATTCAATCTAACACTAGAGAAACTTTGCAAAGCAAAGTAACTAAACAAGATGCGGAATGTAATGTTTAGCACAAGAACAAATGTGATTGAAACATTGAACTTTAATATATCAAAGATATACGAATACCCAAAATGGTATTAGGGTTTACAAAACCTTAAAGTAATATAATGAAAGACAAATGAGAAAGACACTCTTTGCATGCTAACCTAGTGAGTCCTTTTATAGGCACAAGGACTCACGTACAAGATCACTACTAACAAACTATGGAAAGTATTAAGGAATAATAACTGAAACGCGTAAAAATCTATTCCATGTTTATCTTTGACTGCAGGGCCTTTGACTTCAGCAGGGGAACCAATCCCCCTGCCTTTGTTATTTAGCAGGGGGAACTTACTCTAGCAGGGGTACGAATAATCAACTAGCAGGGGAAACAACTAAGCATAGATTTATTCCTAACAATCCTCCCCTAAATTTGTGCTTTCCCCTAAAGACAAGTTTCTGAATAAATGCTAGTTGATGAGGATGCTTACAAACTCTCTGGCCAAATTTGACTATGAACCATTCTTACCAGATCATAAGCAACAGGCTTTTTAGCATCTATAATTAGGTTAGCCTGTGCCAGTTTCTTCAAGGTGTCCTGAGAGAAGGGATAATACCTATGATTGAGCAAGTACACACTCACACCTTCCATCACTACCTCATAAACCCCAGAATTAGTAAATAGCTTCCAATACAACAAATCTCCTTTGTTCACTGCATCAAATATAGGATCAAATAACTCATGCTCATACATCCTATGCATACACTCCCAGATTACCCAATCCTTCTCCACACCATCCATGGTAGGAGGTTTTGCAGCAAACGTTTTCTTCAATATTTTCCACAGATCTTCTAAGTCTTCACTATATAAAATTTGAAACATGACATCTAGACTTAGAAATGTCTGTGTTGTATTGTCAGCTCTTGTAAGCTTCCACCAAGTCCTCCCTTTGTGTTCATAAACAGCATACTCTATGATAGCAAACTTCTTTCCAAGTTCACTAGGTGAAATATCATCATTTTCCTACAGAATTAGTTGTTTATCAATCTCAGCATTTGTAGGCCTTTGAGACTCTTTAGTAACTATGCTTACTTTCTCCATTCTCTTGAGTCTCTTTGCTGCTCTTTGTACATTAAGTACAGACTTCTCAAGTACTTCTGGAAAACTTCCACCTGCTTGATGCGATGCCCCTGCTTGTGATGATGCACCTGCTTGAGATGATGCACCTGCTTGTGTAGTTTCCAAAGTTGTCTCTCCGGCTTTTCTTTTCTTTGATTCTCTAGCTTTCTGTAGCATTTCACTTTGTCTCCTAAGATACTCAGCTTCCTCAGGAGTGTTGATAGTCATCCAATCCTCCACATCATACAATTTTAGAACTGGTCTGACTGCTCTTTTTATGGCTTCAAAACTCATATCACTGAAGTCACCATCCTTCCACTTTCTATGTCTCTTAAGCAGAACTTTGTAGTGATCAAGTTGCCCTTTCTCTGAAGTTAGATACTTCTCACTCTGAATTTGAATTGCCCTTCTTTCCAGATACTCAGTTTGATATTTGTAAACAAGGTAAGTCAACTCATACCTGTCTTCCAAATGAGCATTTCTCAACTCCTTCTCCCATTGATCAAGAAACTCTCCAACATGAGGTACCCTGTCATCTAGTTCTCTATGCATAATCTCAACCTGCTTGAGCATATCTTTGGGCCTCATCCTCTCCATTCTTTGGTCCTACATATCCATTTCCTCTTGTTGTAGCCTGAGAGCTACTTGTGCATCATGTGCTTCTTGAGCCCTTTGCTGTTCAGGAGTTAGATGCTTGTATTTTCTCTTGGGCTGTTGCACCATGATTCCTTTTCCTTTGTCTTTTGGATCCACTGCTGGTGCTGGTTTCGCTTTAGATGCAGGTTCTTTGATTGTAATCCCCTTCTGAGCTGGTTGCTTTCTGTTCTTCCTAACAAATGTTTGAGTAATATTCTTAGCAGGGGATAAACTTACAGCAGTGGGATCAGTAATGGCAGGGGGAACTTTTGAAGCAGGGGCTTCTACTGGATTGCCTATGGTGAGCAATGTTTGAGCAATATCTTTGGTTGCACTCCCCTTGTCACTTCCCTTATCAACACTTTCTTTCTCCATCCCTTTCTGAGCACTTGTTATCTTTCCATGTTCCCCACCAGGATATGAATAATACTTAGTAGACCCTTCTGTGTGTGGAATTTCCTCCCCTTTGGAAGCATCCTCATCTGTTGAAAGAATAAGTATGGGCTTTCTCCTCCCCTCAAGAGTAGCAAGTCTGGTTTCCAAGTGAGAGATAACCAGGCCTTGCTTTTTGACATCTTGTACTAGTTGTGCATTCTGCCTTTTCAGACTCATACATATTTTCGTCAATTCCAAATTTGTCAAAGGTTTCATACTGCTCTCAATCCTAGAAGGGAATTTCTCCCCTTTTTGGATATCATGGAGTGGGGGAAAGGACTTATTGATGGTGTCACTATCCTGCTCACCCCTTGAGGATGAGACAGTAGTGGCAGCCAAACCCCCAGGTTGCTCCAAACTCTTGGAGACTCTCCTTTCTGCTGCTTGTGAAGATTCACCAGGCAAGGGAGACCTGGCAAACCTGGATTTTGAATGCCTTTCTTGTTGTGGATCAGCATGTGGTAGGTTCTTGGCAGGGGAATCAGAAGGTTGATTTGTGGCTGTTTGATTTTTGGCTTCTTCCCTTCTAATTTGGTCCATCATAATTGAAGTCAGTGGAATGTTTTTGCCAGAAAACAACGGTGATGGGGCAAGTAGTGTGGTGAAGAGTTTGGTGGTGTGTTGGGTTGCTGAAAAATAGTTTTTGTGTTTAATGGGACCATGATCACTCATATTCAGCAGAATTTCTATAAACCTTGGATACATACAAAACTTTGAGGTGCTTGAAACATTTTTAACCATGCCTTTAAAAATCATTTGAGAAAAACAATACTTCCTCCCTGTTGCAAAGCATACCAGGGCAGAAGCTATCTCACTACCAACCTCATTAAAAGCAGTGGTTTTGGGTGACAAACATTGCATAATTGTATGAATCAAATATTTCCAATGAGGGGCAAACTGGCCTTTAGCAAACTTACATTTTTGATTTTCAGAAAGTTTGTACCCCAATTTAACAAGACCTGCAAAAATTTCAGCCTCAGAAAAGTTGGTTATCCCATCCTCATCATCAAGGAGAAGATTCTCCCTGATGGAGGCAAGTGTAATCACCTTAGAATGACCATCAACCGTGCTTTGAATTATAACCTCTCCATTCACTGTTTTGGTCATGGATTTAGACCAGAACTGTTGAATGTGTGAGGTATAGATTCGAGGATTGATGAGAAGGGCCACTCTGAAGTACGAAGACTTTAGAAAGGCCACAGCATCAGCAAACTCGGCTGGTTCATCATGAAGCAAAGCAATTTGGTTATGATTAGGAGCAATTTTAAGAGTCATGATGAATTTTGAAAATAGTTTGAAGGTTTATAGAGATGAGAGGTAAGTGGGATTAAGTCGAGGGAGAAAGATGGACCTGCTGGTAAAGGGAATTAAGTTTTTATAGGCGAATTGAAGAGCTGTGATTGGACCAAAATTTTCAAATTGCAAAAATATCAAGGATAAATCTTGATAAAAAATTACTTTATTTGAAATAAAAGGAAAAGATTACCAATCAGCGAAGAAAGCGCCTTAAATATCTTTTAAAATTAATAAAATATTCCCTAACCAAAATTTAAGCAAGCAGGCCCAACGGCTATGAACAGGGTAACGGTATTATCGGTCAACGGTCAAACAGGGGAATGTTATGATAGCAGGGGAATAAAAGATAAAAGCAGGGGAAACTTTCCTAGGGGTATTGAACTAGTCATGGAGAGACTAATGCTAACTAGCTCTGCTCTAATGCACACACTTGCATACACAAGATAGATACATAGAAACTCAAGAGTCCTCTATTCAGCAATGGTCCCAATACAAAAAGTTAATACATAAGTCCCCCTACACCAGGTTATCCCAAGAAAACATGCATACCCCAGTCACCATCCCAACCTTGTCCCTTACCTATGGTCAGTCAGTCTTGGCAATGTGTGCCACACTTCTGTATTTGAACAGCAAGTTGTTTTAATAGAGAAATGTAAGCACACACTACAGTGCCTCAAGGTTTCAGAGTTCTGATAAGCTTTGCAGCAAGTCATCATTATCCTGAACCCTCACTCACCAGTGGATATGATCTAAGATCATATATGAGTATCCTAAGAATACCCTGAGTCCTAAAGGTGTGACCTAACCTCCCCTGAAACATAGAGTATATACCTGATCCACCAATGAGAATAGTATGCACCATATGAACCTCTAAAACCACATTGAACCACTTTTGTAAAATGAACACACCCAGCTAAAAGAGAAAAATTCTCTTGGCAGGGGAATGAACCCCCAGCAGGGGAATCTGTGTTAAAAAGCAGTAGAATGGAAGAAATGGAAAAATGGACTAACAGTTATACAACAACAGCAGTGAAGCAACCCTGATCATACATGACAAAATAGACATCAGATTTTAAGGAGTAACCATTCCAATACCTACAACCAGATACTGAAACCTCCCTACTTCAAAAGCTTTTGTTAAAAGATCAGAAACATTATGTTCTGTATCAATTTTCTCAGGAACAATCAGTCCTTTTTCAAAACAATCTCTGATAAAGTGATGTCTAATTTCAATGTGTTTAGTTTTGCTATGAAAAACAGGGTTCTTTATAATGAAAATAGTGCTGTTGTTGTCAATGAATATCTTGGTTTTAAGAAAGTTATACCCATAATCAAGCAGTTGATTTTGCACCCAAAGAACTTGACCACAGCATGCAGCAGCTGCTACATACTCAGCTTCAGTTGTGGATGTTGCCATGATAGTCTGCTTCTTACATTGCCAAGATATAAGTCTGCTCCCCAAAAATTGGCATCCCCCTGTTGTGGACTTTCTATCATTGTTGTCACCAGCATAATCACTATCTGAATAGGCTATCAGCTCAAATGGTGACTCCTTTGGATACCAGAGTCCTAAGGTGGGATGACATTTTAGATACCTAAAAATTCTTTTCACAGCAAATAAGTGACACTCTGTTGGTGACACCTGGTATCTTGCACATAAGCAGACTGCAAACATGATGTCAGGTCTTGAAGCAGTGAGATACATAAGAGACCCAATCATAGACCTGTAATTCCTGACATCTATAGGCTTTCCAGGACCATCCTTACCCCATGGATGATCCTTGTCCATTGGAGTGGACACCTTCTTTCCATCAGACATGCCAAACTTCTTCACAATCTCAGCCACATATTTGTCTTGTGAGATAAATATCCCATCTTTGCGCTGCTGAACTTGTAACCCCAAAAAGAAGTTTAGTTCTCCCATGGCACTCATTTGGAATTTATCCTGCATCAATTTGGCAAACTCTTTGCTAAGCATAGAGTTAGTTGATCCAAAAATGATGTCATCCACATAGACTTGTACTAGCAGAAGGTCACCCTTTTGTTTCTTGGTAAACAGGGTCTGATCAATCTTCCCCCTGCTGAATCCATTGTCTAAGAGATATTTAGAGAGAGTACCATACCAGGCTTTGGGAGCTTGGTGAAGTCCATACATGGCCTTTTTCACTTTGTATACTTTGTCAGGATGTTCTGGATCTTTAAACCCTAGAGGTTGCATGACATAGACTTCTTCATCAATGGTTCCATATAGGAAGGCACTTTTCACATCCATCTGGAAAACAGTAAAGTCCATGAATGAGGCATAAGCAAGAAATAATCTAATAGCTTCAATCCTGGCTACTGGAGCAAACACCTCTTCATAATCAATTCCTTCTTCCTGAGTATACCCTTGTGCCACTAATCTTGCTTTGTTCCTGACAACTATTCCCCTTTCATCCTTTTTGTTCCTTAATACCCACTTTGTCCCAATAGGCCTTGCCCATTTGGGACAATCTACCAGAATCCAAACCTCTTGTATGTCAAATTGTAAGAGCTCCTCTTGCATGGCTTCAACCCAGCTTGGGTCATTTAAAGCCTGAAAAATCTTCTTTGGCTCTTCTTGTTACAAAAATGCAGTAAACAGACAACATTGCATGTTGTCATGATTGAACTTCATGGTGATGTTAGCAATGAAGCTGTGCTCCTTTGCTGTGTACCTTGTATGTCTGGGGGCTTCAGGATTACCAATGATCTGAGAGATAGGATGATCCTTATTGATTCTGTAGGTTGGCTGCATGATGACTTCTGTTTCATCTTCTTCCAAATCAGAATTGATGGGGCTATTTTGATTAGGAAAGAAGTCCTCAAAGGAACTTCCAAATGATACAACATGACCTAGAGATGGGTGTTGATGAGCAGAATGAAGCTCTGAATAACTAGGACCTCCACTCCTGATGATTCTGCTTCCACTGCTGGATATAATAGGACCATCATTTATGGGTGTAGATGATGAAATGAGTAGGGATTCTCTTTCTGCATCAGTAGTCTCATTAGCATCATGATCTTTTGTGAAAGAGGAATCAATTGGTCTAGCAGGGGAGTCCTGGATTCCACTGCTTTCAGCCATTCCACTGCCTTCAGCCATAGCAGGGGATGAGATTGGCTGTTCTTTTCCTAGAGAAGAATTATCTTCTTGAACATCAGCTTCAATAGGAAACAATGAGGGTACATTCATGTACCTCAGGGGTGACTTCGCTGCACCAGTTGTTTCTTGAGTACCTGAAATGTTAGTGTTCTGCAAAACAACAGGTACATAATTCATAGACTTTGAAAGTACATCTATATCAAAGAACCAGTCAGGACCTGTTTGAACATCTTCAGGTTTGTCTTCAAGAAAGTTCACATGAAGATTTTCTGTGATTTTGCTTGTCTTCTTGTTGAAGACCCTGTATCCCTTGCTGTTTAATGAGTAACCCACAAAGTATCCATCATCACCCTTTTCACTGAATTTACCCAGATTATCAATAGTGTTCAAGATGATCACATGACATCCAAAAGGTCTGAAAAAGTCGATTAAAGGAGGTCTTCCATTGAACAGCTGATAAGGGATCTTGTTGTGTGCCTTAATAACCAAGGCCCTGTTTTGTACATAATAAGCAGTGGATACAGCTTCAGCCCAAAAGATAACTGGAAGTTTGGAATCAGACAGCATAGTTCTAGCAGCTTCAATGAGTGTCCTATTCCTTCTTTCTGCAACTCCATTATGTTGAGGTGTTCTAGCTATGCTGAATTGCCTCTTGATGCCTTTGTTAATGCAGAAATAGTCCAGTTTCTGATTTCTGAACTCACCACCATTGTCTGATCTCATGGTAACCACCTTCATGCTTTTTGATAGTTCAATTTGATTGATGAACCCAATGAGTACATCAGTTGTGTCACTCTTCTCAAATAGAAAGAATGTCCATGTGAACCTTGAAAAATCATCAGTAATCACTAAGCAGTACCATTTCTTCATTATGCTTGCCACAGAAGTAGGACCAAATAGATCCATATGCAGTAGTTCCAATGGCTTGGTGGTGGACATACTTGTTTTTGATTTGCAAGATGCTCTGTGTTGCTTCCCTTTCAGACATGCAGCACAAGTATGTTCATTGGCAAAGGACTTGGAAGGAAGACCATGAACCAGATTATACTTTACTAGTTTGTTCATGTTCTTGAAATTAAGATGACCAAGTCTTCTATGCCATTTCTTACATTCATCTACTGAAGCTTTGGCAATGAAACATGTTTCATTGTCTTGGAGAGATATGTCCTTGAGATCAATTGTGTACATATTCTTCTGTCTTGGTGTTCTGAGTACAATGGGAGTGTCGTTTGGCAGGACAAACTCCTTTCCTAACACCAAGCATTCAGTGTCAGTAAACAAGACAAAATTCTTGTTATCAGTCATCTGTGACACACTAAAGAGATTATACTTGAGTTCTTTCACCAAGTACACATTGTCAAAGGTCATCCCATTAGTGACAATAGTTCCTTTTCCTGTAATAGTTCCATGCCCATCTCCAAAAGAAACACCATCATTGTCATGCAGGGGCACAAAGTTAGACAAGTAAGCTTTTTGTCCAGTCATACTTCTTGAGCATCCACTATCCCGATATGCTTTATCATCCCTTGTCTTCTTTGTCACCTGCAAAAAGAAAAACAAATTAGTTTTTCTTGGGGACCCAAGCCATTACAGACTTGGATCTACCTCGTGTATCAATGTAGGATAGCTTATCAAAGACTAGAGATACACCATTAGATTGAGTACCCCTTTTGGGTGCCCAAACCCAACGAGCTGAGGCTTTCACAGCTTTTCCCCATCTTCCCATGTTTCTAGAATGCAAAATTTTGCTAGCAGGGGATACCCCAGTTTTAGCAGGGGAATCTCTATGCTTAGCAGAGGGAACCCACCTTTTGTTTTGGCCTCTAGTCATGTGTTGGTAAGGTCTAGAGCCAGATCTATGTGTAGTATAAGGTGTTGGGGTGGTCACAGAAGTGTTGGGCTTTGAGTGAAGATCATTCTCCTTCCTAAGGGCAGGAACAACATATTTATCAGTCGCCCTATTTCTCAAGGCAGGGGCAACATACTTGGCAGGGGAAAAGGATTTTGCCCCTGCATTTAGGAGAATGGTTTTAGGTTGCATATCCTTTAAGGGATTTGCAGCCACCATCTCCATTGGTGCCTTACACTCTTGATAAGTGTGTTCAAAGCTGCCACATGTGAAGCAGGGCTTGGTATTAATCACAAAGTCTTCTCCTAATTGATGAGACTTTTGGTCATTCCAATTTCTTTGATTACCTCTGATATTCCTGTACATGCCAGCATATTTAATGGTAGACTTAGGGGAGCTACTTTTAGAGCTAGAATTTCTGCCAACAATTCCTTCTTTTGAAAATCTAACAGGGTTATCAATTTGTTTTAAACCAACCTATTTCTTTTCAACATCCCTAATAACACTAGTTTTAACTAGAGACTCTTCTGTATCAAGATTATTAGGTATATAAGAACTCAAGTCAAACTCAATGTCATCCTGTTTTTCAAAACAAGGGAGACCAGTCCAGGACAGGTCTTTTCTAGGAGAAGGAGCATGGATGTTAGCAGGGGGTGGTGGTATGGTAGCATGCATATTTTTAATCCCAAACCCTGTTTTGTCCCTAGGAGATTGACCAATTTCAACTGCTTTGATTAAATCTTTTGAAGCTTTTCCAAATTTTTCAACAGTTTCATCATCTATCTTTTGGTTAGCTTTGAAAGTTTCAAGTTCAGCAGTCAATACCTTTATAGATTGGTTATTCTCCTTAGCATCTCTTTCTAGAATCACAATGTGATCCCTATAATCACTTTCTCTTTGCCTATACTCTCTTATGGTGGACTCTAATTGTTCTAAAGCACGTTTATAATTATCAAGATCATTATCACAATTGATATAGTCAGCTTTTACCTTTCTGATTTGATCATTCAAAGATTCAGTATTTTTCCTACAAGCTTTAGTACAGTATGAGTCATCATATACCTCATTGTCAGAGCTAGAACTTGACATAGCCATAAGTGCAAAGTCTTCTTCCTTTTCCTCAGCAATCAAAGCTTGATTTCTTTCCACATTCTCTGTCATAGCACTCCAGTCCCATCCACTTGCTCCATCTATCCCCTGCATGGCTACCATGGCTTTAGCACCAGAATCATCATCTCTTGTTTCCTTTCTGTAGCTATTTCCAGTCTTAGGTCCTCTGCATTCCCTGGCAAAATGACCCTTCTTGCCACAATTGTAGCATTCAACTTTTGCTTTATCAAACCCAGCCACATCAGAGGGATTAATTGAGATCTTCTTCCCATACTTCTTGTAGAACCTGTTGGCTCTCATGCTAAGCAAAGCCATATTCCACTTGATATCCATTTCTTCTAGCCCTTGCTTACTGATTTGACTTAGATCTTCATGTAACACTGTAGATCCTTGTGGCCCTTGAGATGCTATAAAAGCACACGCAGTATCAAGGCTGAATGTAGCTGGTCTTTCTTCATCATAGGAAGGTCCAGACCTGGTAGCAGGGGAATAAGTAGCAGGGGCTACTTCAATTCCACTGTTCTTGGAGATTCCACTGCTTTGTGATATGAATGCCATGTTAGCAGGGGAATCAATGATTCCACTTGAGTTGGTGGGAATTGTTCCTTTTGACTTCATCTCATTGACAACAGGTTCAAAAACCTTTAAGTTATTATATATGTCATCAATGTCTTTTTCGTCCAAGTCATCCTTATTCTGCCAAATTGCCTTATAGACAAACCATTCTTTCTAGAGGCTGTTAAGAAACCTGGTATTCACCTGCTCTTTTGATACCTCAATATCAAAGAATTCCAACTGGGCCACCATGTCTTAAAGCCTATTGTAAATAGCTCCAATTGATTCATCACCAATTGCTTTGAAAGAAGCAAAATCATTCATCATTTGATTTTTCTTCTTGTTCTTTTTGGCTTCATTTCCTCCAAAGGTTTTGCCTATAGCTTCCCATAGATCCTTAGCTGTTTTGTATTTCCTGAATCTGAGTTGATGTCTATCAGGTAGGGCCAACAGCAATGAGCTGTGAGCCCTGACATCATGCCTTCTAGCCAGTATTTCCTTATCACACAGAGCAGCAGATTTCTTCTTGTCCTTACCTTTGGAACTTTCACCTTCTTCCTTGCCCTCTTCAACTGCCACCATTTTGTTGAATTGATCACCAAACTCTATGATCTCCCAAAGAACATAGTGTTCCATTTTCAAATATTGTTGGATTTTGAATTCCCATAATTCAAAGTTTTCAGGATCCAACATGGGTAACTTGAGGTTATTGTGGTTGTTGCTGTTTGAGGATGAGTCTGAAGACATGTTTGCTATGAGGATTTTGTTCTTGATTTAGACAAAGTTTCTCAACAAGCTCTGATACCACTTGTTGATCCCAAAGTCAGATCTTAAACCTTAATAGCTTGTTTAAGGGTTGTGATAGAGAGAAAGAATTCAATCTAACACTAGAGAAACTTTGCAAAGCAAAGTAACTAAACAAGATGCGGAAAGTAATGTTTAGCACAAGAACAAATGTGATTGAAACGTTGAACTTTAATATATCAAAGATATACGAATACCCAAAATGGTATTAGGGTTTACAAAACCTTAAAGTAATATAATGAAAGACAAATGAGAAAGACACTCTTTGCATGCTAACCTAGTGAGTCCTTTTATAGGCACAAGGACTCACGTACAAGATCACTACTAACAAACTATGGAAAGTATTAAGGAATAATAACTGAAACGCGTAAAAATCTATTCCATGTTTATCTTTGACAGCAGGGCCTTTGACTTCACCAGGGGAACCAATCCCCCTGCCTTTGTTATTTAGCAGGGGGAACTTACTCTAGCAGGGGTACGAATAATCAACTAGCAGGGGAAACAACTAAGCATAGATTTATTCCTAACATAAGAATCTGGAGTTTCATTAGTAATAGGATATAATGAAAAGGGGGGGCATGAAGGTAAAGAATAAAAGAGAAGCTTTCTCACAAATGGCTCAAATATGATGCCAAGAACGAAGCCAATCTGATAGTTTAAGACCTTCATCTTTTAACTTCTCATGCCCACCTTCTACTAGACATTGATCACAACATATTCCAAATTATGATAGTTGAGCTATAGAGAATAACCAGAAATCATGATTTGTTCATATCAACATAATTTGTGTGTATGATACTACAATTCACTGAGTAAACCTATTTGATCAAAAAAGTTATCCTTTTTGCAAATTAAACTCACGTTCACTTAGGAGATACATTCCGCCTTATGTGGCTTTCAATCCACTTACAACACCATAATGAGCAGTGGAACGATCTTGACATGTCAACAACCTTGGATGGAGTCTCTTTTTATCAAATCCTTTGGCATGCACTCCTGGCATCTTTCATTCAAAATTATTCTCACCTTCTGCAATTAAGATCAATCTGTGAAGGTTTTAAGATTCTATTGCAGCTCTACTCCCGTGACCTACCCAAAGCTTAAAAAAAATTCAAAATATAAACAAAAAAATGATTATGAGTCAAATTTTTATAACTGAATCCAAATATGTGTAGAAAATAGATACATCGTTCTTTACTAATAGAGAATTTGGATAATGATTACGTTGTGGATAAAGCTCTTATTCGTTCTCCCCATAGGAGTCTCAACTAATAAACACGTGGCGGTTGACAATGAACTTCCAACTCGACTTCCTGGAGATGAATATTCAACACATTTACAATTGCAATAAAAATGGCAAACTACTGAAACATAGTAGTGCCTAGAAAAGGACACGTGGTTGAGTTGTGCTTTCGCATCCTCTTACAAATATGGTTAAGATAGGCATTATAAGGGGTCAAACTTAGACCAGATCTGAGATTTATATCGATCTCCATGGGTCAGATTCGGGCTATTGGGGTATGTCAAGGAGAAGGATCATATCAGAATTTTTATATTTTATATTGGATTGACCTACATATCACACATTTCAACACATTATTATATGGGTCGACCTATTTGATCAAATTTACTTTTTTCGTCTCCGGATCACATAAATGGATCAGCTCTATAAGACTCGATTTATTGATAGGCTCATGCCATAATTAAGATATAATAGCGGTTACGATACATTACCTTTTTAGTCTAAAATGAGAATATGTTTGTTATTTAAATATGCTTGAAACATGTAAGTAAGTACCTTCTTTGTGATAAAGCAAGACAAAATCGAAGAGCAACGTGTAAAACACTTTCAAGAAAAACACGTGCATAAATTTAGACATAATAAACATATCAAGCTCTTTCGAATAAAGAAGTAAATCAATTTACCATATGAGCAAGGAAAAAAGTGATAAGAAAGTCCTAACTATCAGTAATTTTCTAATTGCAACTATATTATAGTTAAAATTAGCTTATCAATTTCTCATACCTTCTTTTGTCATGTATATATACAAATTAATTTTTGTTTTGTTGTCTATGTGGGATGAAATCATAATAGCACATTTTCTAACTTTTGTTTCAAGTGACTTTACTCATTCTGCACATGTAATGTAGCGATTTTTTTATTAAATTGTTATCTCGTTTATTGTATGTCACAACTAACAACATACATCCAAATTTCTAGGACACTTAACGAGTCACCATTTTTATCTATTTATAACGTCTAAAGTACTGAATATCACTAGTCTTTCTATTTTTATAATTGTTCCTATCATATTTTTGGTTGGCACGTTGGTCATATTATTTGGCCGCGGTGCAGCTAGCTTGATTTGTTCGATTCATTGTAATGCGTTCTTTATTGAATCATGAACATGAGCATAGATTCATTTACTTTTGGTTCAATATCGTTGTGAAGTGCGTTTGGGCAGTGAATCTCTATACATTAATTGGATTCGGTATATTCAATACGTTTTGTTAGATATTTTGCATAGAGTAATAATATGGTTGAAATAAGTAGTCAATGTATTCAAATATATCAAGACATACTTATAATGTTACTTCAGATAAAGAACTCTGTTAATGGGTGTACTTCTTGTCGTTATTCTAGTTACTTCAAAAACTAGAATGAGACAGATGAGAAAATATAGTCGAAAAAAAAAGAAACTAGACACAAATCTATCTAGATTCTCATCTATCATAGAATGATATACGGAGCCTAAAACTTATGACATAGTAGCCGGCAAATGGGAGGACATCAAATCCTTTAAAATACCTTTGGCTCTCTGCATTATGATTAAAAGTAAAATTATAAGAATAAAATATTATGAAGATAGACAAATTAAAAATTAAACCGTAGCTGTTATCTTAATGTGCCTACCTCATCAAAAAGAAGATAGTCATCTTCTACAGATCGTGGAGTCCAAAAATCCTTTAAAATACGTCGGGATTCCTGCATTATGATTAAAAGTAAAATTATAAGAATAAAATATTATTAAGATAGACAAATTAAAAATTAAACCCGTGTGCCTACCTCATCTTCTACTAAGTACTCATCCCAAGGGGGTTCTGCATCATCTTCTATTAGGTAGTCCCATTCTACATCTCCTAACTCGTCATCGAAAAAGGGTAGTGCTTCTTCTCCCAGGCAGGAGGGAGTTGTTTCATCAGCAGTCATATTCTTTGTATTGGACATTTTCAATTCTGCCTCCTGTAACCGTAAATAATTCATTATAGATCAAGTATAATTTTAGATCCCAAATAGTCAATTACCAAGGCAAAGATGAATTTCATGTCTAGTGTTTCGTTATAAGTATAATTTAAAAAAAAAACTAATAGAATAAGTATAGTCAAATAGAGATCTGTTACCTGTTCGGTTGAATGGTCGAATGTCGATTCCCGGTTGTTACTCAATTGACGATTCATCGTTTCAATTTAAACGATCTTCTGCTTCGTAAGGTTTTTTTTTTTAGGGTTTGAAGACTCATCCACTATTTATAACGTATATATGCTTGGGCTCGGCCCACATATATTATTGCTGAACAGTGTCACCAAGTTGTAAGTTATATGAAGGTTTTTTTGTGTTTTAATTGTTGTACACTATGTATCATAAAATATAACTGGGTATCCTATGATTAAAGTTTAAGCTTCACCAAACTAAAAACGATAAACTATTTAACTGTAGAATAATAAAAAATCATCCTAGTTCGATCTGGTTCACCCGTGTATATAGCTTCCGCCTTGTTATCTTTGTTTCATTTTCTATCAGTTTTTATTGGCTAGTCTGACCGATGGTGAATCGTTGGTTCGGTCCCATTTTTAAACATATGTATAATCAACTTGTTAGCATATAAATTATATGAAATTCTGTGTGTTTTATTTGTTTATAAAATAAGTATAATAATATGTATTTTTTTATTTTAAGAATATTTAAAAAATACATTAATTATGGTGTTTAATACTTTAATTAATGTATACTTGTAACATATAGTGTATTAATTTATAACAATAAATTTATAGGTGGATTCAATAGTTGTACCATATAAGCTATGTTAGAAACTCAATATGACCGTTTCTTAACTTCAAACGCAAAAAGTTTCATAATTATCAATTTAACAAATAATATTTGTCAAACACTAAACACTAAAAGAATTGATAATCTGATTATTACGATTTCAAACAATATAATTAAATCCAAACACTATTTCTCAAAACCACGTTTTCTAATTGTGGATTACCTGATTATTCATTTTAGATAATCTATTTACAATATATGTATTTAAAAGATACATGATGGTTAAGCGACTTGAACAAAGTTTAAGAAGGAAAGCTCGAATTGTGTCTTTATCCGACATAGATAAATGAACAAATATAAAATCAATTTACATGTAAGATTACAAATATTTGAGATACTAGACGTGTACCCGCGCATAGCGGTGAATTGTTTACGATATCTTAATTGATCAAGTGGTCGAATCAATAGCTTGGTGACTCGACCGAGTTAATCCGGTAGTCAAACTCGTGGCTCGTGGCTCGATCGGGTTAACCCGGTGGTAGAACCCGCAAACCGGTGACTCGACAAAATTGACCCGGTGGCTGAACCCGTAACACGGTGACTCTACTGGGTTGACATAGTGGTCGGGGTCACCTGATTTAATCTCTATACATTGACAGATTTAATCTCCTGAACACCATCATTAACTATTTCTTATGAAAGAGTATTATCACAAAGTTCTTCGGGACAAGACGACTTACTTAATTTCTTTTAAAGTTAACTCGACAACATTGACAGGTTTAATCCGATTTCAGTATGCCACTAAGACGATGGCCGTTAGCACTTAAAGATATAAGAATATGGAGTTTCATTAGTAATAGGATATAATGAAAAGGGGACATGAAGGTAAAGAATAAAAGAGAAGGTTTCTCACAAATGGCTCAAATATGATGCCAAGAACGAAGCCAATCTGATAGTTTAAGACCTTCATCTTTTAACTTATCATGCCCACCTTCAACTAGACATTCGATCACAACATATTCCAAAATATGATAGTTGAGCAATAGAGAAGACCAGAAATCATGATTTGTTCATATCAACATAATTTGTGTGTATGATACTACAATTCACTGAGTAAACCTACTTGATCAAAAAGGTTATCCTTTTTGCAAATTAAATTCACCTTCACTTAGGAGATACATTCCGCCTTTTGTGGCTTTCAATCCACTTACAACACCATAATGAGCAGTGGAACGATCTTGACATGTCAACAACCTTGGATGGAGTCTCTTTTTAGCAGATCCTTTGGCATACACTTCTGGCATCTTTCATTGAAAATTATTCTCACCTTCTAGAACTAAGATCAATCTGCGAAGGTTTTAAGATTCTATTGCAGCTCTACTCCCGTGACCTACCCAAAGCTTAAAAAAAATTCAAAATATAAACAAAAAAATGATTAGAGTCAAATTTTTATAACTGAATCTAAGTATGTGTAGAAAATAGATACATCGTTCTTTACTAATAGAGAATTTGGATAATGATTACGTTGTGGATAAAGCTCTTATTTGTTCTCCCCATAGAAGTCTTGCCGTATTATCAGAATACTGCTGGCAGCTAATAAACACGTGGCAGCTGACAATGAACTTCCAACTCGACTTCCCAGAGATCAATATTCAACACATTTACAATTGCAATAAAAATGGCAAACTACTGAAACATAGTAGTGCCTAGAAAAGGACACGTGGTTGAGTTGTGCTTTCGCATCCTCTTACAAATATGGTTAAGATAGGCATTTTAAGGGGTCAAACTTAGACCGGATCAGAGATTTATGTCGATCTCCATGGGTCAGAATCGGGCTATTGGGGTATGTCAAGGAGAAGGATCATATCATAATTTTTATATTTTATATTGGATTGACCTACATATCACACATTTCAACACATTAATATATGGGTCGACCTATTTGATCAAAATTATTTTTTGTCATCCCGGATCACATAAATGGATCAGCTATATATAAGACTCGATTCATTGATAGGCTCATGCCATAATTAGGATATAATTAGGATATAATAGCGGTTACGAAACATTACCTTTTCAGTCTAAAATGAGAATATGTTTGTTATTTAAATATGCTTGAAACATGTAAGTACCTTCTTTGTTGTTTTCAGTTGTCTTCTTCCTTGCTATTTGAATGTACTTCAATATTATATTCTAGTTGCACAATGAACATAAGACAATAGAAGTAACGGTGGCTCACCCTCAAGCTGCAGTCACAACAACAATAGCATTTTAAAATTCTCGGTAGTATTTACTATCGAGAGCTGTTGAAATATTTTGATCACCAAAATCAAAGATTCTTAAACTTCTTGATTAAGCATAAAAACACAAAAGAATGAATTTTAAAAAAATGATGAATCTACCTTTTCAAGCAATAATTTTGATCTTGACCAATAGATTGATATATACATACGCTTTCTTGATAGATTGGCATATAAATTCTAAATTTGAAAATATCATAGTGCTGTCATGGAGATTAATATATATACGCGTTTTTCAAGAACCACTGGTTATTTCATACGAAGGACTTCACTACCATTTAAGAGCCATGTAAATTACAAAAAACAAAAAGTCAACATTTTATCTTTCACCGGTCCAACAAATGAGGACTTACTACAATTTAAGAGGCATTGTGATAAAGCAAGACAAAATCAAAGAGCAACGTGTAAAACACTTACAGGAAAAACCCGTGCATAAATTTAGACATAATAAAGATATCAAACTCTTTCGAATAAAGAGGTAAATTAATTTACCATATGAGCAAGGAAAAAGGTGATAAGAAAGTCCTAACTATAAGTAATTTTCTAATTGCAACTATATTATAGTTAAAATCAGCTTATCAGTTTCCTATACGTTCTTTTGTCATGTATATATACAAATTAATGTTTGTTTCAAGTGACTTTACTCATTCTGCACATGTAACGTAACGATGAAATCATAATAGCACATTAATGTTTGTTTATCATGTATATATACAAATTAATGTTTGTTTATCTATGTGGGATGAAATCATAATAGCACATTTTCTAACTTTTGTTTCAAGTGACTTTACTCATTCTGCACATGTAACGTAACGATTTTTTATTAAATTTTTATCTCGTTTATTGTATGTCAAAACTTACAACATACATCCAAATTTCTAGGAAACTTAACGAGTCACCATTTTTATCTATTTATAACATCTAAAGTATTGAATATCACTAGTCTTTCTATTTTTATAATTGTTCCTATCATATTTTTGGTTGGCTCGTTGGTCATATTATTTAGCCGCGTTGCAGCTAGCTTGAGTTGTTCGATTCATTGCAATGCGTTCTTTATTGAATCATGAACATGAGCATAGATTCATTTACTTTAGGTTCAATATCTTTGTGAAGTGCAATTGGGCAGTGTATCTCTATACATTAATTAGATTCGGTATATTCAATACGTTTTGTTAGATATTTTGCATAGAGTAATAATATGGTTGAAATAAGTAGTCAATGTATTCAAATATATCATGGGTGTCCTGTCAAGACATACTTATACTGTTACTTCAGATAAAGAACTCTGTTAATGGGTGTACTTCTTGTCGTTATTGTCGTGCTGGAATGTTGGATAGCATTTTGTTTTAGCTGGGGGTGATCGTTGAGTTTGTGATTGTTGAGCCTCTGTAACCTAAGTTTGAAACCTAAGAATGTTAACGGTTCTTTTCTTAACATCATTCAAAGGTTTATTTGCTTTCCAGTTTTTTGTTGCAAGTGTGAACCAGATTATCTTTTAACTTGTTTTCTTCTTTCAAACCTACTTAAACCACATAAATTTATTGTATATTCCAATGACTTGACTTGTTCTTGGGACAAAACATAAATGCGAAGAGCAGATGTAAAACTAGATGCAACTGTTACCAAACCAACGTCAACGTACGCCTACATCAACATGAACACACAACAAAATCTACCATCATAATGGTCACTATCAAACTCAAAGACTAAACACATGTCTTTAACCAATTCTAACAGAGTGTAATAACACAACCAACATTACCAGCAAAACATACCAAACTAAAACAAATAGACACCGCATCAAAACCAAAATATTACTCACAAAAAAAAGACCCCTCCCACAACGGGGTCGATTGCAAGATCGAGCTATCCCATTTTTGTCCTAAGACGCGTTAAAATAATGTGAGGCTAATAACAAGCATGCGTCTTAAGGGTGTGCCAGCAAAGTAAAAAAAGACATGTCTTGATGACATTGTTACCCATGGTCTAAATACTATAAAAGCACATTGTTACATATATAATGACCGAGTAATATGTTACATCAACAAGTAAGATATCATACGCCCAGTCCGATTTGGTGTTATTAATGTTTCTTTTTTCAGGCAATATTTAGGCTTGCTACTCGGCTAATCCCATAACCATTATCTTTCTGAATAGTCCGAATTAGTCGCAAGTGAACTTTCGTGGTCACACCCACATGTTTTGTTAATGTTTCTTAACCATACAATCAATTGCAAATATCACACAACTATATTTTTTACTTTTCTCATCATTTTATGTAAACTATGTTCAAGTGGCATAGTAACTCATTTCACCTACAGTGTCATTGTTCAATGTCACCCTTCTCATCATTTTGTTGGTGTAGTTAAGCTAAAATACGAGATATATAGGTGGTGTAGTTGCACATCCAAATAAGCTACTTTAGTTCCCAACACAACAAACGGTAGTTATTATCGAAGGGCGGGATCAATAAACAATAGTTATGACTTTTCAATTTTTGTGTATATAGGTACTACTAGCTATTTTTGATACGAGCATGTCGCCACTTTGTCCTAGTTAATGTTGGCATTGAGAAGTAGAATCTTGAAAATAATACGCATAGTAAGTAAAAAATAAAAAAAACGAAAACATTTATTTAAAAAAGAATAAGGAAAAACCAACTGTCTTAACAGTTGGCCACCAAGGAATCCTTGGGGAGGTATCTTTGGAGAGGTCTGGGGTCGGCTTGCATACTGCCCAATTGGATGTCACTGCAACTCGAATCACTAACTCCTAACTAGCCGTTAAAAAAAATAAATAAAAAATTCATAATCATAATGTTTTAGCATGTGTCTATTTTTATACTTTTGTGCTATATCTCTAGTCTTGTATGGATTACATGTTTCTTCATATATCTATGTGGGATTCACAAAAACACATTTGCTGTTTAAAACTTTTGCTCACTTATATATCCACTTGACACTCACTCTGTAGTCTGCACATGTATCGATTTTTTTTATTGAATTGTTATCTCTTACGAGTATGTTACGAGTAAATGACATCGTTGTCTTTTCACGAGGCTTGATTACGTTGACCGACTCATTTACGGGATTTAAGTTTATCGTCACACTCACACACATACATAACTCGCGTATCATGACGTTAATATCACATATGTTCACGTCTAGACTCTTCTTCTAACGTAAGAACAAGAGTATATTTAGTTTAGTGACCATCTTTCAAATTTGGTCTTATGTATACATGATAAGTTCATGTGGATCTATAGGTGCAATCTTTTAGTCTAAGACCTTTTTTACTTCACTCGATAAACACTTAAATAACAGTTACTCGTTTAATCGCATACATGTAGAATTTATTGATGATATTTTTTCTAAAAATAGTAACTTATAAAGCTTTTAAAACTGGAATAAGGTCACAAATACGTGCAGCAAGTATGACTATTACGAAAATGTACTTTTAAGTGATGTTGTAACGCACGACACAATGATCCTCGTTAGAATTACATCAATGTCGTAAGACAGTTAATAAACATAATAAGTAGAATATTACTATTTATGTTTTTGTTTGTCCTGCAAAATCAACCATTTTAAGAACCTTGTAGCAAAATAGTTGCAATAAAGGATGCTAAATTAATGTTTTCGCTTTAAAGTTATGCATCAAAAACTTGTGTTTTGGGTATATATGGAATTTTGATATTTAGATTGAGAATTATTCTTTTGTTTTATCCTAATAAAAATAATATGTGTTTGTTAAGTCACATTTATCATATTATTATTTAAAATTCTTACTCAGATTATTATTCGACAATCTTGTAGTCTTACTAATAAATGGAAGTTAGGTTACATATTTAACCTATGTGGGATAAGGTCGTAGAGATCCAGAGGCCATACACATCACAATTATACAAGATACATTTTAAATAACGTTTTTGTTCATTATGATCATGTTTCATATAAAAACGCTATCATAACTGAAGATGTAACTTAGTTTAAAAGATTTTGTTATTTTTGTCACCAAAACATATCTTTGATTGTTATTTAGGTAGTGTTTGATAACAAATGAATAGGATTTAATAAAAAAACAAGTAAGTTAATTAACTTAGTTGCGACTTGTTTGTTTTGTACTTAAAACTAACACACGTCTTTCTCAAAAAAACTCTGGTCAGGGAGGGTATTTATAAGGGCAAATGAAGGTATAGTACTTTTTTTCTTGCGTAAAAAGGAACCCAACTAATTTTTTTGGCCAATTTAGTATTTTCGTTAAATATTAAAAAATCATCCGTTAAGTTTTTCACATTTTAAGTCCAGCACGTTATCATCGTCTTCACCACTAAATTTGTCTACCACCATCACTATCAGTCATCGTCTACCACCATCACTATCAAGCGCCGCCTCTACCACCTCTATCAATCATCAATAATCACAAGTTTGATGAGACCAATCAAGAATTGAGATTTAAATTTTAAAACGAAATTGTTGCATGTAAACTTAAGTTGCGATGAACTACCACAAGTTTATATATTTATGTTAAGCGCGGGCTGGGACATGTATCTAGTGATAGCTGTAAAAGAATTTGATGATTGATAAGATAACTAGTTATTAACGAATATTTTGGGCAGTAGATGTTCGAAACATGCATATCAATATCATTTACATGTGACTGTATATTGAGTACATGTGATTGTATATTGAATTGTTGTTAATCTGTTACTAAGTTTAATTTTCTCGACATGTAATTGTATATGGGTAGTAGGTGGTCGTTTATGGAATTGTTATGCGTTTTTTTCTCCTTTACATGTTTATATGTGGAAACAGTGCTTCTATTCCATCTCCAAATTAAAAAGTGGATTTTTAGAGTGAAATAATTGGTAGTAATCGTTCTGTGTATTAGAAGTAGTGCTCGGTAGTAATGGTGGTTGTCAGATTTGATGGTGGTAGTAGTGGTGGACTTGAAATGTAAAAACTTAACAGATTATCGTTAAATATTTAGCTAAACTACCCAAATTGGCCAAATATTAGTTATATGCCTTTTTATGCAAGAAAAAAAAAGTACAATACCTTCATTAGAGATTACTCATAAGTTGAGTACCTTTTTGTGTCATTTGCCTATTTATAATAAATCAATGATTTATTTCACAATTTTATACATTTATCCTCCGATTCCTCACCTGTAATCCTCATGTAACTTCTTTTTAAAGTAAAATAGAAATTTTTTTAAATTCATACATTTTATTCGGCATATAAAATAAAAATTATATATTTACATGCAAACATGCATAATATATTTTTGTAGAAACTAGAAGGTGTTGATCCCAAACTTAGATCGATTAAGCTTTGTGTATACGAGATTAGATCAAGTACTACACGTAGAGAAACCTTTGCTTATGAATAAAGTAACAAAGTGTTATGCGGAATTAACACTTGATCTAAAACACAAAGATGTTAAACAAACTTTCACTTGTATTAGAATAATCGTACTTGGTTACAATGAAAGAGTTTAACTTGCGAATACTTATGAAAACTTATATTAAACTTTAACCTAAAAGATCTTCTTTTATAGAACAAGAAGTCTTGTACAATAAGCTACGAATCAACTATTCTAGGTAAAGATAAACATAGAAAATACATTGTCGTCTCTATCCTTACTAGAAGTGTTCTAGAATATAATATACGTGTAGCTCACATCTTCTATCAGTGCTTGTCTTCAATCTGTCAACGCTTGACTTTAACTTGTCAACGCTTATGCTATCAGCGCTCACTTTGCTCTTGTCAACGCTTGAGTTGTTCTTGTCAGCGTTCAAGTGTTCTGGCCTAAATTTATTCCCAACAATCCTCCCCTAAACTTGATATCCACTCTTATGATCAAGTTTCTGAATAAACATTAAGAACTTGGAGGAGTCTGACAAACCTTATCATATTGGTGATAAATAAATCTGATCAAATTCTTTGCCACGTCACTTGTATAGTCTATCTCCAACTGGGTGTCCTTCATCTTCTCCAAAACAGCTTTGGATATGAAATACTGAGCATCTACAAGTAAATACTCAGCAAACTTTGTAGAACTCAAATGGTATACACCTGCAGCTGAATATAACCTCCATTGAAGACCACTGAGGTCATCTTCAAGATCCTTCCATATTTCAGGATCTTCTTCTTTTGTCCCACACATTCTTTTGAATGTGGTCCAAAGTTTTATTCCATTGGCTGAAGTTGGTGCTTCAGCCTCATACTTGGTCTCTAGCAACCTCCAAAGGTCCACCAAGTCTTCTCTGTCACAACTTGCAAATAAAGATATGAGAGTGGTAAAAGTGTGTACCTCCTTGCCAAATCTTCCAATTTTCCAGAATCCACATTCATCTTCATCATAACTCACAATTGGATTCCTGGAATCTAGTGGTAACACATGCACCATATCTGAAGCTTCTAATGGGGAGAGCTTGAGGCTCTTTCTAATGATTGCTTCACTTGGATATAGTTGATTCATATCTTTTGGAAACTCAAGAATAAATCCCTTCTTTACTGGTCTAGGAACTATCATAGCTTTCTTGATTGCCATCTCTTCTGCAAGTTGCTCCTTTCTTTCATCTGAAAGAAGTCTGAAAGTGTTTTCTTCTTGCACTTTCACCCAAATAGGATAAGCCCTATGTTCCAACTCATCAAATGTCAAAGCCTTCAGCTTCTGATGTGTCCATCCAACTCCATGACATTTGAGCAACATAAAGTAGAGCTTCCTTCTATCCCTTTTCAACTCAGAGAGAATGTTGCTTGCCTTGTACTTCAACATCACCTTACAATCCTTCTGAACTCTAAGAAGAATTTCCAAACCCCATATCTGATCTGAAATGGTCAAGTCTGGATTATCCATACAGCTTTCTTCCCAAGAATTGTACATCTGAACTACCTCTGGCATATCAAAATCAATCTGCAACTTTAAATCTCTCAGCTTTTCCCTAGCAAGCTCATCACCATACTCAAGTCTTTCTGGTTCAACAATCATCACACTTGAATCTGAGCTAGCTCCATCACTTTCTTCTTCAGAAGTCACAACAAATGGTGACTTTTCCTTTTCACCTTATTCCATCATTTGCTCAGCCAATCTTCTATCAAATTCAACCTGAGCTGCATTCTTTGGAACAATTTCTTCTACCAACTTACCCTTACCCTTATCTGTTGGTTCAATTGTTGGTAGGGTAGATGATAATACCTGAGTAGGAACATCTTTGATGATAGATGATGACTGGAATACATCACCTCCATATGCAGATCTGTCAACGCCCAAATTTCCTCTATCAGCGCCCAAAATACTTCTGTCAGCGTCCAAACTTGTCTTATCAACGCTCAAATATTTTCCCTCAGCGC
This sequence comes from Glebionis coronaria, assembly GCA_025667525.1. NCBI lineage: Eukaryota > Viridiplantae > Streptophyta > Magnoliopsida > Asterales > Asteraceae > Glebionis > Glebionis coronaria. The sequence continues at coordinate 1,257,350 of JANFOE010000104.1, forward strand.
CTTGTGTAACCTCTCTCAACATATCTGTAAATGATAAATTTAAATTGGTTGGAGAGATCAAGGACGTATCAAAACCTGTTTGTTCCTTCAAAGTAGTAAGAGCTTCAGCAACATCCAATGATTGACCATCTTGACTGCTCTTATCACTCAGATTTCTTTGATCTTCCTCCCCTTTGGAAGACTCCTCCATACCTCCCCTTGAATGAGCAATCTCCAAAACAACAATCCTCTCCCTCAATTCTTTGAGTTCAAGGCCTTGGTTACTGACAATTTGTACTAAGTCTGCATTCTGCTTTTGCAAGCTAATGCAGACAGCCGTCAATTCCAAAAGCGTCATTGGTTCCAGTCTGCCCTCTTCCAAAATGGGAATTTGACCTCCCAAGTCAGGTTCATTGGGCATGGATGAGGACTTAATTATGGTGGGACTGCCTTGGCCAGCTTCTAAGCCAGAACCAATAGTCCCAGCCTCATCCAGGTCACCAGCCACACTTGTGGTGGTGGTTCTCTCTGCTTCATGGCTAGGACCACCAGAGGAGAACACTCCAGCAGTCCTTTGGCGTTTAATCAACCTATATTCAGGTGGTGTGGAAGATGGTGTAGAAGAAGGTGTAGATGTGGGTTGGTTAAGGGGTGTTTGGGATTGTGATGGTTGGGTGTCAGTGTTGGAAATAGGCACATCAACGCCCACATTAGATGTGTCAGCGTCAAAGGGATTTTGGTCTATTTGCATTTGGTCAGGTGAGGGTAAAGGTTCAGGGATAGGTTCAAGTTGTGGGTGAGGGTCAATATGAGGTTGGGGGTCTGGTTGGGGTTGTGCTGCTGCAATAACAGCAAGCATAGCTGGGGTTAAGGGTAGGTCTCTATGAGGTGGTGAATTCATCTTGGTAAAAATAGCCTTCTTTTGTTCAGGGATCTTATAAAAATCATTGTGATCCTTTGAACAATATCTTTGAGCATCAAAAACCATTTGCAGAAAACGGGGATAAGCTAAAGTCATTTTTGTCCCCTTGTTTTTACACATTCCTTCAAAAATCATTTTAGACCAGTTATAATTTTGCCCTGTTGCAATACACACAATAGCAGTTGCAATGGATCTATTGATCTCATTGTGTGCAGTACATTTGGGACTCAAACATTGAAGGAGAATGTGAATGAGGTACTTCCAGGCTGGGGGAAATTCCTGCTTATGGTACTTATTAAGAGTACCTTCATCAGGAATAGGGTATCCCAAAGCCCTAAGCCCTTGTTCTATTTCAGATATGGGAAGAATGGTTATACCATCAGCATCATTAAGATGCAAGGCCTGGCGTACCAAGGCCTCAGTAACCACCCAAGGTCTCCCATGTACAATAGAAGTCAATGTGGTCACTCCATTAACTGTTGAGGAACTGACAGTGTTCCAAAACTGTTTAATGTGTGTGACTGGAATGAGTGGTGCATGAGAAAGAGCATACCTTAATGGGGATGCGTTCAAATACTCCACCATCTGTGTGTATTGAGGGAACAAAGTATTATCAGCAACAAGATAAGCAATCATGTTGTGTTGAGACTTGAACCCAAAATCCAATTCTGCTGAGTTAAATCGTGGTGCCATTGATGAAAGCTGTTAATTTGAAGTATAAAAGATGAAGGTTGATAAGAGAAAAGTGTTAGACAAGAATTATAGATACCCTGTTTAAAATAGGAGCCAAATTTATAGGAGTGGATGAATGCATGTGATTGGCCCAAAAATAGGCAAAGATTTTCAAAAATCAATCATGAAAATATTGAAAAAGTTTATAAGTTATCTCATGCATTTAATGAAAGTAACAACTCCTAAAATTACGGCTTGAAAATATGTCAAAAAGTAACAACTGGGTAGGTCCCATTGATTGTCAACGGTCAAAAATAACCCATCAACGCCCAACGGCTATAATCTTGTCAACGTTCGCCTAAAGCCATGTCAGCGTCCATTTTGGTCACAACAACGCTTGGAAAAATCTTGTCAGCGTCCAAAAATAAAATTGTTTTAAAATGTGAAAAATGACCTTAACAAGTAATTTATCCTAGAGAAGATAACCAAAAGCTGATAATTATCATAGGGCGGCAAGCACTGTCCAGTTATGCACACTTGCATAAGCAAGATAGACATAACAGTCCTCTAGTGTCCCTTGCTAACCAAAATTCTTAACAACCAAGTTACCTTATAAAATCCTTGTTACTCCCAGGTAAAACCCATATCAAAAGGATTCCCAAGCCTCCCAACAGACCACAACCAATTCTAGGCCAAAAATGTCTTGGCAGCATGCAAAGTTGATATACTATGCATGCTACAGTGCCTCATGGTTTAGTAAAACTAACCCATACTCACCTGTGGACACAATCTAAAATTGTGATAAGAGTATCATATGGATACCCAAAAATCCTAAAGGTTCCTTAAACCTCCCCTTAAACTATGATACATGAGTTCTCAAAAATATATATGAACAATAAAAATTTATGTCAAGATAGGAATATAAATATTCCAACCATCATCCATAAACAAAACATGTCCAAATAGCTCTTCAAAGATCCATAAGCAACTCTGTATCCAATGGCATAAAGCTACCACCTACCTACACATTTAGATGAAAACCACAAAACTAACATTTGTTGCTGACAGCGTCCCGACAACACTTAACAGCGTTGAAGGAACTCTTGTCAGCGTTAGACAATAATATCTCTAACAACGGCAAAATAACACTTGACAGCGTTACATTTACCTTTGTAAGTGTTAGAAAAATAAAGTGGAAAATCTAAATCATCACAAAGACCAATAACAATGCATTATCCAGTACATACTTTTACAAAAAGATTCCAAAACACATATTAAGTGAGATTAACCATTCCAATATTTGTTACCAAATATTGAAATCTTCCAGCATCAAAAGGTTTAGTTAATAAATCAGCCACATTATCTTCTGTGTCTACCCTATCTGGTTGTATTAAACCTTTCTCAAAGCAATCTCTTATAAAATGATGTCTAATTTCTATGTGTTTGGTTTTAGAATGATGTACAGGATTTTTAATAATGCATAAAGTACTGTTATTGTCTACAAAAATCTTGGTATGCATAAAATTATACCCATAATCCAACAGCTGGTTCTGAATCCATAAGACTTGTCCACAACAAGCAGCTGCTGCAACATATTCTGCTTCAGTTGTAGAGTTTGCCACCACTGTTTGTTTCTTGCATTGCCAAGATATCAATCTACTCCCAAGAAATTGGCATCCACCAGTTGTGGATTTCCTATCAAACATGTCACCACCATAGTCACTGTCTGAATATGCAATAAGGTCCAATGGAGAATCTTTTGGGTACCACAAGCCAAGATCTGGATAGCATCTTAGGTACCTAAAAATTCTCTTCACAGCAAAAAGGTGACATTCTTTGGGAGTCACTTGATGGCGTGCACATGCACACACAGCAAACATGATGTCAGGTCTTGAGGCTGTAAGATACATCAATGATCCAATCATTGATCTATAGTGCCTAACATCCACATCCTTTCCAGCTCCAATTTTTCCCCAAGGGTGTTGCCTATCCATAGGAGTGGAAGCCTCCTTCTCATGTGGAGAAAAACCATATTTCTTCAAGATTTCAGCTACATACTTGTCTTGGGAGATGAAGATACCATCTTCTTTCTGCTGAACTTGTAAACCTAGAAAGAAGTTCATCTCACCCATTGCACTCATCTTGAATTTATCTGTCATGAGCTTGGAAAAATCCTCACTCATTTTTGGATCAGTAGACCCAAAAATGATGTCATCAACATAGACCTGCACAAGCAACACATGTTTTCCTTTCTTCTTTGTAAATAGTGTCTGATCTATGGTGCCCCTCTTGAATCCATTGTCCACCAGATATGTAGACAAGGTACCATACCATGCTCTAGGGGCTTGATGAAGTCCATACATTGCTTTCTTCACTCTATAAACCTTGTCTGGATTTTCAGGATCTTCAAAACCAGGAGGTTGCATGACATATACTTCCTCAACAATTGTTCCATAGAGGAAAGCACTCTTCACATCCATTTGGTAAACAGTAAAATTCATACAAGAGGCATAAGCTAGAAAAATTCTTATAGCTTCAATTCTTGCAACTGGTGCAAAAACTTCTTCATAATCAATTCCTTCCTCTTGTGTATATCCCTGAGCTACCAAACGTGCCTTGTTTCTGACCACAATACCTCTTTCATCTTTCTTGTTCCTTAGAACCCATCTTGTCCCAATTGGTCTCACATATCTAGGACAATCAACCAGCTCCCAAACATCCTGTATAGCAAATTGGTGAAGCTCATCCTGCATTGCTTCCACCCAACTTGGTTCTTTGAGAGCATCAAAAATCTTCTTGGGTTCTTCCTGTGACAGAAAACAGGCAAACAAACATGCTTGTACAAGAGGGGTATCAACCTTCTTGTGTATATTGGCAATAAATCCACCAAGACCTTGATGGGATCTTCTTGTCTGAACTGGAGCCATAACATCACCAATGATTTGAGAGGTTGGGTGATCCTTAGCTGTGGAAGTGAGAACTCCTCCTTCAAAAAGTCTGGTGTCCTCAACTTCACGCTCCATGTTGCCAATATCTTCTTCCTCAGATTCTTCTTGATCAACAGAAATCCCTTCATGGACATTGGAAGGTCCACCTTGTTCAAAATGGGAAGAGAAAAGCTGTGTAAAGGTGTCTCTAAAGTCTGATCCTTGTTTGTCAGCGTTTGGGCTAACAACGCTTGAACTGTTGTTGTCAGCGTTGGAGCCATCAGCGTCTGAATTGGTCGTGTCAGCGCTTGATTTCCCTTTGTCAGCGCCTGAAGAATCATGCATGTATGTATTTGGTGGTATTTGAACACCACCATTATCTTTCCTAGCAGCAGTAGCAGCAGCATAATACTCATCTGTCCATATAGGAAGTGTAACAAATTCTTGTGTGGGAGATGATTTAACTGCTGGTGGTCCATCCTCCTTAGCAACCTGTATACCTGAAACATTACCAATTCTCTTTTCCAAAACACTTGAAGTTACCTTCACAATGTCTGGATCAGTAACAGGCATATAATTTAAAGCTCTAGATAAAGGTTCTAAGTCAAACAACCAATTTGGACCACTTTCAGGATCACTAGGTTTACTTTCTAAAAACCTAACATGTACTTTTTCAAGTATACGTTTTTCCTTTTTAATGTAAACCTTATATCCTTTGCTCTGCACTGAATAACCCATGAAGTAGCCTTCATCACCTTTTGAATCAAATTTACCTAGGGCCTCACTAGTTTCTAGAACAACTACATGACAACCAAAAGGCTTTAGAAAACCAATATTTGGCTTCCTTCCCCAAAGTAATTCATAAGGTGTCTTATTATGTATCTTGTTGACCAATGCCCTATTCTGAACATAACAAGCTGTGTTAACAGCTTCAGCCCAAAAGGCTATAGGAAAGTGGGCATCAGCCAACATGGTTCTGGCTGCTTCAATAAGGGTCCTATTCTTCCTTTCAGCAACCCCATTTTGCTGTGGGGTTCTAGCTATGCTAAACTGCCTAGTAATCCCTTTGGCACAAAAATCATCTAACAACTGATTTCTAAACTCACCCCCATTGTCACTTCTAATAATTTTGACCTCATTACCATTCTTCTTCTCTATCTGGGTAATGAAATTAATCAGACTTTGGGCAGTTTCACTTTTCTTGGCTAAAAAGAAAGTCTATGTAAACCTGGAATAATCATCAGTGATAACAAAACAATATGATTTACCCTTCAAACTTTCTATATTAGTTGGACCAAAGAGGTCCATATGCAATAAGTGAAGGGGTTTAGAACTAGAGTGCACCTGTTTAGACCTAAATGAGACCTTGTGCTGCTTGCCCTTAAGACATGCAACACAAGAGTGGTCATTGTGGAAAGCCTTTTCAGGCAAACCATCAACTAAGCCAAGCCTCACAAGTCTATTGATATTCTTAAAATTTATGTGCCCTAACCTCCTGTGCCAAAGATTACTTTCATCTACTGAGGCTTTAGCATACAGACATGACATTTTATTATTTATCTTAATTCCATTAAGATTCACATTATATATGTCTTTATGCCTTGGTGTTCTAAAGTCTATGTATTTTTCCTCAGGGAGCTTATAATCTTTGCTTAACACCAAGCACTCAGTATCTGTGAAAAGAACCTTATTTTTGTTATCACACACTTGTGATACACTAAACAAATTATAATCCAGTTCTTTTACCAGGAAGACATTCTCAAACCGTAGATTGTTGGTGACAAGGGTTCCTTTTCCTGTGATGGTGCCATAGCCCCCTCCAAAATATACCTTATCACCATCTTGAATAGGAGAGAAATTGGTCAGATAGTCTTCCTTTCCTGTCATGTGCCTTGAGCATCCACTATCCCAGTATCCATAATCATTGATCTTCTTCTGAATGCCCTGCACATAAAGAAAACACATTAGTTTTCTTTGGGAACCCAAGCCTTGGAAGACTTGGATTCATTTGGTTGTTCAACAAGAACAGACTTGGTTCTCATAACAACCCCATTTTCATCCCTGTTTGAATGAAATTCCCAGTTAACCCCAATTGGTGTTGACAATGCCTTTGAAATATAATGAAACCTGTTGCATGTCATAGAAATACCAGTAGAATTAGGGTTTTGGTCTTGTTTTGGTCTCAATGTTAAGCTAGTAGAAGCTTTAGACCTATTTCCCTGTGGTTGCAAATACCTAGGTTTGGCAGTGTGTCTGTCAGCGCTGAAATTTCTCTTGTCAGCGCCCCGATTGCTCTTATCAGCGTTGAACCTAGGGTTTGCTACAGGAACCCATTGCCTATTTGACCAAGTGTTTGACTTTTGAAAAGGTCTTAGGCCTTGTGTGTTAGACCCTCTAGAAAAGAATGGGGCTGGTCTAACAACTTGTGAACTTTTGTTCACAAAGGTATTGGGACTGACAGTATTTGACCTATGTTGACTTTTGTCAGCGCTGAAATGGTTCCTATTAGTGTTGACATTGGAAGCGTTGACACATTTGTAGGCCAAATGTGAGAAGCTACCACATGTGTAACAAGCTTTTCTAGACATAGTCTTAGGTCTAGAAGCAAAGAAGCCTGTTCCATGGTTACTAACTTGGCTTTTTGGTGACCTAGTGTTCCTATACATCTCTGCATACTTAACACTAGGTTTTCTAACAATTTGTGGGCCAAGGTCAACAGCTTTGCCAGTGGTAGGGTGTGTGATCTTAATAGGTTTAGGATCAAGGCTCTTGATTGGTGTGGGCTCATTTGGACTTTCACACAACAACCCTCCCTTAACAAACAAGGTGTGGTTAGCTTTCTTCCACTCATCTAGGTCAGTCAGTTTTTGCTTGTATTACTCAACTGGGGAAGTCACTCTAGGTGGAGGAATGAATTCCTCCTCTTGGCATTCTGGCAAGCCAGTCCAAGATAAGTCCTTTGATTGGACACCATAGAAATCCCCAGCTGGTGGTGGAACACCAGTATAGTTATTCATCTCAATCCCACTCATATCCTTAGAGTCTCTTTGTTTACTAACACACTCTCCTAGGGATTGTGTGGCCTTATCAAATCTCTGGATTTTAAGACTCACATTATCTTTATTTTTGTTAGCCTCCTCTAACTGAGTTATCAAATCAAGATTAACCCTATTTACTATATCTTGAACATCCTTACTCTGATGTAACTCATGTTTTAAGATATTTATTTGATCCTTTAAATCAAACTCCATTTTCTTATACTCAGCTACTGTCTTTTCTGTTTGGGTAAGAGCAATTTGATAATTAGATACTTTGCATCTTTCAGTACTTGCCTCATCTAATAATTTAACTATCTCTTGTTTTAATTTTTCAGTATTTAAACGACAACCCTTAGAACAGAAAGCATCATCATATACCTCATTATCTGATGAAGAGGAGGAGTGTGCCATGAGAGCATATTCAGCATGCTCTTCTTTAACTTCAGCAACCAAAGCTCTGTCCTCTTCCTTATTCTTAGCCATCCAGCTCCAATCCCATTCTCCAACTCCATCAATTTGTTGAACAGCAACCATGGCCTTGGGATTTGGGCTCTTAATCATTTGGCTTGAAGGCTTCCCAGCATCAGATCTTCTTGGAGATCTACATTCCCTCATAAAGTGCCCCATCCTATGACAGTTGTAGCACTCAACCTTGGACTTGTCAAACCCAGCAACATCCTTAGCATTAAAGGTCATCTTCTTCTTGAATCTTTTATTAAACCTGTTTGCTCTTAAACTTACAAGAGCCATAGTCCACTTGATGTCCATTTCTTCCAATTGTTCATCACTTATCTGCTCAAGATCTTCATATGTAATTCTTGAATCACTGGGCAAAGAAGCAATGAATGCACACACAGTATCTAGATCAAAACCAGCAGGTTTAATTCTATCAGCGCCATGATTGTGTGTGTCAGCGCTTGAGTATAAAGCGTTGACAGGATATGATCCAGCGCTGACAGGCTGAGATCCAGCGTTGACACATTGAGATCCAGTGGCTGGATGTCCATAGAAGTTCATGGAATCAAATTGACCTTCACTTTGTGAGAAGAAGGCCATGTTGCTACTGGAAGATTTATTATCACTATCCAATTGCCATTCATTCTCCAACAGTCTTAGTTTGTTGAAGATGTCATCAAACCTGGATGTCTTGTGGGTGTTATTGACAAGAATGGATCTTGTCTCAATCTTCCATACATCACCAAGGCTTTTGAGAAAAGTAGCATTCAATTCAGGATCATCAATCTGTGTTCCCATGAAGGAAAGTTGACTTGTGATGTCAAGAAGTCTACTTCTCACACTGCTGAGATTTTCATTGGGTTGAGCTTTAAAGACAGCATACTCATGCAAGAGTTGCTTCTTCTTTTCTTCTTTTGTGTCAGCATTGCCACCATATGCTACTTCAAGAGCTTCCCAAAGCTCTTTTGCAGACTCAAAGCGTTTGTACTTGTGCTGATTCTCATGACCTAGGGCATGTTTCAAGATGTTCAAGATTTTCATGTCCACCCTCTTCTTGGCTATATCTTCAACAACTACAGCTCTCCCATCTCCAGGCTTTTCCACCTTATCAGCTTCAGGACAATTAGGAACAGCTGTCCTTGTGGCAATTGCAGCAGTAATCTTTGCTGCTTTATCGAATGTGTTCCCATATTCGATAATCTCCCAAAGAGTGTAGTCATGAATAGCTATGTATTGCTCAAAATTGGACTTCCAAAGCTCAAAGTTCCTGGCATCAAACATGGGAATTTTGATACTAGGGTTTGAGGAGTTGTTTTGTAGCAAAGAAGCAGGTTGATCTGTGCCAGACATGATGTTTTTAGGGTTTTGAGAATTTTAGGGTTTTTAGGGTTTTTGGTGTTTTAGGGTTCTTGCGTTACTTAAAGATCAAAAGTTTCTCAACAAGCTCTGATACCACTTGTTGATCCCAAACTTAGATCGATTAAGCTTTGTGTATACGAGATTAGATCAAGTACTACACGTAGAGAAACCTTTGCTTATGATTAAAGTAACAAAGTGTTATGCGGAATTAACACTTGATCTAAAACACAAAGATGTTAAACAAACTTTCACTTGTATTAGAATAATCGTACTTGGTTACAATGAAAGAGTTTAACTTGCGAATACTTATGAAAACTTATATTAAACTTTAACCTAAAAGATCTTCTTTTATAAAACAAGAAGTCTTGTACAATAAGCTACGAATCAACTATTCTAGGTAAAGATAAACATAGAAAATACATTGTCGTCTCTATCCTTACTAGAAGTATTCTAGAATATAATATACGTGTAGCTCACATCTTCTATCAGTGCTTGTCTTCAATCTGTCAACGCTTGACTTTAACTTGTCAACGCTTATGCTATCAGCGCTCACTTTGCTCTTGTCAACGCTTGAGTTGTTCTTGTCAGCGTTCAAGTGTTCTGGCCTAAATTTATTCCCAACAGAAGGGGGGAGTTGAATAGTTTCTTATATTTACTTGTTAAAATGTGGTTTCCAAAAATCCTTTTTCAAAAACTTAGGCGTGAGGAAATATGTGAAATCTTCTTATGCACAATATGAACAATGATAGTGTAACTAAACTAATACTAACAAAAATATATCCACAAAGAATAAAGAATGATAGTGTAACTAATCTAATACTAACACATGTATATGCATAAAGAATAAAGAATGTAAAGAGTTAAGGGTAAAGAAAGATCAAACCGAACACCAAGGATTTATAGTGGTTCGGCAACGAAGCTCACTCCTCGTTCCTACTCCACTCCTCGAGTACTCCTTACTCGAGAGTTCACTACACAACAAGCTCCTTATGGTGGAGAAAACCGTACACGTCGCTTAACCAATTTCTGACTCTAAGCTAAATTTCGAGCCCTAATCGGAGCTAGGACCAATCTACACAACTATACTTAGTACATACACAACTTCCAAATAGACACAACTACTTGGATCTTCACAACCATGACACAACTACAAATGTATAAAATTTGATCTTCAATGGATCTTTGGTGGTGGACTCAACACTTCACAAGGATAGTGTTCTTCTCTTTGCACTTGGAGAGGAAGGGATGGAAGAACAAGATTCACTTCTTAAACAAGTAATAATCAAACAAATGATCAAAGATTTGAGTGATTAAAGAAGGGGTTTGAATCTGGAAATAAATGTGCAAAAGAGGTGAGATGAAAAGCTGAGAATGGTCCACTATTTATAGGACAAAGGAGACAACGGCTAGTTCTGCCCGCGGTACCTTATCTTAGCCCGCGGTACCTTATCCATAAGGTACCGCCTAGGCGCTAAGGTACCGCCGGACTAGACCCCGCTCCTTTTTGTCCTTTAGTGGTGGAGGTCTTATCTGGATATAAAAAATATCCTGAAAGGATATTCTTAACCAAATAAAAATATGCCATTTTCAAATTTCAAATAATTAATTTAATAAAACATTTTCTTAAAAAGAAAGTTTAATAAAAACTTGGCACACTTAATAAAAAGTGAGTTTTAAGAAAAGATTAAATCACTTGATCACTTGATTAAGGTTAGTACTTGTTTATCCATACCTTAAGTGAAAATGGGTAAAATGAAAAATACTTGAACTCAAGAATTCGTTTTTCGTTGTTTTCGTAAATGCCTGTTTTTATATATTGTCGTAATCAAAACAAGGCGAGACCGAAAAATGCAAGTAACGTTTTTAGGCATTTATTGCATTAACAATCTCCCCCTTTTTGATTCCGACAATACATAAACTCAATCACACAAAAACAAGATTTTCGAAGACGAGTTTATTCATTTCTCCCCCTTTGTCGAAGCAAAAAGGTTGCGTAAGCCGGTGATGAAGAAACGGACTTTGCAAAGACTCCCCCTTGGTGCTTACTCCCCCTAGCTTGGGGCACCGAGGAATCGAGATATGGTGACAAGCTACATAGAAGGGTTAGTTGAACAAAGGAAACAACCAACAAGATATAGCAATAGGTCACATAATAAAAGAGAAGAAAGACACAAAGATAAAGATCCAAGATAAGTTACAAAAAAAAAACATCATACAAAGTTGTATGGAAAAAAGGAACAAGCCAAAAGCATAAATCTTATCCTAGTTATTCTAGAATTCTAAGATTTGCTTGAATTAGGTGTCTTGTGGATAAACAACCAATGCTTATATGAAAGACAAGGTAATAGCGGAGGGTGGTGGTGGTGGCTTGTTGGAGATCTCATAATCAAAGTGAAGAGAATGTGATAGTTGTAAAATTACCCCTTTAGGAAAAGGATGGTAAATGTGGCAAGTATTAAGTGTCGGTTTAGGAAAACCGAGCACTAATGACCAATTCAGTTCGTTCTCAAGGAGGCTAGTGTGTTATGTGTGTAATGATATGGATTAATTTGTGATTATATTTGAGAAAGAAAAAAATAGAAAAGGGATAAGAAGAGAATGACGGTTATGAAGACGGATTAAACTACTTCTAAAAAGGCGTACACGTAAAGTCGTAAAAACCACCAAAATTAAAATTTTAACCTAAAAATTTCTAAAAATTACCAAAAATCCCTAATAATATTCTAAGAGTTTACAAAAAATCAAAACTTGCAAAAACCTTTTAATTAATTAGATAATGACTTTTTAATGCTAATTAAAGCCCTAAAAATCAAAATTAATTATTAAAAAGCCCTAAAAAAGATTTTAAAGTTTGTAAACCTCAGAAATACTCTAATTAAGCTAAAAAATATTTTTCAAAATTTTAAAACCTATTAAAACTATTTTAAAACTATTTTAAAACAATTAAAAACTCCTAAAATTAATTAAAACTTAAATTAATTCTAGAAAATAATTGAAACACTCTAAAAATATTTGGAAAGTTGCAAAAATCCTAATTAAGTGTTTAAAACCTAAGAAAAATATAAAAACCTAGAAAATTAGACTTTTAATTTTTAATAATAAAATAATATTAAAAATCCAAAAATTATAAAAAATTCTAAAAACTTGCAAAATAGCTTAATTTAACCTAAATAACTCAGAAATGAAAGTGAAATTACCTAAATACCCCTATTGGGCCTAGAAAATGGGCCAAACCCAAAACAGACCCTTATTGGGCTTAATTAAGGCCCAATAAGAAAAAGTGTTCAAAATAAGCCCAAAAAGCACAAGTTGACTCAAAATTTGATTTTAAACAACTTTTTCCAAAGGCCCAAAAGCTGAAAATGTGAAATAAGCTAACTTATAATAAGCAGCTTATTCTTAATGGGCTTTTAAGCCCATTAAGCCATAAGCTGATGCCATAAGCTAAAATTTAACACACAAGCTTCTTTTGACCTAACAAAGACTTCTACAAAAAGAAATTTCAAATAAGCCCACTTAATAAGCCAGAAACAGTTCACAAACTTATTCACAAAACGACAAAATAGTCGTTTTTATGATCTAGACCACCTCAGAAGCTGATTCAAGTTGCAAAATGTTTCTTATGACAAAACTAAGCTTAATAATCAAAAACCTACTCAATAAGCACACTCAATAAGCTGGAAAGTCAAATAAGCACTTATGTTAAAAGTCAAATGAGTTGGTTTTCTAGTAAAAAGTCAAAGTCAAAGTCCAATAAGCTCCAGTTTACTTAAATGGGTCAAATAATGAAGATCTATCACAAAAAATAAGTTGTTGCAAGTCAGAATAAGCTAGAATAGCTTATTGATAAGCTGATGACAAAATTGCACTAGCAGGGGCTAGTTTTGGATGTTGAGCAGTGGAAACTTTTTCCACTACTTGACTATTTTGACTTTTTGTCTTTAGTGACTTTTTCTTGGATTCAGATTTCACAAAGGCACCCAAATGATCTTTGGATCAAAAGGAGTCAATCACAATCAAAATAACACAATCACTAACACCCAATTGATACAATTTAATCAATCAATCATCAGACATGATACAGACATGAACAATAAGCAGTTGAGCACAAATAAGCAGTTTTAGCAATAATCAGCCAGCCAAATTCAACCAAATGCACACACAAGCTATTATAAACTCCAATAAGCAAGTCTAAACAGGTTTCATGCACTGGTTCAAAGAATTAAGCAAGATTCAAGCAATGAAAGTTACTGATGAACACTAACACATGCAGTTTTTTACTTTTGCTGATGTATTTGACACACAAGCCAATTTCAACACTTCAAATCTTTCAAATAGGTTATATTGATGATGTTTTAACAGCTTTTAACCCTAAACATGCATAAACTCTAGGTTTTCCCAAAATTTTAGGTCAAAAATCAGTCAACTCAACAAGATATAGTAATTTGTTTGATTCAAGGTTTCAAACTCAGAAACTTGCAGCAAAACACTCTCAAACAAAGGTATAGCAGATACAAAGCATAAACAACACAAACTAACAACACAATAACAAGATGCAAGCACAAACCAGTAGACCCAAACACCCCTTTAACTTTTCCAAATCAAAATTTTCAAAAGCAAAGTGAGATTTCAGGCCAACCAAGCATCAATTAACACTAAAACAAGTATGATAAACAGATTCAAGCAAGAACAAGCCACAAAATTCACAAGAACACAAGTTTCATACAAATATCACCAAAAATCACAATTTAAGCAGATTTTGAGATTAAGTATGCAAACCTCATGGATGTACATCCACACCCACGAATTTTGAGCTTATGTGCTAGCAAGAACAAGCACAAGCTTCCACAATAAGCCTGCTAAGATTGAACAAGGTTAAAGCACAATATCATAAAAATCAGAAACTTTGAAAAACTTGATTGATGCAACTTGTTACCCCACACTTGATTATCCCCAAGTTATAAGCCTCACCACACCTTAGCCAACTCAGTTAGGATGCTATGATCAGCCCTATAGCCCAAGAATTCCAAGATTGGAACAAGACTTAGCAAAATATCAAGAAAATGAGAAAATGTGCAAACTTTTGCACACTCCTCTTTGGAAAACAGGTTTTGAGCTTCAAGAACTAACAAGCATATAACAATAGAAAGAAGTAAATAAGATTGGCCAATGACTTTTCTTCAAGATTTCAAACTCGATTTCATTAAACTTAAAATAGGATTTACAGAAACTTGAACAAGGAAAAATCAAAAGCAAAGTCTAAATGTTGGAACCCTATGCCTTTATATAGGCATACAATGACTACTAAAAAGCATAAAAACATTGCCCTAATGTTGATGAAGTCCCCAAAATGCCCCTTTTGCCTTGTTTGAACTTAGAGAATCATGTGACTGCATTTTGGTTTGTAGCATGAGTTGGCATGTGAAAGTGTGATCAAAGGGTGTAGATGAAGCTTAGAAAGTAAGCCAAAATATGGGACGTTGGATTGCTGGCACTGTTTTGGCATCTTCCTCATGTGTGTAGCAGGGGAGGTCCATGTGGGGCATCTCAAAGGTGTAGCATGTGTTTTGGGTGTTGGGTTATGATTAAGGGATGCTTAATCATGGTTCTGGATGATATTAGGGCTTAGTTACAACACAATTAAGAATGCCTAATTATGTTCTTGAGGTGAATAGTGCCTGGTTTAATCCATTTTTGGTTTGGATTATGTTTAAATATGTGTTAATGGAGCCAAGATTAAATTAATCTTAAACCAGGTGAGTGGGGAGTGACATGGAGGGATGGTGAGTTGTGATTGGAGGAAGGGAGTAAGTGGGGCACGTGGCATGATTTCACTGGCCTAGGTTACAATGTTGTCTGGCCAAGTTTCACCCCTCAGCTTTCTAAACCCTTTCACTTGCATATAAAACCGTCCAAACTTCATTTCCTTTGTTATCCAACTTTTTATTTTCACACTTTTGCCCCAAAATATTTTGTAAAGTAAATTCAGGGGTATTTCTTGCCATTTTTGCATTCTTCAAGGGCTGATTTGGTATTTTCTTCAATGATAATGGTCTTGACTTGTATGTTGAGCATTTTGAAGGACTAAAATTGCCAAGTCATGTTTGATGAGGGACCATTTTTGCCAAATGTTGAAAGTTGAGGGTCCTTTATGTAATTTTGAGAATTTCAAAGGACCAAACTTGTCATTTCTTGCACTTTGAAGGACTTCATGATGTATTTGACTTTGTGGATGATAATGTTTGACAATTTAGCTTTGTTGAGGGGCTAAATTTGCAAAATCTTCAAAGTGGAGGGCCCTTTTTGTAATTTTGAGAAACTTTAGTGACCAAACTTGTAATTATGAGGATACAAGGGTATAAAGTGTCAATTCTTCATAATTGGAGGACCCTTATTCATAATTCTTCAAATCTTCAAGGGTTGATCTTGGGAAAGTCTTCATTAGGGCTTGGTTCATTGTGCGGCTTCGTTTCCCGTGTTCGTTTTTGCATGATTCTTGTGATCTTTTGTCATTTTCTCAATATCCGTACCTAAAATACACAAGTAGCAAACACAAACATATATATGGGTATTTTGATGATATTTAATGCATTTTAAGCCCTATTTGGAAGACGAGACTATGTATAAAAGCAGTCTCATCACTCCCCCATACTAAACCATTGTCGTGCCCTCACGCAATGCTAGAATAAAGTATCAAAGCATCTCCAAAATTCATTTTATTCACTTTATTGAACGATAAACTAGCTATACTACTACTATTGCTACTACTACTTGCGTTTTAGACATAATGTGTGATTTTCATCGCAAAATGGGATGTTTAGGTTCATAGAATAAGAACACGTGAATGCTTCGTTAGAAATAATTTCATCGTCCTCGATTTTCACCCTAATTCCATGCCAAGCGTGCAACGAGATCATTGTCATTATAAGTTAGTAATGCTAACACTACTCATATGCCCTAATCACGTACTTATCCTCCCATTATTCCTAAGTTGTATCTCTTATATTTTATTTTGTCTTGAATGTTTCACGAGGATACATTGTTTGACTTATGCGATAATAGAGATTTAGGTCTAAAAATAGAGTCCTAACGGTGTAACTAAGACCATCAAATCAATAACCCCTCCTAATAGACAACGATGTTAAAAAATTAAGTTGACAAGAAGAATCGATAAACACGGTTTTATAACGGTTTTGAACATGAGACTTATTACCAAGACTTTTATACGCCCCCTAACGGAAGGGCCTTATTATCTTTGGTTTACCTCCATCTTTTATTCAACTTCGCCATGAAGCTTTTATTATGACTTCGGTCTTGCCTTGCCTTTTATTATCCGCCTCATCGGTGGTTTTATTAGCCAAAGACGTATATCCTCACGCTAAAGCGAATTTTGGATCTTTAAAGCTTCGAAGATTAAGGCTTGATTCACTTTCAATTTTGCATAGATTTTTCGGCCTTGTGGGGCTTCAAATTGTTTGCTTGATTTAGGTGAGCACTTGAAATCTTATTATTGGGTGAAGCTTTCGATTATTAGGGTGCCAATACTTCAAAACCGTGACGCTGGCGATACCTTAATGTCTTCCCAATTTAATCACACGGAAGCTACTAGAAAAGACTAGAAACCCAACAATCCTAACTAACCGCTAAGTCAATATTTATTAAGCAAAAAATATTTACATGCGAAGGGAGAATAAGCAAACAACGAGAACACATGAGTTTTTGAAAGAATACGAGTACTCTACGTTTAGCATAGTAACTTATAATTAACTATATCATTTCTCGTCCTCATTTAAGAGCCTTAGCCTAATGTGTAGTTAAGGAATCAAAGCTAAGTGCTCAACACGCACGATTGAGTCAAAATTTACTCTTATTCTCGCCATCGGAAAACCTACATTCGTGTCTTCAAACACTTATAAAACATGAGAAAAATTTTAAAATTTGGCCATTTTTAGCCTTATTTTGCAACAAAACGATAAACAAAAAGATAAACTTTGGAAAGCGTGAAGGTTTGGCAAGGCAAGTATCTATTCACCCCCCCCCCCATACTAAAGTTAAACATTGTCCTTAATGTTTCGAGTCTAGGGGTGCAAACACCCCCATACTAGAGACGTAGTCGAATGCCTAATCTAGCATGGAAAAGGTGTAACCATTAAATTAATAGCCGTTTATGAAGTGTGCTAATAACCTAAGGTTAGAACAATCAAGGATATGTCATGGATATTGAGAAATGTCTTCAAAGCAAACGATCGAGTGCTCTGATAGGTGTGTAAACACCCATCCTTTTACCACTTAATACTGTCTAAAACAAGACCAAAACACGTGTTTAATATCATTTGTTTGGAATTATACGTGGTTTTTGTGTTTATTGTGTTTTCAGAGCTAACCGGATGAATATTAAAGAAAACATGGGATTGCACGGGTTTTATCGAAGAAAAAGACTCAAGACGAAGTCTATTGTCCAAGAGATGCAAAAGATTTGAAGTCAATGGGACTATTTGAAGAATTATCTAAGAAAAGGACCAAAGATGGAAGATTTACATAAGTCGAAGAAACTCAAGTCTATTAAACGAAGAAATTAAAAGACGAGTTGAATTTAATCGACGACAAATCCCGAATCAGAATCGAAAACGTCAACTTTTCTGAAAAGACGAGAAGACAAGAAGAAAGGGAGAAAGCCCACTCACCAACCAACCACTAGGAGTATAAATAGATTCCTCCTTCACATTTTAGGGAGTTAGCTTTCATTTTCCTTTTTTCCAGTTCTCTTAGGCACGGTTCATCACCAACACCATTAGGGTGTTTGGTGATTTTTAATTTCTTTTCAATCTTGTAAGTTTCAATCAATTCTCTTGTTACCTTTATATTAATCCTTTAATTCCATCTTTTCATTCATCTTGTTCTTCATCATCTTCTATTGCTAGTTCTTAAGCTTTTTATTTGATTCAAGTTTGATTCTAAAAAGTTGTTGATTTAGTGTTTTTTTATTGGTGAGATTTATTTCGTATGGTATTTAGATGATTTGTGTTTGATTTGGTAAAACCTTTTTGCGTATTAAGCTCGATCTTGGATTAATTCGTGTCCACTGTTGAAACGTCTGCTACTGTTCTTCATCTTTTGACTTTCCGAATAGACAAGTTTCTGTGTGCCTTACTCGGAATCTTGGATATTCCGAATAGCTCTTTTTCTTTCTCTCTTATTCGGAACATTTCAGTCTTTCCGAATTGCTTGTTTATTCCATCCTTATTCGGAATATTTACATATTCCGAATAGTCCATATTTTCCGAATAGAACCATGTTTTCCGCATAGCCTACTTTTTCCGCATAGTCCAGTTTTTCCGAATAGAGCATTACATTCCGAATAGGGCCAATTTTTCCGCATAGGTGTGTTTTTCCGCATAGTTCTATTTTTCCGAATTGAGCAGTTATTCCGAATAGGCTATGTTTTCCGTATAGGACTTATTTTCCGAATAGGGCACACTTTTCCGAATAGCATTACATTCCGAGTAGGCCATTTCTTGAATTTATTCCGCATAAGCCAATTGTTCCGAATAGGAGATTTTATTCCGTATAAGCCAGATTTTCCAAATAGGATATTTTTCAGTTAGGTCAGTTTTTGGTTGCTGATTTGTTTTAAATTTTTAATTCAAGTCTTACTTCTTAATTGTTTTAAGTTTAAGTCTTTATTTACTTTATTCATTTCCCTTTTTAATAGAATAGAAAACCAAACTCCTTTTTGTCACCAAGAACAATCATTCCACTTAGAGCTGAGATCAATTCGAGAGGATTCCGAGAATCATATTTTGAACCCATCGAAAATAGCTTGTATCAAATGGCGCCGCTGCCGGCTCTTCTCGTTAAGATCAAAAGTTTTTTGTGAGAACTTGGATTTTGGGATCCGTTCCCCGTGAACGTTAATTTTTCACAAAAATTTTCAAAAACACTAAAAAATATAAAAAATTTCAAAAATTAAAAAAAATTAAAAAACATAACAACCAAAAATATTTGTGCTTTGTTTTTCTTTGTTCGTTCTTTTGCAGGTGTGTGCGCACTCGATCCACGTCTTATCAAGAGCCCGAGCCTCTCGATCACTTAGACATGGCCGGTGTACCACCTCCAAACAATAATAACAACAACAACCCGCCTTTCAACAACATGAACAATAACAACAACAATGAGCCCCTTCCGGATAATCGCCCGATGATTGAACTGCTGCAAGCTCATGTAGATGGCAACACGGACCCAATTGTCATACATCCAATTGCCGCCAACAATTTCGAGCTAAAATCAGGCTTTATCCAGATGGTCTCCGCTCAACCATTCTTGGGACGTACCATTGATGATCTACACGACCACATCAAGAGATTCTTACAACTCACCAACACGGTCAAATTCAATGGCGTTTCACAAGAGGTTATAAGGTTACAACTTTTTCCCTTTACTTTAGAGGGACAAGCCCGGCATTGGCTTGCTAAGGAACCGCCACAGAGTATTCTCTCGTGGACGGATTTGGAAACAAAGTTTATCAATTACTTTTTTCCACCCTCTCGTATTACCGCTTTGCGGAATGAGATCATAAATTTTGAACAAAAGTACGATGAGTCGTTCAGTGAATCTTGGGATCGTTTCAAAGATCTTTTAAGAAAATGCCCACAACATGGTTTTACCAAAGTACATCAAATTAATACTTTTTACAATGGTTTAAGCATGAGTGACCAAGATTCACTGAACAGTGCCTCGGGGGGTAATCTATTGGCTAAGACTTCCAATGCTGCTTGGGACATCATTGAGAATAAATCTCGTGTGCAAACCAAGAGTGTTCGGACCAATGTCGCTAGTGCTAGCACTAGTGACAGCGACAAGCGATTGGACAAAATCACTACGCTTCTTGAATCGCTTGTCACCCAAACCGTCAGCAACAACAACAGCAACAACGCCAAAAACGCCCAAGTTAACGCTGTCAGCCATCCTTGTGAGATATGCGGTGGTCCTCACTCTTACACAACTTGTACCGCCACCCAAGACTACCCTCCTGAGAATGTGAATGCGGCATATGGCACCTATCCTCAACCTGCTTATCAAGCTAGACCTCAAGGTGACCGTAACTTGCTTAGCTATCGATCCAACAACTATCTTTCACCACCTGGTTTCCCTCCTACCAACCCAAACCAACAACAAAACCTTAATCGCCCTCCTCAACAACAACAACAACCTCGACAACCATACATCCCTCCTCACAAGCAGCAACAACCGCCTCAACGTAACAATCAAGTCTACCAACAACCTGCTTACCAACCACCTGCATACAATGCTCCTCCCAACCAAACCACCACTGCATTACACCAAGAGGTTGCAACCTACATGAGGACTAATGATGTGATTGTGGAAAACCTCCAACAGGAAGTGCGAAACTTGAAGGCAGACTTGGTCAAGCAAGGAAATGATTTGAGAGCCGACATGAGAAATACGTTGGATAGCCAAACTATTGATCTGAGGAACATGATGGCTGGTTTCTTCCAAGGTAATCAACCCTCTCCTTCGGGTACTCTTCCAAGTAACACCGTTGCGAATCCAAGAGGGGAGATGAAAGCAATCACCACTCGAAGTGGCAAAGGTACCAAGGAACCCGAGCTTCCTATACCTCCACCGGTGGTTGTGACTAAGGAGAACGAGTCACCTGCTCCTATTCCTCCTCCTTCTCCTTCCCAAATTTCTCCACCTCTTCCTTCTACCCCACCTCCACCCGTGGTTATGAGTGATCCTATTCTCCCAAAGCCTTCCTCTTCTTCCAATATACCTTATCCATCTAGGTTGAGGAAAGAGAAACAAAAGAGCAAGGATGATATTCAGGTTTCGAATTTCCTTAAAATGTTCAAACAACTGAATTTCAATATCTCCTTCGCTGAGGCTCTCGCTCACATGCCCAAATACGCGAAAATGTTTAAAGATCTTCTGAGCGACAAGGAAAAGCTCCTGGAAATGTTTAAAATGTTCAAACAACTGAATTTCAATATCCCTTGCAATTTCCCGGGAGTAGAGAATTGCATGGCCCTAGCCGATCTAGGTGCCAGTATTAATCTCATGCCTCTAAGTGTTTGGAAGCAATTATCTCTCCCAGAGCTTGTCCCCACCAAAATGACTTTGGAATTGGCCAACCGTACGGTTGCTTATCCAGTGGGGATAGCCGAAGACGTCATTGTAGGAGTCGACAAATTCACCTTCCCTGCTGATTTTGTTGTCGTCGACTACGAGATGGACCCCCGTGTGCCACTCATTGTTGGTCGTCCATTCTTGAGGACCGGTCGCACTCTCATCGATGTTGAAGCTGGTGAGCTTATTATGAGAGTGGGTGACGATAAAGTAGTCTTCAACATGGGAAAGCTTTCTAAACAGCCTTATTCTTACGAGAGTGTTAATTGTATTGACGTTCTTGATGAGGCTTGTGAAGAACACTTCAAGGATGCTTGTAAAAATATCCCCACCTCTCTTCCCAATGTTGAGACCGTTTCCTCTATCGACTCATCACTATCTCTATTTGGAGAAAGTGATTTCCTTTGGAAAGATTTGGAAGCCACCATGGGAGATGTGCATTTAGACAATGACGATTCTACCACCAATTGGGATGAAGATCTCAGTTTCATTGCAAACCTCCTCAAAGAAGACAATCCTTCCCCTCCATCTCCCACTATCATTGCTATCGATACTCCGACTTCGAATACGTCTCCCGTCGAAAATCCTCCGGATTTGGAACTTAAGGAGTTGCCACCCTATCTCGAGTATGTATTTCTTGAAGAAGAGAAGAAGTCGCCAGTTATCATTGCTAAGGATTTGAAGGATGAAGAGAAAGCCCGACTTGTCGCTGTGTTGAATGATCATAAGAAGGCTATCGCTTGGAAAATTTCGGATATTCGTGGAATCGATCCTCACTTCTGCACACACAAAATTCTCATGGAGGACGACTTTAAGCCCACAATTCAAAGCCAACGAAGGGTGAATCCAAAAATACATGAAGTCATCAAAACAGAGGTTATCAAACTTCTTGATGCGGGTATGATTTACCCTATTTCGGATTCACCATGGGTTAGTCCGATCCATTGTGTGCCCAAGAAGGGCGGAATAACCGTTGTTCCTAATGAACACAACGAGTTGATTCCCACTCGTCTCGTTACTGGGTGGAGAGTTTGTATAGACTACCGCAAACTCAATGATGCCACGAGAAAGGATCATTTCCCTCTACCTTTTATGGACCAAATGCTTGAACGCTTAGCGGGTAATGAATATTACTGCTTTCTTGATGGTTTCTCGGGTTATTTCCAAATACCCATCGATCCCCAAGATCAAGAGAAGACTACATTCACTTGTCCCTATGGCACATTCGCTTACAAAAGAATGCCTTTTGGCTTATGTAATGCGCCCGGGACTTTCCAAAGGTGTATGTTAGCCATCTTCCATGACATGGTTGAACAAACCATGGAAGTCTTCATGGACGATTTCTCGGTCTTCGGGGATTCCTTCTCTTCTTGCCTTGCCAATTTAGAACGTATGCTCAAGCGGTGCGAAGACACTCGCTTAGTTCTGAATTGGGAAAAATGCCATTTTATGGTAAAAGAAGGCATCGTGCTTGGACATAAGATCTCGAAAGCCGGTCTTGAAGTAGACCGTGCTAAAGTCGATGTTATCGCAAAATTGCCTCCACCTTCAACCGTGAAGGGTGTGAGAAGTTTCCTGGGTCATGCGGGCTTCTATCGTCGATTCATTCAGGATTTCTCTAAAATCGCTCGCCCGATGACCCACCTCTTGGAAAAAGATACTCCTTTTATCTTCTCCAAAGAGTGTCTTGAAGCCTTCAACTCGCTTAAGGATAAGCTTACTAAGGCACCCGTCTTAGTTACCCCTAATTGGGAGCTTCCCTTTGAGTTGATGTGCGATGCTAGTGATTTTGCTATTGGAGCGGTTCTTGGACAAAGAGTGAACAAACACTTCCAACCAATCCATTACGCTAGCAAGACAATGACGGGGGCACAATTGCATTATACGACAACAGAAAAAGAGCTTTTAGCTGTTGTCTATGCCTTTGAAAAATTTCGCCCCTATCTTGTCCTTTCTACCACCATTGTGTATACCGATCATTCCGCGCTGAAGTACTTGTTGACAAAGCAAGATTCCAAACCAAGACTTCTTCGCTGGGTTTTGCTGCTCCAGGAATTTAAAATCGAAATTCACGATAAAAAAGGAGCAGAAAACCTAGCCGCGGATCATCTCAGCAGACTTGAGGATCCTTACCAAGGGGATCATCCGACCAAAGAAATCAATGATTCTTTTCCCTTGGAGACCTTAATGTCTATAAACTCGAAGTCGAATGAAACCCCGTGGTTTGCGGACTTTGCAAACTACTTGGCGGGTGGAATTCTCAAGGAAGGGTTGACGTCTCAACAAAAGAAGAAGTTTTTCACCGACATTAAGACTTACTTTTGGGACGACCCTTACCTATTCAAACAATGTGCCGACCTGATTATCCGTCGATGTGTTGATGGACCGGCAGCGTCTGAAATCCTTGATGCTTGCCACAAAGGACCCACCGGTGGTCACTTTGGTCCCAACTACACCGCCAAAAAAGTGTTTGATTCGGGATTTTATTGGCCCTCCATTTATCGTGACGCTCACGATATGGTTAAAAAATGTGATGCTTGCCAGAAACAAGGCAAGATCACACATAAAGACGAGATGCCTCAGAATTTCATTCAAGAGTGTGAAATCTTTGATGTTTGGGGTATCGACTTTATGGGGCCATTCCCTTCTTCTAAATGAAACAAATACATCCTTGTAGCCGTTGACTACGTTTCAAAGTGGGTTGAAGCCAAAGATTTACCTACTAATGACGCAAGGGTGGTTTGTAACTTTTTGAAAGCTCTATTCGCTAGATTCGGTGTGCCTCGCGCCATTATTAGTGATCGTGGGACTCATTTCTGCAATGACCAATTTGCTAGAGTCATGGCTAAGTACGGTGTAAATCATCGTCTTTCCACAGCCTACCACCCACAAACTAATGGCCAGGCTGAAATATCCAACCGAGAACTGAAGCGAATTCTTGAAAGAACCGTGGGAGAGCATCGTGCCTCATGGGCTGATAAACTTGATGATGCTTTGTGGGCTTTCCGTACTGCTTACAAGACCCCGATCGGCTGTACGCCTTATCGTCTTGTGTACGGGAAAGTGTGCCACCTCCCCATTGAGTTGGAGCACAAGGCTTACTGGGCCTTTGTCACACCCCACCATGGCGGAACATGGGGCGCGACGTATGGATATCATCACAACATGGCGTGTCTATAGAGATAACTATATGAAATAAGAAATGTCGTAAAAATGGTGACACGAAGGTCATGACAATATCTAAACAAATGCAAGGGGTCTAGGTAAGTAAGTAACAGTCCTACTTCTTACCCAAGACAACAAATAACATACCAAAACAATCATATGTGTGCCACAGTATCACTTATTAAAATGAACAATCAAATAAAACTAAGAAGGAAACGGGGATTCTCCTTCTATATGCATTCCTAAGCTTCTCCAATCCTAGCCACTTATGTTCTCATGCTTAACCATAGTATCACCTGAAAGAGACACTAAAACACGTCAACATAAAGTTGGTGAGAGTCATAGGTTTAGACTCCAACGCTAAATTAGTTACAAGCTGTGAATAACAATCATCAACAAAAGAACATATGGACAATGTGTTACAAATATGCATTAACAACTATCAATCAAGATTAATCATACCAAACTAATCCAAGGCTCCTACCTTGCCAAACAACATCATGGTACCTTAGATGATCACCCTATGTACCTATCCCAAGGCCCCTACCTTGGCAAACCACAAGGCCACTACCTTGTCAAACCACAAGGCCACTACCTTGTCAAACCACAATAACATATCAAAAATCGCATAGCAGTTAATCACATAAGTGTACACACAAGTCCATCACAACCATAAAACATTCACAGCAACAATTTAGAAACAACTCAACACAGTGTCTCTTCCATCCCATCTGGAAGTCAAAAACAAAAATAAATATGGGACTATGAACACTCACCTGGTAGCTTCTTCACAAGTCCTCGCACTAGCAAAAAGCTAACAAACCAAAAACACATAATCAAAACATGAACCAATCACTAAAACGGCTCATCAACCTATGATGGACATCTAGCCTCCTCCTATATAAATACCTCATTTATATGCTCTAAGCATCTCATTACACCCCTCTATAAAGCCCTTAACTCCTTTTACTTCATAACCCGTCCCGTTAACATTTTACCCAAAACAGTCCCGTTTTTCATACCTTAAACTATGGGTCGATCTCCCCCTTAAACATACCCATGATCTCTGTAAAAGGCATATTCATACCCTTACATATGTTGGCTAACACCTCCCACTTGCCCTAACCTTAAAGCTACTGTTAAGGCCCCGATATACATATATCTACTTTTGTCATTCCAGATTTCCTGATTTTAAACTTACTAAAAGTTTGTTACCATTAAGGGGTCTTACCCTAAACCACAACCTTAACCCAAGTGCAGATACTTATTACAATATATAAACCATCTCTCACGTTCGTGAGAAGATCCCAATGCAACCCTAAGTACCCCAAACAACCCAAAACTTAAAAAGAAAACAGGCTGACTTCAAAACTGTATTGACCTCCGACTGTTGTAACCTGTTTTTGACCAACTTCCCGACCTCCAATTTAGTTCTAGTTTCTTGCATTAGAAAGCCACTTCAATTAACTTTTCAAGGATACTTGGATCGCATCTTTAATGTTCATAGACCTCCCGATATGATCAAAACAATTGACTCAAAATTCTGCCCAGTTTTTAAAAACGGGTTTAACAAAATCAACCACATTAATTAACCCTAATCCCTCTAATTACAAGGCCTAATTTATTTAATCATTATGAAATCATTATTATAACATTAATTTACTGTTCTTAAATTAAACCCTAACCTAAATCCATCATAAGATGATTAAAGAAAACATTAAACAATTTAATTGAAAAGAGTATTAAAGATTTTACCTTAGAATTTTTGAAAGAAGAAAAATTAATGAAGAACCCTAAAACCACCATTTATGCCGAACAAAACTTGATCTCCAGGGATTTTATGAGTGTTTTGATTAATAAAAAGACTTTATATACTTTCTTAACAAGTCCTTGGCCCATGTACAAAAGCCCGGTTCCCTTTTTCCCTTTTTTCCCCTTTTCTTTTCTTTTTTTTCACATAACCGACCTATACCCATTTAATTTCCTTTTTTTTTCCTTTTTATTATTAATATATGTATTAATAATATTACCTTAATTTTCCTTAATTTATTTCAGCTCCTAAAGCCTCCAAAACCTCAAAACCGTAAAACTAGTCAGTTTTTACGCGATTACCGTAAAAGACGTAAAATATACACTTTTAAAAAAAATCTCAAATTTTGAAATAAACTTTATAACTAAGTCCTAAATGACTTAAAACCATCCCAAAAAATATTCATATGGATAATTACCTCACCCGAGACCTCTAAATGTTAAACCGTAAATCCTAAAAAAAATACTATTACTATAATACTTATACGTATACGTAAACACCACAATATCACCATTTTCATTTCATAGTCACCACTTGTGAGCTCATGAATATGAAATAACCTTCCTCGATTTACTTATGAGTACTTCTATACTCATAAATGATAACCACACCAACCTCGTTCACACAAAATAAACACGTAAACACACAATTCAAGTAAGCACACATAAAATAACTTAAAAGTAAGACCAAGTGACGAACCTCAAAACCACGGTTGTCACATCACTCCCTCCTAATAGAAATCTCGTCCCGAGATTTACTCCTTAGGATCAAACACACAAACAACAAATCACATGAGGATACTTGTTCTAAACGAACTCCTCTCATTTCCACGTGAACTCTAGTTCAAGTCTCCAATTACCACATATACTTAACCAAAAAAAATTTAAATTCATTGCCCAACACTTTACCTCACAATCAATAAATCCCACAAATGACTCTTTGATAAACAAAGACTCTTATTAGCACAAATCCCGAATAACCAAACATGCAAATATACATTCTCAAACAACATTTACCAATCTTAATACATGAAATGTATCATGTATACAACTCCCACTACATCATTACCACATTAGTAGCCTCTTTTACCAATTCTAGTCCACAATAGGGACAACTCACCCTATCCTTTCATATAGTGCCTCAAATGGCATTTAGCGACTTCTAGTATGATATTCATCATTATATGAAAACTCAGCCATCGCTAATGAGTTTCCTAACTCCCTCTAAATCAATCACTCATTCCCTTAGTGTAACATCTAAGGTTGTATAAATATCTCACTTGCCTATCCTTTTCCAGTCAGCTGGATATACTCATATCCAATCATGTTCATCAACTCCCTTCAGTCCGTACCCCAAACTACTTAAAGATTCCAATCTCCTTACAAAGTGACCTATGGCGGTCTTTCACATATCCATTAGTTCTTCCAATCCAAATCAACTTATGATCTATACACATCATCAAAAGGACGGTTAACTCAGTTAGATCAAGCCCTTCGTCCCTATGGCACATCACACCTATAACTCCTCATCCATTCGATTATCGATACTAAGCCTCCCAAACAATCAGTATAGGTCAGTGCCATTTCCCTTTCCATAATCCTTCACAAGGCATTCCATACATATTAGGCTAACTTTTACGCAACACCCTCTATTCCATCACATCTGTACGCAATCCTTCCAACTTCTCAACTATGTGACTTCTCATTCCTCTTGAAATATGAGATGAATTAGTCAGTCTATCGACTATCACCCAACTCTCGTCGTACTTATTCCCCCATTATGTATCCCTTTCACCAACTTCGTCCTTACATCGCCCTTTCTAAGCTACTCCTAGCTATGTAGGAAGTATAGTCTACGTCCCTTTTCTCCATATGATTGTCCAAGCCACGCAACATACATGTTGACGCGTTCTCTGCTTTAGACAACTCAACTCGTGCAACCTATATCCTTTATCCAAACCGCCCTAATACGTCATCCCTATAGTTCGATTCGTCTCAGTTTCACCTCATCCTTCTTATTCCATGTCTCATCGACCATGCTTGCCTTTCCCAGATGGTACTTGGCCTTGCAATTTTCTTTCATCAATTAACTCCACCCACCACCTTTGCCAAAAGTTCAATCAAGATGATTGAATATTTGTTGGATACGTTCAAGATTTGTACAGATCATTCTCCACGTCTCGTACACCAAATGCCTCTAGCATTCTAGGCAGATATAACAGTCCAGCTTCACTAACTAAGTCTATCCAGTTCTTCCAAATCTTCAGTTCTTGCAACGTATGAGCAATCACCTTTCTTTGTCGTCTTCTTACGCGTCCAAATCCTTGCTCCACGTATCATCATGCTTCGCGAATTCATCCAGTCCTTTCGATAATGCCAAGATCGGCTCTTTATCCAATCCACTTCTTCAGCCTCCAAAATGCTTCCTCATCCTTCTTCACCTCGCCCCTTGCTGGTTCCATGATATGTCATCATCTCTAAATACTCTTCATGGTAAACTTAATACTAAAACTCACACTCGAAAATCTCACGTATAACTCCACTCCAAAACCAACACATAATTCGCCTCACTCTCCTTCTCAAATTTGAGTAGATCAAGATGTCGTCGATGCTCCCGATGACAACTCGTTTATACACGTTCATGCACACTTGGTTCATTGACACCATGAAAACCGCTAGTGCTTGGGCGAAGCCAAATGCATAACCGTAATCCCAAAGCGTTCATACAACATCCTTAGCAGTTTCAACTATGTCCTCCTTGCACCCTCTCTCAGCGGCAATACGAATAAATTCCTATTTTCCTTCACGTGTCTACTACTACCTTGCCTCCATAACTATACCAATCCCTTGCGTGTTATTTACCCAACCTTTCCATTAGTATAAACTTTCAACTCTACCCTCACATCCGCTAGTATTTTCATCAATCTCCTTATGGTGCTTCAACCAATCTTTAAACCAAAACACATTTCTTCAATCTAATGTCTAACCATAAGTAATACTACCTAACTCTATACTCTCATCCTAACGTTCCCACAACCGCATAAATAAATCAACCATGACGTGTAACAAAAGAATTCCAAACCATCGTGTCCCAAAATAAAATATAGGGTAAAACGAACCCTAGCCAAGACAGCTGAAAACAAAACAATGAAATCCGAAAGATCAATGGAGTGTGCCAACAACGAAAAAAAAAATTAGACTTGTCACGATTTAGTATTACCAAATTTTGATACGTTAGAAAATTTTAAACTTTCGCCCCATTTAGTTACTCCTCATAAGAACTAAACTTCAATACTACCAAAATCAATCATACTCATTTTATCAATAACTCATCCGTTTATCATCATCATTTTATCAAGATATCTACTAGTTAGTATACTGCAATCTTATTCTAACCATTATCTTATTTACCCATATTAAACTTATTTCACTTGTTATTATGAAACCAATATATGTTTATAAAATACAGTGTTCTATTTTCATTTTATTCTATATTATTATTACTATTTTATAAAATCCATTTAGGCTGATTATAACTAAACTACTACATGTTTACAAGGTGTGGTGTTATTATTATCATTACTATAATAAAATCTCCCTTTTTACTCTTGTCGTCTAGTTAAATACTTCTAAAATTTTAACTATACTTAAGAAAATTTTGTAAAATTTCTTTACCCCTTTAAAATATATTATCACATGTTACATAGAAAACTAATTCAATTATTTTGAAAACAACTTTTTTTTAGCTTACTACCACAAACTTAAAAAAAATGTAAGTCACGGTATCATACCATACACTTACAAATTATTTTCAAAACCGTTTTCCTATAATCAGCCACACTTATTTGTAAGAAAATTTAGTAGTTCTCATTAATTAAATTCATACCCGAATGTAGACACACATCAAAAACTCAAAACGACGTTGGAACTCCATTAAACTCCAGCACCATAAAACACGAGCAAACACAAGGTACGTTCAAGTTATAATAACTACTGAACGACCATATATCATAACTTAACACATAGTAGTATATATACATCCGCATATATATACCTATTAAATCTCCCAAAACATACTCTTTATCATACATATCAAGTCAATCGATCGCGTCATACACTCGTTTTTTCATACGAGTAATCACCATCTCACCAACTCACCATGCCACAACAAGGCATAAAGCCCACCTCTAAAACCAAACCATATCGTGTGACCACAAAATCACACAACACAACCATAACCCAAAACATATAACACAAAAAGAACTATAGCCATAACATAGGCAGCCATTACATAAACCCATATATTATAAATATACCCAAAATCCACCTCTCATCATATACAAGCATGTACTAATCCTCTTTCATGCAATCATACTTGAGAACCCATTGAAGTTGTGGTACTTGTATAACTATGTTGGCCACCATACTTATACAATTACCCTTTCCCCAATGCACTCCCTCCTATGATGACACTTATAAGAATCAATACAACATATAACACATAAATCCATCTACTCACATAAGCTCATAACCACATAACCAAATAGGTCCAAAACTCCATCTATAAAATAACATAATAAAACTCTTGGAATACCGAAATCCATAGTCTAGCTAAAACGGCATAGACTAAATCCAAAACGAGAACAAAATCGGTTATAAGTCATGTCGCCCGTAAGAGTGGAAACAGCTTAAAATCCTTCATATCCACCTACTCCTAGTAACTCGAACCACCACACGATTCTTAGGGAACATGACTTAAACATCAAAAGAAAAATAACATACCTCAGGTATGTAAAATAACTCGATAAAAGATAGAAACTACCTTGTACTAAATTATGTACTATAATGTACAATTTAAGCAAAATACAACAGTGACTAGCGTGGACGATTATGGTTCAACCCGCACTAGTCACAAACCCGAAAAGAAAATAACATGTGACTAAGTATGAACATACTACGGTTCAATTCATACTAGTCAAAACATCGCAATAAATAACATCCAAACACATCAATTATTATAAAATGCACACATACTCCTATGACGCCTATATGTAGGGACCCTTAAGCTATAGACTAGGCTACACGACTAGGCAACCTAATTCTCTATAACCATTGTCTCTGATTACCATTCTGTCACACCCCACCATGGCGGAACATGGGGCGCGACGTATGGATATCATCACAACATGGCGTGTCTATAGAGATAACTATATGAAATAAGAAATGTCGTAAAAATGGTGACACGAAGGTCATGACAATATCTCAACAAATGCAAGGGGTCTAGGTAAGTAAGTAACAGTCCTACTTCTTACCCAAGACAACAAATAACATACCAAAACAATCATATGTGTGCCACAGTATCACTTATTAAAATGAACAATCAAATAAAACTAAGAAGGAAACGGGGATTCTCCTTCTATATGCATTCCTAAGCTTCTCCAATCCTAGCCACTTATGTTCTCATGCTTAACCATAGTATCACCTGAAAGAGACACTAAAACACGTCAACATAAAGTTGGTGAGAGTCATAGGTTTAGACTCCAACGCTAAATCAGTTACAAGCTGTGAATAACAATCATCAACAAAAGAACATATGGACAATGTGTTACAAATATGCATTAACAACTATCAATCAAGATTAATCATACCAAACTAATCCAAGGCTCCTACCTTGCCAAACAACATCATGGTACCTTAGATGATCACCCTATGTACCTATCCCAAGGCCCCTACCTTGGCAAACCACAAGGCCACTACCTTGTCAAACCACAAGGCCACTACCTTGTCAAACCACAATAACATATCAAAAATCTCATAGCAGTTAATCACATAAGTGTACACACAAGTCCATCACAACCATAAAACATTCACAGCAACAATTTAGAAACAACTCAACACAGTGTCTCTTCCATCCCATCTGGAAGTCAAAAACAAAAATAAATATGGGACTATGAACACTCACCTGATAGCTTCTTCACAAGTCCTCGCACTAGCAAAAAGCTAACAAACCAAAAACACATAATCAAAACATGAACCAATCACTAAAATGGCTCATCAAACTATGATGGACATCTAGCCTCCTCCTATATAAATACCTCATTTATATGCTCTAAGCATCTCATTACACCCCTCTATAAAGCCCTTAACTCCTTTTACTTCATAACCCGTCCCGTTAACATTTTACCCAAAACAGTCCCGTTTTTCATACCTTAAACTATGGGTCGATCTCCCCATTAAACATACCCATGATCTCTGTAAAAGGAATATTCATACCCTTACATATGTTGGCTAACACCTCCCACTTGCCCTAACCTTAAAGCTACTGTTAAGGCCCCGATATACATATATCTACTTTTGTCATTCCAGATTTCCTGATTTTAAACGTACTAAAAGTTTGTTACCATTAAGGGGTCTTACCCTAAACCACAACCTTAACCCAAGTGCAGATACTTATTACAATATATAAACCATCTCTCACGTTCGTGAGAAGATCCCAAAGAAACCCTAAGTACCCCAAACAACCCAAAACTTAAAAAGAAAACAGGCTAACTTCAAAACTGTATTGACCTCCGACTGTTGTAACCTGTTTTTGACCAACTTCCCGACCTCCTATTTAGTTCTAGTTTCTTGCATTAGAAAGCCACTTCAGTTACCTTTTCAAGGATACTTGGATCGCATCTTGAATGTTCATAGACCTCCCGATATGATCAAAACAATTGACTCAAAATTCTGCCCAGTTTTTAAAAACGGGTTTAACAAAATCAACCACATTAATTAACCCTAATCCCTCTAATTACAAGGCCTAATTTATTTAATCATTATGAAATCATTATTATAACATTAATTTACTGTTCTTAAATTAAACCCTAACCTAAATCCATCATAAGATGATTAAAGAAAACATTAAACAATTTAATTGAAAAGAGTATTAAAGATTTTACCTTAGAATTTTTGAAAGAAGAAAAATTAATGAAGAACCCTAAAACCACCATTTATCCCGACCAAAACTTGATCTCCAGGGATTTTATGAGTGTTTTGATTAATAAAAAGACTTTATATACTTTCTTAACAAGTCCTTGGCCCATGTACAAAAGCCCGGTTCCCTTTTTCCCTTTTTTCCCCTTTTCTTTTCTTTTTTTCACATAACCGACCTATACCCATTTAATTTCCTTTTTTTTTTCCTTTTTATTATTAATATATGTATTAATAATATTACCTTAATTTTCCTTAATTTATTTCAGCTCCTAAAGCCTCCAAAACCTCAAAACCGTAAAACTAGTCAGTTTTTACGCGATTACCGTAAAAGACGTAAAATATACACTTTTAAAAAAAATCTCAAATTTTGAAATAAACTTTATAACTAAGTCCTAAATGACTTAAAACCATCCCAAAAAATATTCATATGGATAATTACCTCACCCGAGACCTCTAAATGTTAAACCGTAAATCCTAAAAAAAATACTATTACTATAATACTTATACGTATACGTAAACACCACAATATCACCATTTTCATTTCATAGTCACCACTTGTGAGCTCATGAATATGAAATAACCGTTCCTCGATTTACTTATGAGTACTTCTATACTCATAAATGATAACCACACCAACCTCGTTCACACAAAATAAACACGTAAACACACAATTCAAGTAAGCACACATAAAATAACTTAAAAGTAAGACCAAGTGACGAACCTCAAAACCACGGTTGTCACAGCCTTGAAGTGGGCTAATTTTGATATTAACAAAGCCGGTGACCTACGCAAGATCCAACTCAATGAGCTCAATGAACTCCGTAATGAGGCTTATGAAAATTCTTTGATCTATAAGGAAAGAACTAAGCTCATTCACGACTCCAAGATCAAAAACCGAGAGTTCCATGTTGGAGACAAAGTCTTACTTTTTAACTCTCGGTTGAAACTCTTTTCGGGCAAGCTCAAATCTCGTTGGTCCGGCCCATTCACCATTGTCCAAATTTTTCCATATGGTACTCTCGAGCTCGCTCAACCTAATGGACCTAATTTTAAGGTGAATGGCCAACGAGTGAAGTTGTACTTTGGTGAGGACACCTCTCAGGAGGTGATTCCATCCCTCACCACGTTCCCCATGAACTAATTTTGGGTCGAGTCAGGCTCGTGACTCGGTTATCAAAAACAAGCGCTCCTCGGGAGGCAGCCCGAGTATCTATCCCTTTAACCCCCTAAGTGTAGGGGAGGACCTATTTTGGTCGTTTGTGTTTGTGTGGTGATGTGATTACAGGGATGAATGCACTCTTGGAATCTCTGAAGAACCGTGCTCCCGTGTTATCCGAAATCCGGTTCTATCTCTCAACTATCGTGATTCAATTTTCTTCATATTCATATTTGAAATTGATCACGTTAGTCGTCTCTTCCTTAATTTGAGTTAACCAACGTGCACAATGTCATAAGTGTAGGGGACTTTTCCCACATGCTTAAACATTGAGGACAATGTTTATCTTAAGTGTAGGGGGGACTTCTATCGAAGTTTTAAGTGGACTTTTCCATGAAAATGCCTTCATTTAATCGGAAAATCATATTTTTCAACATTTTTCAAATTTTTTATTAACTTTGGCCATTTAGTTGTAATTTTTAAATTTTTATCGTTGCTTTCATATGTATATATCCCGCAATAAAGTCTAAAATATTAATAAGTGGTGTAGCTAGTTTAGAAATCTTTGACATATTAGGCCTGTTGCGTTTATTTTGACTCAACCCGAATAGACTTATCCAAGTTTATTCTAGCTAGTATCCTTAACCATATAGACCTTAATTGGTTTATTAGGCTAAGTGTCCACGAGTCTCATTACTTGAGATTTTAAATTGTGGAGGACGAGAAATGATAGAGTCAATTATAAGTCGGTATTCTTGCACAAGCTCACTTGGTGTAATTATTTGCCTATTCTCCCATCACTTGCTAATAATTTATCTACAATAAGTAAGGTCGTACGATTTGAAAAGTTACTTAGCTTCTAGCCCAAGATCGTTTAAAAGTTGCTCGGTAATGATAAGAGTTCATAGCCAAGGCATAACTTATGAAGCGGGGCGCGAAGAATGGAGAAGTCTATCCGAAAAGGCCCTAACAAGGCATGAGGATTCCATTTTATTGCTAAAGATCCAAAGTGATGTGAAGAGCATTATTCCTAAAATCAATATGAAGGATCAAGGCTCACGACGAAAAGCAATCAACTCCCATAAAGATCATGGAGAAGTCTATCCGAAAAGACCCTAACAAGGTATGAGGATAAATAGATCCAAGTCCGAAAAGGAGGCGGATCGTTGTAT
Source organism: Glebionis coronaria (assembly GCA_025667525.1). NCBI lineage: Eukaryota > Viridiplantae > Streptophyta > Magnoliopsida > Asterales > Asteraceae > Glebionis > Glebionis coronaria. The sequence goes on from JANFOE010000104.1 coordinate 1,293,127, forward strand.
CTCAAAATCCCAATTAGAGATTGAAGAAATAATCATGAAGTCGTGGTCAACAAAGTTGGAGTACCCCTCAAAAGTCTCCAAGTGAAGAAACTCTATTACGATGAGAAGACCATTATCTCAAGCACGTCTCTCAAGATATGAAGTATGAATTACATGCCAAATATCGGCCCGAGAAAGGTCTCAAATCGCGAACCAAGTTATGCCAAGATATGAACTTTTTGATATCGTGAGAAGCAGTTTTAAGAGATTTTGTCCTTTAGCTAACTATTGATTAAATCGTCCTACTTTGCTTTCAGCCTAAATAAACTATCGAAATAAGTCCAAAAATGCATCTTCATGATCATTCTAAGATAAAAAAAAATATAAGAGATACACTTAGGAATAAGGGAGTTTAAGCATTTAATTAAGCCATGTGTGTAAGTGTTTGATTTGCTAACTTATAATAACAACTCAGGCCTAGAGCCGCCGTTAGGATTTAGGTGATGCATAGGATATAAATAAAAAGGAAACTTGGGGCCGGGCCTTCTTTTCGCACTATTACGGATATGAAAATAATGGAATGATCTCGTTTTTAAGCTTAGTTTGGGGAACGTGAAACTTGAGGGTGATTAATCTTCGCAGCACCAAAGCCCTAATGTAAGTCCTTGATCTCTTTACAAGTTATTTCCATATAGCTATTTTCAAAGTGAAAATGGTTTTCTATCCTTTTGTTTACTTTAAAGTTTTAATTTCTCTTAGTAATTTAATTTTTGTTTAGTAGTATGTTAATAAGGCCAAGGTTGATGGATTATGAGGAAAATGAAATTTTGCTTTCTCACTAAGCATTGCATGAGGGCATGGCAATGGTTAAGTGTAGGGGATTTGATAGGTGTGTAAACACCCATCCTTTTACCACTTAATACTGTCTAAAACAAGACCAAAACACGTGTTTAATATCATTTGTTTGGAATTATGCGTGGTTTTTGTGTTTATTGTGTTTTCAGAGCTAACCGGATGAATATTAAAGAAAACATGGGATTGCACGGGTTTTATCGAAGAAAAAGACTCAAGACGAAGTCTATTGTCCAAGAGATGCAAAAGATTTGAAGTCAATGGGACTATTTGAAGAATTATCGAAGAAAAGGACCAAAGGTGGAAGATTTACATAAGTCGAAGAAACTCAAGTCTATTAAACGAAGAAATTAAAAGACGAGTTGAATTTAATCGACGACAAATCCCGAATCAGAATCGAAAACGTCAACTTTTCTGAAAAGACGAGAAGACAAGAAGAAAGGGAGAAAGCCCACTCACCAACCAACCACTAGGAGTATAAATAGATTCCTCCTTCACATTTTAGGGAGTTAGCTTTCATTTTCCTTTTTTCCAGTTCTCTTAGGCACGGTTCATCACCAACACCATTAGGGTGTTTGGTGATTTTTAATTTCTTTTCAATCTTGTAAGTTTCAATCAATTCTCTTGTTACCTTTATATTAATCCTTTAATTCCATCTTTTCATTCATCTTGTTCTTCATCATCTTCTATTGCTAGTTCTTAAGCTTTTTATTTGATTCAAGTTTGATTCTAAAAAGTTGTTGATTTAGTGTTTTTTTATTGGTGGGATTTATTTCGTATGGTATTTAGATGATTTGTGTTTGATTTGGTAAAACCTTTTTGCGTATTAAGCTCGATCTTGGATTAATTCGTGTCCACTGTTGAAACATCTGCTACTGTTCTTCATCTTTTGACTTTCCGAATAGACAAGTTTCTGTGTGCCTTACTCGGAATCTTGGATATTCCGAATAGCTCTTTTTCTTTCTCTCTTATTCGGAACATTTCAGTCTTTCCGAATTGCTTGTTTATTCCATCCTTATTCGGAATATTTACATATTCCGAATAGTCCATATTTTCCGAATAGAACCATGTTTTCCGCATAGCCTACTTTTTCCGCATAGTCCAGTTTTTCCGAATAGAGCATTACATTCCGAATAGGGCCAATTTTTCCGCATAGGTGTGTTTTTCCGCATAGTTCTATTTTTCCGAATTGAGCAGTTATTCCGAATAGGCTATGTTTTCCGTATAGGACTTATTTTCCGAATAGGGCACACTTTTCCGAATAGCATTACATTCCGAGTAGGCCATTTCTTGAATTTATTCCGCATAAGCCAATTGTTCCGAATAGGAGATTTTATTCCGTATAAGCCAGATTTTCCAAATAGGATATTTTTCAGTTAGGTCAGTTTTTGGTTGCTGATTTGTTTTAAATTTTTAATTCAAGTCTTACTTCTTAATTGTTTTAAGTTTAAGTCTTTATTTACTTTATTCATTTCCCTTTTTAATAGAATAGAAAACCAAACTCCTTTTTGTCACCAAGAACAATCATTCCACTTAGAGCTGAGATCAATTCGAGAGGATTCCGAGAATCATATTTTGAACCCATCGAAAATAGCTTGTATCATGCTCCTATAAAACGAACACGAGAGGCTCCAATCGTGAAGATCATGATTATCTAAAGTTCACAATTCACAAACAACCACGGAACAAAGGTTGGAAGGGCACAAATCCCCACACGTTAACTACATTAGAAAGCGATAATATGTACATAGGATAAGCATGGGACTCCCCCACGAAGCTCCTCGTTTTTGAATACCGAGTCATGAGCTCGACTCGATCCCCTCAATACTAATTATCATTGGGGAAGGTGACTTGGTCGAGGTAGTTCAAGGATGGAACTTCCCCGCCAAAGTAGTGCTTCAACCTATGTCCATTCACCTTGAAGTTAGGACCATCATCTTGAGCTAGCTCGATGGTCCCATACGGAAACACTTGAGTCATGGTGAATGGACCGGACCAACGGGATTTCAACTTACCGGAAAAAAATTTTAATCTTGAATTAAAAAGCAAAACTTGATCCCCAATGTTAAAAACCCGGTTTTTAATTTTAGAATCATGCAACTTTTTAGTTTTCTCTTTATAAATTAATGAATTTTCATAAGCAATTTCCCTCAATTCATCTAATTCATTCAATTGCATTTTCCGGTGTTTTCCCGCGGTCTCCATATCATCATTACAATGCTTTAGGGCCCAATAAGCCTTGTGTTCTAACTCGATATGCAAATGACAATTCTTTCCATACACAAGCTTATAGGGAGTGCACCCAATGGGCGTCTTATGAGCGGTCCTAAAGGCCCATAAAGCATCGTCCAACTTATCCGACCAAGTTTGTCGGTTTTCCCCAACGGATCTCTCCAAGATCCTTTTCAAAGCTCGGTTTGAAACCTCGACTTGCCCATTCGTTTGTGGGTGATAAGCCGTAGAAAGCCGATGTGTAACCCCATATTTCCTTAGGACCCTTTCAAATTGGTCGTTACAAAAATGGGTTCCACGATCGCTTATGATAGCACGAGGGGTTCCAAACCGAGAAAACAATTGCTTCAAAAACTTGACTACCACACGAGCATCATTGGTGGGCAAGGCCTTTGCCTCCACCCACTTAGAAAGGTAGTCAACCGCGACGAGAATGTACTTATTACCACGAGATGATGGGAACGGCCCCATAAAGTCTATACCCCAAACGTCAAAGATCTCACATACTTGAATTATATTTTGTGGCATTTCGTCTTTTTGTGAGGCTTTTCCTTGTCGTTGGCATGCATCACACGACTTCACAAGATCTTGTGCATCTCGGTAAATAGTAGGCCAAAAAAGCCGGCATCAAACACCTTCTTAGCCGTGAGATTAGCACCGTGGTGACCACCCGTGGGTCCCTCATGGCAAGCTCTAAGGATGTTAGAAGCTTCGGTGCCAAATACACAACGTCGGATGATTTGATCCGCACAAGTTCGAAACAAGTAAGGGCCGTTCCAAAAGTAGAACTTGACGTCACGAAAGAATTTTCATTTTTCTTGAGTCGTCATACCCTTAATGATGAAGTTACCCGCATGGTAATTTGCAAAATCCGCAAACCATGGGGTAGAAGAATCAAGCTTAGAATTCACTACACCAAGTGTCTCGAGCGGAAATGTTTCGGTGATTTCCTTGGGCTCGTAAACACTTTGGTGAGGATCTTCCAAACGAGAGAGATGATCGGCCGCTAGATTCTCGACTCCTTTTTTGTCAACGATTTTGTGATCAAATTCTTGAAGGAGGAGAATCCAACGAAGTAATCTAGGCTTAGCATCTTGCTTTGCCATAAGATACTTAATAGCCGAATGGTCCGTATACACTATGCATTTCGTCAAGACGAGATAAGGTCGAAACTTCTCAAATGCATACACCACGGCAAGGAACTCCTTTTCCGTTGTAGTGTATTTTAGTTGAGCCTCGGTCATCGTCTTGCTAGCATAGTGAATAGGCAAGAAGTGCTTATCATGACGTTGCCCCAAAACGGCCCCAATAGCGTAATCACTAGCATCACACATGAGTTCAAAGAGGAGGTTCCAATTAGGAGCAACAAGAATGGGAGCTTCGGTAAGTTTCCTCTTAAGGATTTCAAAGGCTCGTACACAATCTTCGTCAAAGACAAACCGTGCCTCTTTTTCAAGAAGATGTGTAATGAGTCGAGAAATCTTTGAAAAATCCTTGATGAATCGACGATAAAAGCCCGCGTGGCCTAGGAAACTCCTAACTCCCTTGAAGGTTTTGGGATGAGGTAATTTGGCGATGACGTCTACCTTAGCTTGATCTACCTCAATCCCCGCTTTCGAGACCTTGTGCCCTAAGACGATTCCAATCTTAACCATAAAATGACACTTTTCCCAATTGAGCACAAGGTTGGTTTCCTCACAACGTTTTAACATTCTCTCAAGGTTCGACAAACACGAAGTGAACGAATTACCAAATACGGAAAAGTCATCCATGAAGACTTCCATCGTCTTCTCGATCATATCATGAAAAATAGCCATCATGCACCTTTGAAAGGTTCCCGGTGCATTGCAAAGTCCGAATGGCATTCTACGATAGGCAAACGTTCCATATGGACACGTAAACGTAGTTTTTTCTTGATCACGAGGATCGATGGGAATTTGGAAGTAACCGGAAAAACCATCTAAAAAGCAATAGAAATCGTTTCCCGCAAGACGCTCCAACATTTGGTCCATGAAGGGCAAGGGAAAATGGTCTTTTCGAGTGGCTTCATTCAACTTTCGATAGTCAATGCACACTCTCCATCCGGTCACGAGTCTAGTGGGAATCAACTCGTTGGCATCGTTTGGCACAACGGTCATCCCTCCCTTTGTAGGGACACAATGAATAGGACTCACCCAAGGGCTATCGGAAATAGGGTAAGTCATTCCCGCGTCAAGGAGTTTAAGGACCTCCTTTTTGATGACTTCGTGAATTTTGGGGTTCACCCTTCTTTGACTTTGGATTGTGGGCTTGAAATCCTCCTCCATTAATATTTTGTGGGTACAAAATTTGGGATCGATTCCCTTAATGTCGGATAACTTCCACGCAATCGCCCTCTTGTGGTCCTTTAGAACATCGACAAGTGCGGTTTTTTCATCATTCGAAAGATCCTTCGCAATAATAACCGGCAACTTGTCTTCCTCCTCCAAATAGACATATTCGAGGTGAGGAGGTAAATCTTTCAACTCGAGGATAGGTGGTTCCTCAAGTGAAGATTTGGGCTCGATACTCATAACCTCCTCGGGTGGAGGAAATGGGAAATCGTTAAGAAAATCCTTGATAATCGAGAAGTCCTCATCGTTGTCGAGGTCTTCGTCACAAGTACGTGGAACATTGCATTCTTCCAACGTAAAACCACCACCTTCAAATGGAGTGAAGGTTGGTGTCGAATTATCAAGAATTGGATCTAACATAGTGGGATTGCCACTAGTTTTTTCATCACCAAAACCTAGAACTTCTTGTGAAAATTCCTCGCAAACCACGTCAATCATATAACGAGGTTTATGGTTGCAACGGAATAAACATGAAAAATTTGAGAGTTTTGAGTTGCGTTTATAACAAGTTCCTCGTCGTTGAAACGTAATGTGATCTTTCTAGCATGCACATCAATCAAAGCCATAGACGTATCTAAAAACGAACGACCTAAAATGAGAGGAACTTGAGGATCCGTGGGGATATCAACAACGATAAAGTCTACGAGATAGTAGAACTTCCCCACTTTCACAAAAACGTCTTCCGCCAAACCACATGCGGGAATCGTGGAATGGTCGGCCAACTCGATAGACATTAGTGAAGGAGTAAGATTAGGAAGATTGAGTGACTTGAAGATTGCAAGTGGCATCAAGTTAATGCTAGCACCAAGATCGGCCAAGGCGAAGCATTCTTCCATATCTTGGATTGCACAAGGGATCAAAAATTTACCGGGATCACCGACTTTTTGAGGTATGTGATTAAGATAAACCGACGAACAACTAGACAATTGGTGCAATTTCTCCTTGTTGTTCAACATACTCTTAAAGTTAGCGGCAAATCGAGGCATCATGACCAAAGCGTCGGCGAAACTCACATTAAGGTGCAAATCACGAAACATTTTCATAAAAAGCTCAAATTGATAATTGTCGCGCTCTTGACGTTTCTCCTTCCTAAGTCTCGATGGATAGGGCAAAGGTGGTGTGGGTTGAGGCATAGTAGGCATAGCCTTTGGAATCTCAGGTTCCAATGATGGTAATGGGTCAACCGTAGGTGTGGCATGAGCGGTACTTCGTGGGATTGGGACATGCTCCTTTTGGACCACCACCTCGGGTTCTTCCTCAATTGCTTCCTCCGTAGGAGCAATTGGTTGAGGAGTCGGCTCCTTAAGTGTCTTACCACTACGTGTGGTAATCACTTTCATCTCACCCTTAGGGTTGGATATGGTGTTGCTAGGAAGACCACTTGACGACGGTTTACACATTATTGCCTCAAACATAGACGAGATTTTATCTTCAAAATTAGATTGCCTTAATACGGCTTCGGTTTGCCTTTTCTCGGCTTTAATCATCTCTTGTTTAATCTCATGTTGCCCTTGTTCCATCTTTTGTTGGTTTTGTTGCAACCTAGTGACATTTCCTTCCATCTTGTTGGTGTGGATTTTAAGTTCATTAGCTAACTCATTTTTCAACTCTTTCTTCAAGTCGTTCTTAAACTCGGATCTTAGGCTAATGATTTCTCTTTGAATATTGTCAAACCTAGCATCATTCCCACTAGCATATTCAACAAACTCACTTGGAAGATCTTTCAATGTTTGCAAACTTTTGTTGTTATTTTGAAAATCATTTTTGTTTGAAACTGATTATTAGCCCCTTGATTCCCATAGTTTCCCTTGTTGTAATTGTTTTTGAAACCAAATTGATTGTTGCGATAGTTGTTGTTAGCATTTTGATTTGAACCAAAACCCGGTGGAGTCATTTGATTAGAGCGGGAAACTTGACCGTTTTGGTTGTAATTTCCCGTGGCCGCGAAGGCACTCGAAGTGTTACCACCGTTGGTAATGCACTCGGAGAAATCATGACCTCCACCACAATACATGCAAGAAACCTCAACCGCTTTAGCCGTAGCGGGAGCACTTGGTTCACCAACTTTAAACTCAATCAAAAGTCCTTTCAACTTATCAAAAATCTTGTTTTCCAAGTTCGCCTCAATTTGGCAAGAATCGATGGTAGTAGACAAAGAAGGTGAAGCCGAAGACGAAGCCTTACGAACACTAGACGTGCTACGAGGACTATACACCTTAGATCTATTTTTAATTATCACCAAAACTTCCTCAACCGTTTTACACAAAAAATTACCACCCGCGGCGGCATTCAAATAATCCCTTTCATGATCATTAAGTCCATTGTAAAACGTGTCAATTTGATGCAAATCGGAAAAACCGTGATGAGGACATTCATGTAACATTTCCTTAAACCTATTCCAAGCCGTTGAAAAACTTTCATTAAATTCTTGTGAAAACTTTGAAATCTCGTTTTTCAAGTGCGTAGTCTTAGAGGGCGGAAAAAATTGGTTCACAAACTTAGACACGAGATCCTTCCACGTCAATATAGAATTGGGTGGCTCTTTCTCTAACCAAATTTTAGCGGGCCCCGCTAAGGAATACGGAAAAAGCATCATCTTAATCGAGTCGTTAGAGACATCCTTAAACTTGCAAGTAGCGGTAAGACGATTGAATTGGCGGATATGGTTGTGTGGATTGTCCTTCTCATCACCACGGAATTTGTTGTTTTGGATCATCGACAACAAACCCGTTTTCACCTCAAAATTCTCCGCAAGGATAGCGGGAATCACAATAGCCTCTCCATAACCCTCGGTGGGTGCTTGAAGTAACTCCATCATAGTTCGATTCGCCATGGTTGGTGCTTCTCTTACAATGGGTTCGTCAATAGGAGACTCCTCACTAGAATTGTTGGGAGTGGGAGTTTTGTTCTTTCGTTTACGTGCACGTCTTGCTTGATTTCGAGTTAGCATAAACGTCACGTACAACTAGGGGACGAGCAAAGAAGATTCTTTTTGGTGTTTTGTATTTTTTCAATTTTTTTGTGGTTTTTGATTGTATTAACCTTTTTGGAAATTGGTGAAATGTATTAAGTAGACAAAAATCTACAAATCTCCTCCTTAATCAAATCTCTTGATTAAAGAAGCCTCAAGGAATGAAAACGATCACGTGAAGTGAACGCCTTCGATGACATTAGAACGTTGGTGGAACACCAAAACGTTCAAGAGGGTTTAATCAATAGAAACCAAGAAAACATATATGATACTTAGTAATACTTTGGGCGGCAAAACCCTCGATTAGCTCTCACAATCAAATACTCACAAGCAAGCGGGGAAACGAGGCGGCGCGAAGCACTTAAGAGCCTTTTTCCTTAGGATATATTTTATAATATCCGCCTTATACCCACCTTATAGTTTGTATTATCAAGATTAAGCTTCACGAAAGTATTTATCTATTTTTGCCTTTTTCTTTGGTTTGAGATTCGAATACAATGATTGGGTAATGACCTCCCAAGTCAAGGTTGTGATTTCTCACGTATTTGGAGTACTTGTGAATTTATTGTTCTACGTATACAATATATTAATAATATTCACACAAAAACCAAAAACCGATAATATGTATTAGTAGAGTGCTACTAATACAATTAGTATAAAAACAACAATGACAAATCAAAACACAACACGCCTCCCCGGCAGCGGCGCCAAAATGATAGTTGTAAAATTACCCCTTTAGGAAAAGGATGGTAAATGTGGCAAGTATTAAGTGTCGGTTTAGGAAAACCGAGCACTAATGACCAATTAAGTTCGTTCTCAAGGAGGCTAGTGTGTTATGTGTGTAATGATATGGATTAATTTGTGATTATATTTGAGAAAGAAAAAAATAGAAAAGGGATAAGAAGAGAATGACGGTTATGAAGACGGATTAAACTACTTCTAAAAAGGCGTACACGTAAAGTCGTAAAAACCACCAAAATTAAAATTTTAACCTAAAAATTTATAAAAATTACCAAAAATCCCTAATAATATTCTAAGAGTTTACAAAAAATCAAAACTTGCAAAAACCTTTTAATTAATTAGATAATGACTTTTTAATGCTAATTAAAACCCTAAAAATCAAAATTAATTATTAAAAAGCCCTAAACAAGATTTTAAAATTTGTAAACCTGAAAAATACTCTAATTAAGCTAAAAATATTTTTCAAAATTTTAAAACCTATTAAAACTATTTTAAAACAATTAAAAACTCCTAAAATTAATTAAAAATTAAATTAATTCTAGAAAATAATTGAAACACTCTAAAAATATTTGGAAAGTTGCAAAAATCCTAATTAAGTGTTTAGAACCTAGGAAAAATATAAAAAACTAGAAAATCAGACTTTTAATTTTTAATAATAAAATAATATTAAAATAATATTAAAAATCCAAAAATTATAAAAAATTCTAAAAACTTGCAAACTAGCTTAATTTAACCTAAATAACTCAGAAATGAAAGTGAAATTACCTAAATACCCCTATTGGGCCTAGAAAATGGGCCAAACCCAAAACAGACCCTTATTGGGCTTAATTAAGGCCCAATAAGAAAAAGTGTTCAAAATAAGCCCAAAAAGCACAGGTTGACTCAAAATTTGATTTTAAACAACTTTTTCCAAAGGCCCAAAAGCTGCAAATGTGAAATAAGCTAACTTATAATAAGCAGTTTATTTTTAATGGGCTTTTAAGCCCATTAAGCCATAAGCTGATGCCATAAGCTAAAATTTAACACACAAGCTTCTTTTGACCTAACAAAGACTTCTGCAAAAAGAAATTTCAAATAAGCCCACTTAATAAGCCAGAAACAGCTCACAAACTTATTCACAAAATGACAAAATAGTCGTTTTTATGATCTAGACCACCTCAGAAGCTGATTCAAGTTGCAAAATGTTTCTTATGACAAAACTAAGCTTAATAATCAAAAACCTACTCAATAAGCACACTCAATAAGCTGGAAAGTCAAATAAGCACTTATGTTAAAAGTCAAATGAGTTGGTTTTCTAGTAAAAAGTCAAAGTCAAAGTCCAATAAGCTCCAGTTTACTTAAATGAGTCAAATAATGAAGATCTATCACAAAAAATAAGTTGTTGCAAGTCAGAATAAGCTAGAATAGCTTATTGATAAGCTGATGACAAAATTGCACTAGCAGGGGCTAGTTTTGGATGTTGAGTAGTGGAAACTTTTTCTACTGCTTGACTATTTTGACTTTTTGTCTTTAGTGACTTTTTCTTGGATTCAGATTTCACAAAGGCACCCAAATGATCTTTGGACCAAAAAGAGTCAATCACAATCAAAATAACACAATCACTAACACCCAATTGATACAGTTTAATCAATCAATCATCAGACATGATACAGACATGAACAATAAGCAGTTGAGCACAAATAAGCAGTTTTAGCAATAATCAGCCAGCCAAATTCAACCAAATGCACACACAAGCTATTATAAACTCCAATAAGCAAGTCTAAACAGGTTTCATGCACTGGTTTAAAGAATTAAGCAAGATTCAAGCAATGAAAGTTACTGATGAACACTAACACATGCAGTTTTTTACTTTTGCTGATGTATTTGACACACAAGCCAATTTCAACACTTCAAATCTTTCAAATAGGTTATATTGATGATGTTTTAACAGCTTTTATCCCTAAACATGCATAAACTCTAGGTTTTCCCAAAATTTTAGGTCAAAAATCAGTCAACTCAACAAGATATAGCAATTTGTTTGATTCAAGGTTTCAAACTCAGAAACTTGCAGCAAAACACTCTCAAACAAAGGTATAGCAGATACAAAGCATAAACAACACAAACTAACAACACAATAACAAGATGCAAGCACAAACCAGTAGACCTAAACACCCCTTTAACTTTTCCAAATCAAAATTTTCAAAAGCAAAGTGAGATTTCAGGCCAACCAAGCATCAATTAACACTAAAACAAGTATGATAAACAGATTCAAGCAAGAACAAGCCACAAAATTCACAAGAACACAAGTTTCATACAAATATCACCAAAAATCACAATTTAAGCAGATTTTGAGATTAAGTATGCAAACCTCATGGATGTACATCCACACCCACAAATTTTGAGCTTATGTGCTAGCAAGAACAAGCACAAGCTTACACAATAAGCCTGCTAAGATTGAACAAGGTTAAAGCACAATATCATAAAAATCAGAAACTTTGAAAAACTTTATTGATGCAAACTTGTTACCCCACACTTGATTATCCCCAAGTTATAAGCCTCACCACACCTTAACCAAATCAGTTAGGATGCTATGATCAGCCCTATAGCCCAAGAATTACAAGATTGGAACAAGACTTAGTAAAATATCAAGAAAATGAGAAAATGTGCAAACTTTTGCACACTCCTCTTTGGAAAACAGGTTTTGAACTTCAAGAACTAACAAGCATATAACAATAGAAAGCAGTAAATAAGATTGGCCAATGACTTTTCTTCAAGATTTCAAACTCAATTTCATTAAACTTAGAAATATGATTTACAGAAACTTGAACAAGGAAAAATCAAAAGCAAAGTCTAAATGTTGGAACCCTAAGCCTTTATATAGGCATACAATGACTACTAGAAAGCATAAAAACGTTGCCCTAATGTTGATGAAGTCCCCAAAATGCCCCTTTTTCCTTGTTTGAACTTGGAGAATCATGTGACTGCATTTTGGTTTGTAGCATGAGTTGGCATGTGAAAGTGTGATCAAAGGGTGTAGATGAAGCTTAGAAAGTAAGCCAAAATATGGGACGTTGGATTGTTGGCACTGTTTTGGCATCTTCCTCATGTGTGTAGCAGGGGAGGTCCATGTGGGGCATCTCAAAGGTGTAGCATGTGTTTTGGGTGTTGGGTTATGATCAAGGGATGCTTAATCATGGTTCTGGATGATATTAGGGCTTAATTACAACACAATTAAGAATGCCTAATTATGTTCTTGAGGTGAATAGTGCCTGGTTTAATCCATTTTTGGTTTAGATTATGTTTAAATATGTGTTAATGGCGCCAAGATTAAATTAATCTTAAACCAGGTGAGTGGGGAGTGACATGGAGGGATGGTGAGTTATGATTGGAGGAAGGGAGTAAGTGGGGCACGTGGCATGATTTCACTGGCCTAGGTTACAATGTTGTCTGGCCAAGTTTCACCCCTCAGCTTTCTAAACCCTTTCACTTGCATATAAAACCGTCCAAACTTCATTTCCTTTGTTATCCAACTTTTTATTTTCACACTTTTGTCGCAAAATATTTTGTAAAGTAAATTCAGGGGTATTTCTTGCCATTTTTGCATTCTTCAAGGGCTGATTTGGTATTTTCTTCAATGATAATGGTCTTGACTTTATGTTGAGCATTTTGAAGGACTAAAATTGCCAAGTCATGTTTGATGAGGGACCATTTTTGCCAAATGTTGAAAGTTGAGGGTCCTTTGTGTAATTTTGAGATTTTCAAAGGACCAAACTTGTCATTTCTTACACTTTGAAGGACTTCATGATGTATTTGACTTTGTGGATGATAATGTTTGACAATTTAGCTTTGTTGAGGGGCTAAATTTGCCAAATCTTCAAAGTGGAGGGTCCTTTTTGTAATTTTGACAAACTTCAGGGACCAAACTTGTAATTATGAGGATACAAGGGTATAAAGTGTCAATTCTTCATAATTGGAGGACCCTTCTTCATAATTCTTCAAATCTTCAAGGGTTGATCTTGGGAAAGTCTTCATTAGGGCTTGGTTCATTGTGCGGCTTCGTTTCCCGTGTTCGTTTTTGCATGATTCTTGTGATCTTTTGTCTTTTTCTCAATATCCGTACCTAAAATACACAAGTAGCAAACACAAGCATATATATGGGTATTTTGATGATATTTAATGCATTTTAAGCCCTATTTGGAAGATGAGACTATGTATAAAAGCAGTCTCATCAGAAGGCTTGATTAAGAGACTCTTTATGTAGCTCAACTCCTCATAGATGTGTGCCATAGCAAGGTGTTGATATTGCCAACATTGACAATATGTTCCATGATGCATGACATTATCATGAGAAGGAGGAAGAACACTAAAGGGTGGTGGTGGAAGAAAAAATGTTCCACAATCAACATTCTTGGTAGGAGACATGTGATTAAGAGTGTTTTTGGGTGAATTTGGGTTGAAAACAATTGGAGAAAATGGAGGAGATTCAAGGCTTTCATTGGGAGAAAAAGACATTTTGGATGTGAAGTAATGCAAAATGCTTGTGGTTTAAATAGGGAAGGCTTAGGGTATTTTTGGGGTGGTCAAAGGGTTTGAAACAAAGATTCTCAAAAATGTTGGAGCAAATATGGAGTTTCAGACAAAAACCCGAAAAAGGAAGGCACTGTAGGCGGTTCCTTATCTAGGGTGGCGGTACCTTATCAATAAGGTACCGCGGTTCACATATGGAACCGCCTGCAGAAGCAGGGTTTGGTGTTTGGAGGAAGATTTTTCAGCAAATCTTATTTTTCTAGTCTAACTTATCATAGGGATATGTTTAAAAGAAAAGATAGACAAAGAAAACATATGCAAACTTACCAAATAGAGATTTGACCAAAATACATGGATTAAAAAATCGATGTAGGAGGTGTGTAAGATAAGACCTTAAGCCATGACACAATGATCCTCCATGATTCTATCTTGTTCTTGCAATGTTTGAGAGAATCATACATATGAATTATGTAAGCTCTAGATTAATAGCGAGAATCTATGAAAAATCGTTTTTAGATTGAATTAACAATGTCAAACGAATTTCTCAACCATTTTCGAAAGAGACTTTGAGAATTTTGAAAAGGATAGGAGAAGATTTTTCAAAAGGAGTTTAAAAGACTCAAAGACTCAAAAACACATTCGCTGTTTAAAACTTTTGCTCACTTATATATCCACTTGACACTCACTCTGTAGTCTGCACATGTATCGATTTTTTTATTGAATTGTTATCTCTTACGAGTATGTTACGAGTAAATGACATCGTTGTCTTTTCACGAGGCTTGATTACGTTGACCGACTCATTTACGGGATTTAAGTTTATCGTCACACTCACACACATACATAACTCGCGTATCATGACGTTAATATCACATATGTTCACGTCTAGACTCTTCTTCTAACGTAAGAACAAGAGTATATTTAGTTTAGTGACAATCTTTCAAATTTGGTCTTATGTATACATGATAAGTTCATGTGGATCTATAGGTGCAATCTTTTCGTCTAAGACCTTTTTTACTTCACTCGATAAACCCTTAAATAGTTAAATAACAGTTACTCGTTTAATCGCATACATGTGAATTTATTGATGATATTTTTTTTATAAAAATAGTTACTTATAAAGCTTTTAAAACTGGAATAAGGTCACAAATACGTGCAGCAAGTATGACTATTACGAAAATGTACTTTTTAAGTGATGTTGTAACGCACGACGCAATGATCCTCGTTAGAATTACATCAATGCCGTAAGACAGTTAATAAACATAATAAGTAGAATATTACTATTTATGTTTTTGTTTGTCCTGCAAAATCAACCATTTTAAGAACCTTGTAGCAAAATAGTTGCAATGAAGGATGCTAAATTAATGTTTTCGCTTTAAAGTTATGCATCAAAAACTTGTGTTTTGGGTATATATGGAATTTTGATATTTAGATTGAGAATTTTCCTTTTGTTATATCCTAATAAAAATAATATGTGTTTGTTAAGTCACATTTATCATATTATTATTTAAAATTCTTACTCAGATTATTATTTGACAATCTTGTAGTCTAATAAATGGAAATTAGGTTACATATTTAACCTATGTGGGATAAGGTCGTAGAGATCCAGAGGCCATAACACATCACAATTAACGTTTTTGTGACGTAACTTAGTTTAAAAGATTTTGTTATTTAATTTTTGTCACCAAAACATATCTTTGATTGTTATTTAGGTAGTGTTTGATAACAAATGAATAAGATTTAATAAAAAAAACAAGTAAGTTAATTACTCCAACTTAGTTGCGACTTGTTTGTTTTGTACTTAAAACTAACACACGTCTTTCTCAAAAAACTCTGGTAACTTCTTTTTAAAGTAACTTTTTTTTAAAGTAAAATAGTAATTTTTTTAAATTCGTACATTTTATTCGGCATATAAAATAAAAAATTATATATTTACATGCAAACAAGCATAATATATTTTGAAAAAAAAAATTTGAACGACGAGTTAGTAGTTAATGATGTTACAGTGACATCCAATTGGCATTATACAAGCCTCGAACCTTCTCATTAAAAGATAAACCTCACTCCTGCTTCTATCTAATTCGGACCTCTGGATGTCCTTAATAAGATCTCAATGTTACCTTTGATGGCCAACTGAGCCAGCTAAGTTGGTTATAATATATTTTGACATTTGTTTTGATTTACAATACATTTTAGTTTTTGGATAGTTACAATTCTCGACTTTTTTACGGCTAACTCACGAGGTTCAAGCTCTCGTTTTTAGTAATACTATATCAATGGTAATATACGTTAGTGATGATTCTTCTATTGATTTAAAATATGATCATTAAATACGATTAGAATCAAAGATTTATCAGTCGTGGATCGTGATATTGTCTTGACAAAAACTTCGAGCTCACAAAATTCTATATATATACGATTGCCCATTAATGGACCATATTCATCATTGATTTAGGAAAGCTTAGTTATATTATTTGCCCATTGGGCTCAACACTGATTTAGTAAGGGTCACAGTTGAAATTCATCAAAAGATCCACCAAAAGTTATGGCATGTTGTTGGGGCCAGGAAGGCCCGCAACCACTTTTGTGATGTTGGGAAGTTATCGATGTTTTTTTTGCTGACTCTCTAAGTAATGGCGATGTAGTCAGGGTACCGTTAATTATGTGTCGTCAGGTATTTCCACAGCTATACGCGGGTTTTCGCCTAGTTTTTAAAAAAAGCTTTATAGGTATTTTCTTTTAATATTTATAAAAATTACTATCAGCCAATTCTATACGTATACAATTTGACTAGTAATCATTATCTAAGAATTTATCAAATGATGTCCAAGAAGTCGTAGTTAAAATGATTGCACCTGTAGATCCACATGAACTTATCATAATACGAAGTTGAAAGATGGTCAGTAGACTAAATAAGTCGTATTCTTATGTTAGAAGTCTTTTCCAAGACATAGACATATGTGATGTTTTGAACACAAAATATTTAGAAGATCCGCAACATATATTTTCGGTTACACTCATAGCTAACTAGAGAACGAAAAAGCATTACAACTGATAGTACTATTTTAGGCAATGTTTTAAAAACCGGGTTGATCCCGCCAGTTCAACCGCTTGAACCGGGAACTGGTCAAAGGGTCGGGCCGGATGTTAACGGGTTTTTGAGGTATTCGGAACCGGATTAAACCGACAGTTTTTTAGTGGACCAGATTGACCCGGTTTCACAAACCCGGTTGGGTCAAAGTGATTTTATTTCATTTTTATTTGTAGTTTGATATTTGATGTTATTTATAATTTGAAAGAAAACTAAGTTAGATTGACATAAAAATGTTAAAAAAGTTGTTCGATGACATCTTATATGTATCATAGTAAAATGTACAATGTTGTCTATTAATTTTCTTTTTCTTTATTGAATCGGTTTGACCTGGCGGTTCAACCGGATGAACTGGTGACCCGTTAAATCGATGACTTGACCAAGTCAACTTAAAAACCGGATTTTAAAACATTAATTAAAAGCTTCACCCAGTTTGTGTTATTGTGTATCTGTGACAATTAAATCACGTAAATTAGTCGGTCAAAAATAATTAAAGGTCACAATTGTTGTGAAAAGAGCAAATTAAAGTAGATTTGAGTATTAAATCGGTATCTAATTCAATTATTAACTCTTGAAAAGATTGGGCTGTTGGAATTGGACAAGATAAGTGGCTTAGTAAATAAATAAATTCGTTATATGTGCATAATGAGTGTCAAGTGGATATATATATATATATATATATATATATATATATATATATATATATATATATATATATATATATATATATATATATATATATATATATATATATATATATATATATATTGGTTAAGTGATTGAAATAAAAGTTTGAAGAAGTAAATTTGCTTTTGTGAGTTTATCCCATATAGATAAATAAACAAACATGAAATCTATATGTGTATGTAAGACGAAAAATATAATATGAAAAGTTTAGGAAACCTACATAATAATTTATACAAGTATTATGTAGGTATTTCTTATGATTTTTTTTTTTTTTTTTTTTGCATAAAACGAAATGCTTGAGTTTTTATTTTCATTTTTTTGAATAGCAATTTTTATTAAACACTCACAAAAACTTAGAAAAAAAAATTACAAAATAACAAGATTTGGGTCTTTCATCCAAAAATAGTGGCCTTTCTAGGAATACTTAAACCCAAGTTTTGATACCCGGAACCCGGTCAAGCGTTCGGGTCACTGGGTCACCGGGCCAACCGGTTGGACCGCCGGGTCAACCTGGTATTGCATTGTTCATAAAAATCATACAAATATATGTACGAGTAGCTTCTGTTATAGAAAAGAAAAAAACATGAAAGAAAATTCTCAGTTTACAACATATAAAATCATTTTATGAGATTTCAAACATCAATACTTCTATAAATCCTACCAAATTACAAATTTCATACTTCAAAATAGATAAATCCTACTAGATTTACAAGTTTATCCTATTGGATTTACCAAACCCGAGTCTGAAAAAAAAAAGTAAATACCATGATAGATCTAATCTATAGAGACGATTCATCAAACAAAATAACGCTTAAATGTGTTCGATTTGTTTGGATTCTTTCACTCTTACTTGATGATTATAAAGATTTACTCCATTTGAATGGTAAGAAATACGAAACTATGTTGGTGGTTGAAGTGGAGGAAAAGTTAGATGAGATGGAATATTGGGAATGTAAAAGTGACGGAGATTAATATGAAGTTTAGCTTTCCAACTTTTAAAGTAAATAAAAAAAGAGGCCCGGCGGGTTTTGCTTAACCGGGTTGACCCGGGTTTGGTAAAAACCGACGGTTCGAACTGGGTCTTATTATTTTAAAAATCGGTTTGTTTTGGCTCGTTTTTTAGGCTGGATCTGGTTCAACCGGTTAAACCGGCCGGGTCGAACCGGGTTTCAAAACATTGCTTAAACCAAATATTAGTTGATTTCAAAAGCTCCAAATCTTTCACCCATCACGTAAAAGATACCCTCACACATTATTCACTTTCCTACATAGAAGAAGATTCGTAAACAACACCAACCACTCTTCGTATGATTGGAAATTTGGAGTAGAAATGCCCCACCATCTATTTAACGCAACTTGCATTCGATGTACGAAGTTGAGAGTATACTAGCGCCGCACAGTTTGGATACGCAAAATGCTTATCTTGAAATAATATTACAGATATACAGAGTATTAATTTACATTACTTTGTCCAAACTCTTTTATATTGCTAATCATGAGGATACATAAATCATTAAGAAATAATGTATTGACCATTAGACCATGTCTTTATCTCGCATGGTACTGATAAGCGAACCTATATGATTGATTCTTTTGCTCAACTACCCCGCGATTAAATATACTCGACATGTATTGTTGTACTAAAAAATTGTCATATGTGAAAAATGAGGATGATACGATTTGCGCGGATGCCTGAAGAGTGGGTGTTTGGATTGGTTAGACTCGGTGACAACATCCTCCCGGTATATGGTGGTGACTTCGAGGATTATATTAAGGAGAACGAAGTGGAGCAATGACATTGTGTGAAATTAAGTGTTTGTCTAGTGAAATTAAGAAGGGAACATTGATAAGTGAACAAAAATAAAGAACGTTGTTATTCGTAAGACTTGCAACTGTATACGACTACTTTATTAAAAAATGCGCACATAAATTTAAGTTATTACTAACCGTCGTTGCAATACGCGAGTAATCGTCTGATTGGTGAACTTATGAAGGCATCATGGTAAAAAGTTAAGCCACTTGGAATGTAAGTTTGGACAACGAAGATTTTCGCTTTGTGATTATATTCCACATCGGTACACAAGTGAATACAAAAATAGTTTATATATATGACAATCAACAAAATAAACAATGAAAGCTCTCCTTCACCTACAATGATGGTTATACATATAGTATTCATTATGTAGTTGGTGGGTTCTTATCATTTTTACATTTCGTAAAATAAAACAAAATGCTTGAAATTTTATTGGTTTTTAGTTACTTTGTGGTGTAACTTTTTTTTAGGTATATACGGATCCGTTTAACCTAACCAAACGAATTAGAAAATAGTTAATTACGAAAAAATCCTAATTCTCCCAATGAGCGGCGCTCATACCCAAAAAAATCCAATTTCAATAATCTCCAAGATGTTACTGAATCGGTGTTCATCACTAATTTCCCACCCTCATTTGGAACAAAGGATCTTCGGAACGCTTGTGATAAACATGGATCAGTGGCGGATGTTTACATCGCCCAAAACCTCTCAAAAAACGGACGTCGATTTGCCTTTGTCAGATTTGTAAACGTGAAAAACACTGAATCCCTCCTTGTTGCTCTTAATAAGATATGGAGTGGATCGCATAATTTGTTTGCTGCTAAAGCAAGATTCGAAAGGAAACCTTACGCATCATCTAAACCTTCCTCTAAACCTAATCACATCAATAACCAACCAAACCCCGCATCCAAAACATCTCATGCAAACCCTAATCGTTCTTACGTATCGGCCTTGAATGGCATCTCTAAAGAGCAGTCCCCCATAGAAATATTAAGATATGTCTCCCTTGAGGATTCAGATCTGTCTCCCTTGAGGATTCAGCTCTGATCGACATTGGTGACACACGGAACGTGGTTCTCGTCAAGGAGAGAGATGTACATCTCACCCTAAACATTAACAAGGTTCTTAGAAAAGAAGGGTTCTCTGATTTCCATGCCAAATACATTGGTGGTATGTGGCTTTGGCTTGAATTTGATAGCGTTGAGTCTTGCACTAAGCTTAAATCAAATAAGGAAATGGTCTGGTACTTTACACAAATCAAACATGTTAGTGAATCCTTTAAAATTGACGAGCGTGTTGTTTGGATCGAAATTGGTGGTCTTCCTCTTAATGCTTGGACTCCCAAGGCATTCAAAAAGATTGCCAGCTCCTGGGGTGAACCTCTTTTTGTAGATGACGATCCAAGCGAAAGCGTTGCTATAGGAAGAGTTTGTATTCGGTCAAAAATTCATGATCACATCAAGGAAACTTGTAAGGTGTTAATTAAAGGAAAGGTTCATAATGTTAGGGTCAAAGAATTTGCTGGATGGGTTCCTGACATGGAAGCTGCTGATGGTGGCTCAGAAAATAACTCAGACGCGAATCCTAAGGAAAATGGTATAAACACTGGTGAGCACGATGATCTTGATGCTAACTTTGATGGCGTGCAGGACGCCTTTAACGTAGAAGAAGGGGAGATCCCTGCCAAAGACGTAGCAGAAGCTGATGAGGTGAAGAACTCCCAAAGTTTTTTTTGGGAGAAAGAAAATGGGAAGGAAGACCAAATCACCTCCCCGTCATCCCAGAATAATAATTACAACATGAACCTGACTTCTGAACCACCCAACATCCCTTGTGAAGAATCGGATTCTCTCTCAAAACCCCCTGGATTTGAAAAACCAAAATATCATATGAAACACAACACTCATTACTCCTCATCATCTTGTCCAGGTGTGAAGTCGTCGCGAATAAGCAAACCTGTTTCTAAAGGTTTTAGCAACCATGGTTCTATGATTGAAGCACTTGTAACACAAATTGAAATGGGGAAAGTTCTTGGATACGATATGCAAGGTAGCACTAATGATCTCAAAAAACTTATTGAAGGAATTGGAGTTAGGGACTGTCAATCATGAATGCCATGTCCTTAATTCTTGTGGCATTGGAGCGGGAAAGTGTGATATGAGCTAAAACTCATATCAATTTATCAATAAATAACCCTAAAACATGAAGCAAAATACCAATTTATCTTGTAAAAATAGTATTATGTGGTATGTTTGTGTTTGTGTACACTTGTGTAGGTAAAAGGATGCATTTTCAAGCAAACAAGGAATAATCAAGCTTAATTTGATGAAAAAGACAAAGAAGGATCAAAAGTGACAAGACTTTGAAAGTGCAAGGACCTATCTTGACAATCTGCCAAAGTTGAAGGACCAAAGTGTAAATATGTAAAAGTCAAGATCATAGTCAAATTTGGTCAACTCTCAAGTCAACTCAGTCAAAGGACCAATTTTGTTCAAGAATGAAGTTTGAAGGACCAAATATACCAAAGAAATGAAGTTACAAGCTCAAAAAGACAATCTGCCAAGTTCAAGGGTCATTTCTGCCAACTTTGGAAATTATTACAAGTGTGATCCGTGTGTTATACTTTGGGCCAATGAGAAGCCAAGGAAAAATGGACCTGGATTGCCACATCATGGCATTTATTACCCATTATCGCCGCAATTCATAAATGAGCGAATCACAATAGTGTAATCCGTGTGCACCCTTTTCATCCAATAAAGACTTGACACGTGGCATCTTCAAACTAACAAAATTTCCAGGATCGGGTTAGAGCTAGAGTGGATTTCAAGAGAAGTGCTTAACATGAAACTTGCTCAAAATCACAAGACGAGTCCATTGGTCATAACCAATTAACCTAAAATCAACTCTATAAAGAACCCCAAATTTGAGTTCATACCTGCAAAATCAATTAAGCACAATTGGACACGTGGAAGCCTGGGATTGGTTCCAACACGTCACCAACCCCAACTGCTCTTCTTCTCAAGTCTATAAATAGCATGCTTAGGCTTCATTTCTTGTTGTAGAGTAGAAAAGTGTGAAAACACACACACTTTCTTTTCCTTTCACCATTTCTAGTTTTTAGCTAAACTACTCAAGAGTTTGACACACTCTTGAGTTAGTTAGTTAGTTTGTAACCACTTAACAGCTTTGTAACTAATTTTCCATTAATAAAATTCAAATCCTTACTTTCCCGCCAAATCTCCTTACCTTCTTTACTGTTCATCTCCTACTACCATTGTTACTCTTGTTGTTGTTTTGAGTTTGTTATGATCATACCTTGATCATAACTGACTTTGTGTGAAGATTGTAGCTGTTTGTTGATTTCAGTCCAAGTTCATAGCAGATTTGAAGAATTCAAGCCATTATGATGATTCCTGTTGATTCGTAGCTGTTTGGTTGATTGTAGATAGTTGAATCTAGTGCTAAGGTGGTGGTTAGCACTGGACTAGAGAGTTCAACACTCCTCTACTGCACAAAGGTTATTTCACAAGGTGCAAACGCTTCTGATTTTTGATTCCACTCAATTGTCAAATGCATGCTCAATTCTAGTTAATCTTTTTTATGATTGTATGATAAAACATGTTTTAGCTGATATTGATTTGATTTCATTGATCTTGTAGCTTAAGTGTAGCTTTAATCTGTTCATTAGCTTTGTTATTATCCTGTTCTTAGCTTATTTTTCAGTTACTTGGATTGGTTCACCATTTTGTGTCTTTGTTGTGATCATTGCTTGTAACTAGCTTTCACACTTCTCATTTTGGTTACTGAACTTAGTTTGCTATAGCTTTTCATTCAGCTTAAACTTGTACTCAAAAAGTCTTCACAAAATTCCAAAAAGATTAGTAATAGAGTGTTTGGCATTAGCTTGTGTAGGATTTTCAAGTGTTGATTTTTGGCAAAATAGTATTCATTTTCAGTAAATAAGTGATAACTAGTAGAATTGAGTCAATTTCAAGTCAAGATTAAGGTCAAAGAGGCAAATGGCATTGTAAAAGTTTGGGTCATCTTTCAGTCAGTTTTGTTCAAGAAAAGTTGTGATATTGATTTACCTTGCATTTACTTGTTTCTTGATGAAATTTCACCAAACCAGCTCTCATTTCTAGATCTTCACATGAAATTTCATTGTCCATAAGCATTTTTTACAGTATTCAGTAAGCAAGTAGGAATAAGCAAAATTCTAAACTGATAAGCAAATGCATGTTTCTGTAAATTTCAAACTGCTTTTTCATATCTCTCAATCCTATTCATAAACTAGTCAATTTTCTTTTACAAATTCACTTGTTAGTGTTTGTGGTTGATTTTTGAGATTTTGAGCTTTTTGAAAAAAACTTGGTCAACGCTGGTCAACATAAGCCAAATTCTAGCTTAATTCAATTTCCAAGCTTATTACTGAATGATTTTTAACAAGACTTGATTTCTCGTTCATGTTTAGAGTTCATTAATCAGTTTCATTACAAAAATCCAGTTATGCATGTCTAGATTTCTTTAGAGCTTATTTTGTGCTTATTGGGAAGTGCTTATCAGAGTTTTAGCCAGTTTCATCAAATTTCCTCTTACAGGTTTAGCTTATTTTTTATTTTAAGCAGTTTGCAAGTGGTTTGAACAATTTTGGTTGAGAAATAAGCTCAAACGAGCTTATTTGTATTTGGAACCCGTTTTTGCTTAATATTTTCCAAAAATTGCATTTCAGTCCTTCTTGTATTAAACTTCTTTAAAACTTGGTTAAACTTGAAACTTTTTAGGGTTTTCATTAATCAGATCCTTTAAGTTTGAAATTTGTTTAAATTCAGTTAGTTAGTTTTGAATTTGTTTAGAAATTGGTTAGTAGTTTACATAGTTTTCACTTTTAATCCTCATAGTTTACTTGTTTTAACAATTTCAGTCCTTGTACTTGTTAGTTTTACAATTTGAGCATTTATTTTTCATAGAATTTACATTTTCAGTCCTTTTAGTTGTAAAATTTACATTTTGAATTTTACTTGAATAAAAACTTGGTATTTGCACGATGTTTTACATATAAGTAGACAATATTTTTCAGTTTTGCAAGGCATTGTTTGAATTAGCAAATAGAATATCCAAAAAATATTAACAACCAAAAACAGTTAAAAACCCAATATTGTTAGGACTTTCAATTAGACAAGAACTGAGAAAAACGAACTTCATTATACACAATTTCAAAGTGTAAAGCTATCTCTAAGATTTGTAACAAACATAATATTAACTTCCTTTGTATTCAAGAAACTCACTCTCCTTCGATCGACTCTTTCAAAGTCAAGTCGATGTGGGGTAACTTTCAGTTTGATTTTTCTTTTTGCCCTTCGGTGGGTAGATCAGGTGGTATCTTATCGATTTGGGACACTCATGCTTTCTCCAAGAGTAATGTTCATTCTTTTGATCACTTTCTTATTGTTGAAGGAAAGTGGGTTCATGCAAATTTGCACTGCTTCATGGTGAATGTGTATGCTCCCCAAGAAGACAGGAATAAAGTTGCTCTTTGGAACTCCATCCTTGATTTCAAAGAAAATCATCCGGGTCATTATGTTGTCTTTGTAGATTTTAATGCAGTCTGTTATGCCTCAGAACGTATTGGCACAGTGTTTAACTCGTCTTCTGCCAATGCCTTTAATCAGTTCATCACCAATGGAGCTTTATGGGAATTTCCCAATGGAGGCCATCTTTTTACTCGTATTAATAAACGTGGGGATAAATTGAGTAATCTGGACAGATTTTTTTATCACTGAAGCCTCCATTCCCCATTTGCGAGGTCATTCAGCTTTGGTTCTTGATTGTCATATCTCGGATCATAGACCAGTTATTCTTAAGGCTGTAAATGTTGACTTCGTCCCTACACCTTTTAAGTTCTATAACTCCTGGCTTCTCGATAGTGATCTTTGTACCTTAATTTCAGATTTTTGGTTTCTTAATGTTTTTTATGGCTCTAATGCCATTGTGGCTTTTAAAAACAAGCTGAAAGCTCTCAAAAGTATTATCAAGGAGTGGGCGAAGAATAGAAAATCGGCTCTTTCTAAGCAAAAGGATGAAATCCTTCTTCTGTTAAAGAAATTTGATGAAGACACTATAATCAATGACGACTCTATTTCTCCTAACTTGTAGCGTGCTGACTGGATCGATAGTCTTCATAAAATAGAGAGAGAAGAGCAGCTTAATATTTCCCAGCATGCTAAAGTTAAATGGGGGGTTGAAGTTGATGAAAGTTCAAAATTCTTCCATGCCATTATAAATCAGAAACGCAGAGTTCTATCGATGCATGGGATTAAACACGATGGAGTGTGGCTTTCCGACCCTCAACAAATAAAGGATGCATTCCAAGCTAGCTTTGAATCCAAGTTCAAGAAGAAGTTGGTGGATAAGATTGAGGTTCGCAGTGATTTCTACAGAAGCATTCAAGACAGTCAGAACTTGTTTTTGATCTCCCTTGTTTCGGAAGGAGAAATCAAACTGCTATTTGTGACTATGGTTCGGATAAATCGCCTGGCCCGGACGGTTTCACTTTTGCTTTTTTTCAAAAAGTTCTGGAACATTATTAAAGCCGATGTTATCGCTTTTGTTCAAGAATTTTTTAGCTCAAGCATCATGCCTAAAGGTTGTAACACGTCTTTCATTGCCCTCATTCCTAAGATCTCTAACCCTTTAGTGGTTAGTGATTACCGTCCTATTAGCCTTATTGGTGCCCAATACAAAATCATTGTGAAGCTCTTGGCGAATCGGTTAGCAAAGGTTATTGACTCGGTAATTAGTTGTGAACAACCCGCCTTTATTAAACATCGTAAAATTTTGGACGGCTCCCTCATGGTTAATCAAGTCATCAAATGGTGTAACAGAAAAAGGGATACGCTCATGATTTTCAAAATTGATTTTGAAAAAGATTTCGATTCCATCTCATGGGATTATGTTCTTCAGGTCATGAACTTTATGGGCTTTCATGATTCGTGGATCTCTTGGATCAGGGGGTGTCTTAATCATGCCACTACGTCTGTTCTTGTTAATGGGGGCCCTAAAAAAGAATTTCAACTTAGCCGTGGCTTGCGTCAAGGAGATCCCTTGTCGCTGTTTCTCTTTATTATTGCCATGGAAGGTCTTCATGTGGCGATTGAGGATGCTATTGCTGCCGGCTTTAGAGGGGTATTACTATGAATACCTTATCTCTTTCACACTTTTTCTTTGCAGACGACGCTTTGTTTGTAGGGGAATGGTCGCGAGAAAACATTCGGAATTTGTCTATCATTCTTGAATGTTTTTACAGAGTTTCGGGGCTCAAAAGTTACTTCCATAAATCCAACTTAGTTGGGGTTGGAGTTCCGTTTGATGAAGTTAAAGCCCTAGCTCAGCTCAAAGGTTGTCAAGCTTCTTCTCCTTCCTTCAAGTATCTCGGCCTTCTGGTGGGTTTTAACATGGCAGCTACTACGAATTGGGATTTTTTGATTGATAAGTTCTCTAAGCGCCTTTCCAACTGGAAGGCCTCTATGCTCTCAATTGGCGGCAGGACTACTCTTTTGTCTTCTGTTTTGGGCTCGATTGGTACTTATTATTGCTCCATCTTCCCCATGCCTTCTACTATTTATAATAAATTAGAGTCGTTCCGCTCTAAGTTTTTTTGGGGGAGTAATGTGGACGGGAAAAAAATCCCTTGGATCGCTTGCAACACTGCCTTAGCTTCTAAAGTTCATGGTGGTCTTGGCATTGGTAGCATTTTTTCCCTCAACCAGACTCTTATTCTCAAGTGGAGGTGGCGTTTCTTCTAAAACCCTAATGCTCTATGGGTTCGTGTGATTAAAGTTGTTCACGGTGGGCCTGGTCTAGATAACTCTTTTTACTCTCATGTTCGTGATCAAGGGGTGTGGGGCAGAATAGCTAAGTCTATCAACGCCATGCACGAAAAAGGGATCATCCCCCTTTCGTTTCTTCGTAAGCGAATGGGGAATGGTATGGATACGATGTTTTGGCAGGATGTTTGGATTGGCGAGATCTCCCATCAATCCAAGTTCCCTCGTCTCTACCGTCTGGCTTTGAATAAAGAATGTAATATTTGTGAAGTTTGGAACAATGGTTGGGTTTTCAACTGGTCGCGGCCGATTTTACGAGGTACCCTTCTTCATCCGTTAAACGATCTCACTTCTACCTTAGATAGTGTACATATCTCAGACTCGGTGGATTCCCGGATTTGGTCGCTTGGTTCTCCTTCTTTTACCGTTAAATGTACGCGTGATCACATAGATAATTGCATTCTTCCTGATGATGGGTCTGAATCTATTTGGA
Organism: Glebionis coronaria; assembly: GCA_025667525.1. Lineage (NCBI taxonomy): Eukaryota > Viridiplantae > Streptophyta > Magnoliopsida > Asterales > Asteraceae > Glebionis > Glebionis coronaria. Next base: position 1,320,684 of record JANFOE010000104.1, read on the forward strand.
ATCGTTATCTTCCTAAGAAGATTAAAATCTTTCTGTGAAGAGCTGTTCGGGACCGGCTTCCTTCTAGATGGAATCTTAGCAGGAGAGGGATTGAGTTGGATTCACTAACTTGTCCTATTTGCGACTCTAGCGTGGAAACCTCTATCCACTCCTTGTGGTTGTGTTCCTTAGCAGTCACTATTTGGAATAAAGTCTTCGCCTGGTTGGACTTGGATGTCCCGCCTTCTAGCTGCATTCGAGACTTATTTGTTTAGATTGGTAACATGCATGTGACCTATTCTAAAAAATACATCTTAACTGTTATCTGCGGGGTGACTTTGTGGGCTCTTTGGCGCTTTCGTAACGAGACTATTTTCGGTTCTTCTCCTCCTAGAAGATGTTTTTTATTTGATTTTATTGTTGAGATGTTGTTTAGATGGTATTCCACTAGAAACACGTTGTCTTCCATTAATTGGAACAACTTGATGCAAAATCCTCTTATGTATTCTCCTTTGTAATTTTCTAGCTCCTTGCTAGTGTTATAAAATTCTGCCGTTCAAAAAAAACTATCAATTGAATATTTTTTTTGTACTTCAACCAGTGATGAATCCATTATTATTGATGTCTAATGAACCAAAGATCATCGGAAAATAGGTTATAATTATTACCAAAAATATATGTCGTCAATCATGATGTTATTTTGTTATCAAATATCGCATATGTCTATGTGGAACAAAACGATATTTAGTCTAGCGACTATCTTAATTTAATCTGTCACTTGCTTCATAGATCCCGATACAACCTTACTTCATACATAGAATGCAAGTTGTTTTAAATTGTAATAAGTGCTTAAAAAGTTCGCTTGGACAAACTATACCTTCAATGTATACAGGTCTATGATTAAATTAGATACTAAGCAAAAGTCAAATAAGTTGAATGTGACAAAGTAAAACTTAAGTCAGTCGTTTTAAACTACTCCACTTTCTTCAAGGTTTGGCTATGTCAAACCATATTGTATTTACAGTATTATATATGTTAAAACATGATAAAAAAGAGATAACATAGATCTTTTACCCAACCAACCTTCTCTTAGTGAATATTATTATGAATCAAAGTACAAAACAGATTAGTTCTCAAACGAGTACTAATCGAACGATTACAAAATAAATAATGTGAGATCGTCCCAACTAGTTCAATCGGATCTCCCTCACAATATAAATCACTCAACACTTAATGTTTTCTTACAAGATGAAAGACCCCTTAATTGATAAGGCACAAACAGTTATCAAAGAAAGAGAGAAGAGAGAGCAGAACACACAAAATATGTGTGAGTGAATGAAAGCTGCTAACCCTAGCTGAATGAGAGCTAGGGTAATATATTGCTACACTCCAACGCGTGAAAAGCCTATAACACAAGCCTAAGAGTAGACAACCCAAAAGAAGCCCAAGATAGAAGAATGAAGAATGGCAGCAATGGTCTTTCAACTTCTAACCTCTTAACACAAAAGGAACAAAAGACAACAAAATGCAAAATAGAATATGAGTTGGACAGTTTGTATTTTAACAATATATTTATGTTTCATTATGTTATTTAATCTGCTGTTAGCTATTGCATTATACTCCGTAAAAAATAGAATACTGAGTATTAAAGATAACATAACAAAGTAAGTGAAAAACAACAAACAATGCATTTTGTCATATGTAAAAAAAATCTAAGAAACACCTACATAATACTTGTATAAGTTGCTATGCAAGTATCATTTTGATTTTTAATATAACATTTTTCGTCTCGTGTATATATATGAATTTCATGTTTGTTCATTTAGCTATGTAGAATGAAGTCACAAATCACGTTTTCTTCTTCAAACTTTCATTTCAAGTGACCTCACTTAACCACTATGTATCTTCTCACGAACAAGTTGACAATATATTTGTTGCAGTATATACTCATGCTGCACATGTAACGAATTTATCTATTAGATTGTTTTCTCGTATGTCACAAGTAAACAACATGCATTTCAAATTCGTTTGCCAATCATTAAATCACTATATATATATTAATATATATATATGATTTTGATGATATGATTCATGGAGCTTGGCAATCCTTTGATCACTCTGACAAAAACGGCATGATCCGTTTCAAGAAGAAACTTCAAGATTTAAAGTCGATCATTCGATGTTGGGTGAAGGAAAAGAAATCTGTAATCATGGCACCAAAGGATGATATTATTAAAGAATTGGTTCTCCTTGATAAAGATATGGATTCCGGTATATGTTCCTCCGATAGTACCCGTCCTAGAGTTGATTTAAAACGTAAGCTCCTCGATATTAACGATATGGAATCTAAAGACTACTTCCAGAAATCCAAAGTTCGGTGGGCTATTGAAGGTGATGAAAACTCTAAATTCTTTCACGGTATCGTAAATAAGAAAAGGTCCCAACTTGATATCCGTGGTATATTTGTGAATGGGTGTTGGATTACGGATCCTGGTCAGATTAAAAGAGCTTTTCTCAACCACTTTGCGTCGCGTTTTGAAGAACCTTATCCATTCAGATTCAAAGTTAACTTTCAATTTCCAAAGACGTTGGAGTCGGGTCAGCTTGTTGATTTGGATCGGATGGTTTCTCGTGATGAAATTAGATTGGCTGTTTGGAGTTGTGGTGATGACAAATCACCTGGTCCTGACGGTTATTCCTTTAAATTCATTAAGCGTTACTGGGATTTGATCGGTTCGGACCTCTGTATGGCTGTTGAATATTTTTTTGCGCATAGTTCCTTTCCTAGAGGATGTAATGCTTCATTCATCGCTCTAATCCCGAAAGTCTTGGATGCAAAACTTTTGAATGATTTCCGTCCTATAAGCCTTATTGGGTGTATTTATAAAGTGGTTACGAAGGTGCTTGCTAACAGATTAAAGACGGTTATCTCTGAGCTCGTTTCTGATACCCAATCAGCTTTTGTAGCTGGGAGGCAAATCCTCGATGGTCCGTTCATTCTGGAAGAACTTATTCAATGGTGCAAAAGGAGTCATAAAAAAGCAATGTTTTTTAAGGTAGATTTTGCGAAGGCATACGACTCTATTAGATGGGATTACTTATTAGACGTTCTTGTGGCTTTTGGGTTTAGTTCCGTCTGGTGCAGTTGGATCCGTGGTATTCTTCAATCCGGCACGGCTTCTGTCCTTGTTAATGGGAGTCCGTCCGACGAATTCACCTTCTATCGTGGTCTTAAACAGGGAGACCCCCTTGCTCCATATTTGTTCATTTTAGTCATGGAGTCTTTACATCTGTCTTTTCGACGTGTGATTGACAGTGGCAAGTTCACAGATATCCAGTTATCAGGTTCGGTTTCCATCTCTCACTTATTTTATGCAGACGATGCGATGTTCATTGGTGAGTGGTCCAACAAGAATCTGGAAGTCATCCTGAATGTTTTTAAGTGTTTTTTCATTGCATCCGGATTGCGTATTAATTTACATAAATGTCAGCTAATGGGTGTTGGTGTTTCGAGCCTGGAGGTTGAGAATGCAGCTTTATCTATAGGCTGCTCGGTTATGCATCATAAATTTAATTACCTTGGTGTGACTGTTGGGGATCGGGTCACAAGACATAAGGCGTGGGATAATATTGTGACAAAACTTGGCTCTCGCCTCTCCAAATGGAAGTTGAAAACTCTGTCCATAGGTGGTCGGCTGACTCTTCTGAAGTCTGTTCTTGGAGCATCTCCTATTTATACCATGTCTATCTTCAAAGTTCCTCGAGGTGTTTTAAATAAGATGGAGGCTATTCGTAGTAGATTTTTTAATGGCATAGGGCATCATGATTCCAAAATCAGCTGGGTCGCTTGGAATAAGATTCTTGCATCTAAAAAGAACGGGGGCCTAGGTGTGTCGAGTTTTTTTGCCCTTAACCGAGCGCTCCTTCTTAAATGGATTTGGCGTTTTGTCTCTAATGACGGAACTCTTTGGAACCGGGTTATTCGTGCTATTTATGGTTCTAGACTTGAAGATCAGCCAAACTATAATTCATCAGTTTGGTGCACTATTGTGAAGGAAATTCAGTTGCTGAAAGATTCAGGTTGTGATTTTTGGTCTCATTGTCGTATTCGTCTAGGTAATGGAATGGATACCAGTTTTTGGCACGACAAGTGGGTAGTGGACCTGCCTCTTTGTGAAAAATTTCCACGCTTGTTTGCTTTGGAGTTGGTTAAAGATGCTACGGTGGCCATGAAGCTTACCTCTTCTGTGGCTACGTCGTTTCGGCGTGATCCGCGAGGTGGTGCTGAGCAACAGCAGATGACGGAGCTTCTGTCTTTGGTAGGCTCTACTATTTTATCTTCCACCAAGGATCGTTGGTATTGTGATTTGTCTAGTGATGGCATTTTTCGAGTTAAAGAGTTACGTAATCTTATAGATGACAAGTTCCTTCCTTCACATCACGAGGCTACTAAATGGGTGAAGTGTGTCCCTATTAAGGTAAAAGTTTTCATGTGGCGTGCAAGACGTAACGGCTTGCCGACAAGGCTCAACCTGGTAAGCCGTGGGATTGCTACTGAAACGTCCACCTGTCCGATCTGTAACAATCATGACGAGGACCTTTTTCATGTTTGTTTTCGATGTGAGTTGGCGCAAGGTATTCTTGATCGAGTGTGTCATTGGTGGGGGCTGGATAGACATAACTGGGGGTCGTTCGCGGATTGTCAAATATGGCTATCGTCTATAAGGATGTCATCTAAATCTAAAGATCTTCTGGAAGGAGTTTTTTCGGTTGCTTGGTGGTATATATGGAACTTCAGGAATGGGTGTGTGTTTGATGAGCAACGCCCGAAACGATATACGATCTTTGACGATATTGTGTTGTGCGCTTTTAATTGGTGTCATAGTCGCTGTAATAGGAATTTCTCTTGGGTCGATTGGCTTAAAAACCCTCACCTTATTTCCATGTAATTTTTGTTTCTAGCGCCTTGCTAGTTCTAATATATTTGCCGTTCAAAAAAAAATATATATATATATTAAATGTTAAAAGATACGACGTCGTTTAGAACCTTTTAACATCGTTTTATTATTTGGCTTTTGTCGTTTCGTAAACAGAAAGGAACCTGCTTTACAGTTTTAACTATTCACGACTTTTTAGTGCAATAAACTATATTTGTCAAATATGAAACTTAGGGTTAATATACACAAAAGTTAATAAAGTTTGCCAAAAAATTCGATTTGGTCACTAAAGTTTAAAAGCTAAAGATATATTACCTAAGTATACAGATTTGTTGTATGCGTTACTAAACGTTGAATAAAGTTACCCTGGCGTTACCCTTGAGACAGGCAACCGGTTGATAACCGGTTTTTAAAGCCACGTAACTACTTTGTGGGCCCACCTTATCAAATACTACGTACTGTATATTTTATTAACGAGAAATGCTAGATCTGAAAATGAATTTGGAGGTTGTATTCTTTATCATCATTATATATCTTTCAATTTTACAAAATATTGTCCCATCATATCCATTTCATCACCAGTCAACATCAACAACGAAATCAGTGGCCAATGTTAGATGATCCAAGATCCCATTCGTTTACTTTTACTTTTCTTGCTCCTCGATTTCTCTGACTTGTGTCTCCTTTTCGACTCTTTCCTTTTTCTCGTATCCTCTCACTCCCGCTATCCGAGCTATCATGACGGGACTTGTTTTTCTTCTTTTGTAGCTTTTACTTGTCTGATTTGTCATCTTGTGTTTTATCGTCGATTTGATCACGAGGTATGAACTTGAGACCAGAAAGCATGTTTTTGAATTGATAATATCATTATTACGGACATATTATTCAATCTAATTACTGTTTGTATGTGTCTGTTTCGAGATCAATCAGAGGAGGTAGTGGAGGTGGAAGATGATGAGTTTTAGTTTTCCTTTGTTTCGGTTCACTTCAATCTTCCAAAAGATTCTAAATAATTGTTGAACTATAAAGATTAGAAACTCATAAATTTTACTCTTAATGAAATCTCACTTCTTTCCATCTACTGTATGTATTTATTCTGTATGTATTTAGTTGTATTTGTCAAATTTGAGTTGATGTGGGATGTAGATTTAGTACATATGTTTGTAAAAAGGTGTTTAAATACGAAAAAGGATGTTAAAAAAATACGAAGAACTTATTTTATGATCTATGTATTTATGTATTTTATTTTTTTAAGGAAGATAATGCCACGTAGACCAATGTGACCGGTATTAATGGGTTAACATATACGTGGTAACCTATTTAACCGGTTTCAATACTTGGGTAACCTATCTGTTGGGTTTTAAAATATAGTAACCAAATCGATTTTTCGGCCAGACTTTAGTAACTTTTGTGTATATTAACCCTGAAACTTATAACTACTGATTCATTCGGAAAAAAATACTATTGAAAATATCATCGAGTTACGAACCAAAGAAGCCCAATATTCAAATGCTACCAACATACATATGATCTTATAAAAATATTTGCACTTAATATAAATATTTAAATATTCATATGACAATAGTTTTTGAGATTATTTGTTCGTTACAACGTCAGTCATTGACGCAATATTTTTTACAAAACAGCACCATAGATAACGAAAAACAACCTTAGATTTTGTAATTACATACATCGTTTTTATATAACAATATAAAATATGGAGCGTATATCTCTCGATACTTTTGATGAAAAAATACTGTTGAAAAGACCATTTAATTGCGAAAGAAACAAGCACAATGTTGCAATCTTTTTTACATACGTATGATTTTACATTTAAAAAAATTTTATCAAAATTTTTATTGAGGTTATTCATTCTTTGCAAAGTCAGTCGTTGACTTCGATTCCAAGTGACTTCACATAACAACTATATCTCCTCTCACGACGAAGCCGCCAATATCTTTTAAGAGAGGTGATTTGTACACTTCTCAAATTTATTGGCACACTTAAAATTAGTGTATCATGACACATATACTTTTACAATGTAAACATAATTAGAAGTGATGTAAGGGCATATGTGTCAAGACACACTAATTTTGAGTGTGCCAATCAATTTACGAAGTGTGCAAATCACCTCTCATTTTTTAAGAAAGATGTCGGTAATATGAGAAACAGATTCGCTCAAACTAAAGTTAACTTGATAGGTTATGTTCTCCAATCACAATAAAAATAAATAAATGTGAGGTCCCTCCATTTAATTAAAAGAAAAAAATTTATACATTTATTTAAATTTTAATTAATCAATATTATCAATTAAGTTGTCTTCAACTTGAGAAAATTTTGATCCATTTCATGGATCTTCTTGTTATTTTGTTATCAATATATCATATATGTCTCTATCTATCTTGACAAAAGACCTCTAACATAAGAACAAGATTTATTTTAGTCTAGCGGTCATCTTTCAAATTTTGTCTTATGCATAATGATACTAGAGGTTGTACAGTATAACATATGAATGCATTGAATTGCTTTTGCTTCAATAAGTACTTGACCTGGACAAAGTGTATACGTCGTCACTATGCCAAAAAAAATAACAAAAAAATGAAGGATACAGTAAGTGAAATTGTTTTATAACAAAAAAAATCCAAGCACATCTTGTTTTATAACAAAAAAATAACAAGATACAGTAAGTGAAATTGTTGTATAATTTTGTTCACTTTTATTGTTATTTGTCTATAATATTAATAGTCTTAGATATATATTGGTTTCATATTTGTTCATTTAGCTATGTGGAATAGAGTCACAAAAACATATTTTCTTCTTTAAACTTTTGTTTCAAGTGACTTCACTTCAAACTCATTCTTCAAATGCGACCATTTTTATTTATTAGATTGTTATCTCGTATAGCTCGATGTATCACAAATATACAACATAAATTTCAAATAAGTGTCCATGTCATTATATCTGGTTATTTGATATAAGGATGTCTACTGGTTTGGTTTTCGGGTTATTTGAGTTTATCGATTCGAGTAATTTGGGTGAATTTTCTTTTTGGACCAATTCAAAAACTGAACTGAACCGAGCTATAATTTAACCTAACTATACCTAAAATCAAATTTGAATTCGGTGCAGTTTTTATGTTAACCCTCGAATTACCTTGTTTATTTAAAAAAATACATATAATTATATAGATATTGAAAAAAAAATCGAGTATAAAGTTTGTTTTTTTATTCGGATTTAAATTTTAATGACCAAAAATGTATGTATTATATACATTTGGTTTTTGGCATCGAATGTCATACTCATTACGACCCTAAAGTTGAATTTATAGTGCTGTTCGATTTGATTTTAACAAATTTGGTTCGATTATTTTCAAACCAATTTGAATTCGATTTTCGATTAATTAGATTTTTTCGGGTTTTTAGCTGACCTTATATAATTATATATCATAGGGAATGAATGCAACATAGGGAAACTAAATATTTAATCATTTCAAATTACAAACCGAACCGTTTTACTTGAGGATATAGACTACACCACAAAGTAATTAAGAACACAAAAAATTGGGCAATTTGTTTTAACGTACTCTAAAAAAAAGAACATACCTATCTAAATAATTATATATTGTATAACTATATCATTTAGTAAGATATTCTTCATATTTTGGTATTCATTTTGGTATATCTTCTGCATATCAGCTGTTATTGTATTTGTTCATTCTTCTATTTGGGAGGAAATCGCCAAATTAAAAATTTCCCTTCTGAAACTATGTTAAAGTGGCTAATTCAACACATATACCTTACATAGACAATTATAGATCCCGATTCAGCTTTACTTTATACGCTAAAGCAAGGCGTGTTAAATGATTTGTGCCACTCGATAGAAAGATGATTTAATTCTCGTCACGATGGTATGTTTAGTTTTCCGCAACGATTAATGGTTTAAACAAAGTTTTAAACAAGTAAGCACCAACTTCCTCCTCGCATGCTCTGCTGCTATCTATCTTGATTACCTGAAATACATGCTTAAAATCATCAACACAAAAGTTGAGCAAGTCTATCCCCAACTCACAAGAAGAACAAAGATGGTCTTTGACGAATTTTAACTTAGGAATACCGGTCACAATATCATTCTTCGAAAGCAAGTTGATGGTGTCAAAGTTGAGATTTCCAGTACTTAATCAATTGAATCCATGTGAAGCTGTGATAAGAAAGACCATGAAGCTCTCACCATTGGAAGCTTCAGATTTTGCAGAAGTCGTACCTTTGGATTTTAGAAACCCTATAGTTAAATATGAGTGCATAAGAGCATCCAGAATGCTCCAAATCTTTCATGACTTGGAGCATATTTATGCCCATAAATACTAAAGGAGTTTCATTTATTACAAGTTAATAGAAACAAAAAGTTATTCTCTCAAAGACTTGGCACTAGCCAAGTCTTTCTATCAAATGGCTTAAAAAGTCTTTTGATGCAATGTTGAAAAGTTTTCAAAAAGCTTTTCTTAATAGTGAAAATTCTTTCTAAAAACTAAGCATTGCATATGCTGTAACATCGATGGATCTTCTATCTTTTTTATTTTCTATGAGATATTAAGTCAACATTTTTTTTCTATTTTTAGATCTGAACATCACTACTCTTTCTATTTTTATCATTAATCAGACCTAATTATAAGCCCAATTATATTAAGATGTCACATGTTAAAGCAAAACAAATTTTACTAAACATTAATGTTATCCCTAATACCCTTTTGACTTCCGTAAGTTATCAAATACGTAGTATATATTTATCCTCCTCATTTTCTAAATTTTTTTTGGTAATCGTGATTTCCATTTTGACATTGTAGGAAACGGTGTACATTTTTATTATAAAATCAAATTTACAATAAAATAACAAAAATTAAATTGACAGAATTTAAATGATAGAAAGAAATTAACAGTAATGAAGAAAGCAGTAAAACAAAGACGAGGCACGTGTTTAACACGTTTCCCTTAAAACAGATTCGCCGTCTGTTTCTCAGGGTACAACGTCTAAAGCTGTTGTACAGCCGGACTTAACAAACTTGCCTGAAAGATCACGGAAGCCTTGCGTGTTTCTGATCGACGAGCTGCTGGAAAACTATCGATAATGGAGTAAAGAAAAAACTGCGTTTTTTCTGATGTATTTAACTGAATGAGAAGATGTTATATTACTTGCTCTCAAAGAAAATATATACCACAGTCAGGAAAATCTGTTATAACTGAAACAGATTTCCTGTCTGTCTTTTTAACACAAAATATTCTGTTTTTGTATCTATCTATTCCTAAAATAAATAAATGTACAGAAATTTCTGGAAAAACAAATCGAATTCGCAGCAAAAAAGACACCGAAATCTGCCCGCACCCAAGCCAGTTTTCGGAGCTGCATTCGTGTCCACATGTCGTGCGCTCGTGCACAAGTTCAGTAGCTTCGAACCCGTTTTGGCCTAGAAATCCCACTTTCTGCACCCCCCCCCCCCCCCCCCCCCCTGCGCGCGCGTAGGCGTGCGAGTAAAAACCCACAAATGAATATTGTAGTGTAGAAACTAGGATTTCCTTATAAACATGTTTTCACTTCATGTTTCAAGCGATGTGGGACAAATATTTTTCCAAATATTGTGTTTCACGTGACTCACTTTGAGACACGATATCTCATTCATATTAACTCCATATTGGACATACTTTAGCTCGTTGCGAAGCTCTCTTAGAGGAGAACGCAAAGCTACTAAGTACTACAAATATATATAACATTAACATATATAAAATTATGTCCAAAGTATTGCAAAAACCATATTTTGCAAAACATTTTCCAACAATCCCCCACATGAATGGGAATCGGTCAAAAACACACGAAAGTTTCGGCAAAATTTCTGCGGTTAAGTCCTGCATAGGATAGGTAGGTGTAACCCTTTGAACCTTCCCTTGTGAGATGCACTTAGTCTCCTAGATCTGAGTAGACGCGATGTCCTTGAACTCAGCCTCTGTTTAGGTAGACGACAATACACACTCACACAAGACTCTTCCTGACCTTGTCAAGTCCTCATAGTCGTGTTCGTTATGGTCATGAACACTCGCCTGGTTCTGCAAGAGCTCTTAGAAATTACGCCCCCACAATTTCCTTCGAAGCGACCCTACTTCTCTCTCACATAGGTGATTTCATCTTGAATCATTAAAAACATATGTTTTATAATTTCATCTTGAATCATTATGCTTTATGATTTCATCCTGAATCATTAAGCCATATGTTTAACCTCTCAACAAGTCACATTATTTTAGGAATGGACTAGGAAAGTTATTGTATTAAAAAACTCCCTCACATTAACGTGACTTCCCCCACATTTCTATGATTAGGTTGTCCTATTGAACCCCGATCTTGGGATCTCCAGTCAACTGGGTTAGGTTTTCCTTCATAGAAACTCATTCCTTTAAGGGCTTTAGTCCCATTACTTTAGACGACTTACTAACTAACTCTCTGCTTAAGCCTTTCGTAAGCGGATCCGCAATGTTATCCTTTGACTTCACATAGTCAATTGAGATAAGTCCTGTTGAGAGTAGTTGTCGTACCGAATTATGTCGACGACGGATATGTCTAGACTTTCCATTATACATTATGCTATGAGCTCTTCCAATTGCCGATTGACTATCACAATGTTTACTAATGGCCGTTGCCGGTTTAGGCCACCTGGGTATGTCCTCTACGAATTGACGCAGCCATTCCGCCTCTTCTCCGCATTTATCTAACGCGATAAATTCTGATTCCATCGTGGACTTAGCTATTACATTTTGCTTGGAAGACTTCCAAGATATAGCGGCCCCTCCCAGTGTAAACACATATCCACTGGTCGATCTAGAATCCTTTATGTCAGATATCCAATTTGCATCACTGTATCCTTCAATAACAGATGGATATCTAGCATAATTCAGTCCATAATCACGACTGTATCTAAAATAATGAAGTACCCTAGTCATAGCTTTCCAATGTGCATCACTTGGATTACTAGTATATCTACTCAGCATGCTAACAGCATATGCTAAGTCAGGTCGGGTACATGTCATCAAATACATTAACATGGCAATAATTCTTGAATACTCTAATTGGGCAACACCTGCGCCTCTATTTCTAGATAGATGCAAACTGGTGTCAATTGGAGTTCTAGCTAGGCCGGAATCCCCCGCATTATGAGTATTAAGAATTTTGTCCACGTAATGTGCTTGACTTAATGCAAGTCCACTTTGAGTTCGTATGATCTTTATTCCAAGGATCACATCAGCCAAACCCATATCTTTCATGTCAAACTTTCATTTTAACATGTCTTTAGTAGAATTGATCTTCTTGTCGTTACTGCCAACGATAAGCATATCGTCGACATAAGGACACAAGATTACATATCCACTATTTGTGTCTTTGACATAAACACACTTGTCGCATTCATTAATTTTGAATTCACCCTCTAGCATGGCGTGATCAAACTTTTGATGCCATTGTTTTGGAGCTTGCTTTAAGCCATACAATGACTTAACAAGCCTACAAACTTAGCTCTCTTGTCCAAGAGCCATGAAACCCTCGGGTTGGTTCATGTATATTTCTTCTTCTAAATCTCCATTTAGAAAAGCCGTTTTCACATCCATTTGGTGAACTTCTAAATTTCTTAATGCGGCAATAGCAAGAATCATCCTAATAGAAGTTATTCGCGTAACAGGCGAATAAGTATCAAAGTAATCCAGACCTTCGCGTTGTCTAAAACCTTTGATCACCAATCTTGCTTTGTACTTATGAATGGTGCCATCAACTTTCATCTTCTTCTTGAAGATCCATTTATAGGCTAGTGGTTTACAACCAGGAGGTAAATCCACGAGCTCCCAAGTATGATTTTGTAAAACAGACTATTTCACTATTAATCGCTTCTTTCCATCGAGGCCCTTCTGAGGAATTTACAGCTTCTTGATAAGAAGTGGGTTCATTTTCTACCATAAAAGAGACAAAATCGGGCCCTAATGAATTCTCGGTTCTCGCCCGTTTGCTTCTTCTAGGTTCAACCTCTTTTTCCTAGGGTTGATCTTGTCTTGCATCTTGGAGATCATTATTATCTCGTTGTCTCTTATCTTGGACAACTACATCATCAATTCTAGATGTGCTTCCATTTTCATTCTTTAAACAAGGAAATATGTTTTCAAATAAGGACGCATTCCTTGATTCCATAAATGTGTTCTTGTGTATATCTGGATTTTTCGAATCATGTAAAATGAAACGATACGCACTGTTATTCTTAGCATATCCAATAAATATACAATCCACAGATTTAGGTCCAATCGTTTGGGCCTTAGGTGTCGGCACAACTACCTTGGCTAGATACCCCCACACTCGTAAGTACTGGTATGATGGTTTTCTTCCCATCCATAGTTCATATGGGGTTTCCTCTTTATCCTTACGAGGTATCTTGTTTAAAAGATAAGTAGCCGTTAGAATGGCTTCCCCCCACATGTCCCGGCTCAAACCAGAACTTAACAACATGGCATTAACCATTTCTTTCAAGGTACGGTTCTTCCTTTCGACAATACCGTTTTGCTGAGGTGAATAAGGAGCAGTAAACTTGTGTCTAATTCCATGTTTCGCACATAGATCAGCAAAAGGAGACACATATTCACCTCCTCTATCACTTCGTACAACCTTGATTTTCCTACCAAGTTGATTCTCAACTTCGGTTTTGTATAGAACAAACTTGTCTATAGCTTCATCTTTACTTTTCAACAAGTAAACGTAGCAGTACTTTGTGCAATCATCAATAAACGTTATGAAGTACTTATTGCCACCTTTTGTGGGTAGTGATTTCAAATCACATATTTTTGTGTGTATCATATCAAGTGGTTCGTTTTTTCGTTCAACATATTTGAAAGATGATCTTGTAAGTTTGGCTTCGACACAAGTTTCACACTTATAATTTGAATCAATATGAAAATTTGGTATGCTATTAAATTTAATCAAACGACGCATTGAATTAAAATTAACATGTCCAAGACGGCCATGCCACACATTAGAAGACTTAATTAAGTAAGCAGAAGAATTCATTTTATTGATATCATTCTTAACAACTATTACATTGAGCTTAAACATACCATTCAGGACATACCCCTTACCAACATACATTTGATTCTTAGAAAGTACAACTTTATCAGACTAAAAAACAAGACGAAAACCAAACTTATTCAAAAGCCACCCGGACACAAGATTCTTGCGAATCTCCAGAACATACAAGACTTTAGTCAACTTGAGCTCTTTCTCGGATGTCATCTTCAAAATAACATCTCCTTGGCCCATGATATCAGCAGTTGCAGAGTTGCCCATGTACAACTTCTCTCCATTGTCAACCGCTCTGAAATAGTGAAACATACTCTTGTCAGCACACACATGACGGGTTGCCCCAGTATCAACCCACCAATCATTATTATTCGAACCTACCAGGTTAACTTCAGAGATCTTGGTAACGATATCAGACACCATAGCAATCATGTCCACATTATCATTCACCATATTAGCCTCGCGTGGAGTCACCCGTTTTGGCACTTTGCAATTAGCAGCACGATGACCTGGCTTGTCACAGTTGAAGCAATTTCCTTGGAACTTCTGCTTCGCAATTCCAGCCTTAGGAGCAAGGTACTCAGACTTCCCTTTTTTCTTCTTGTCATTCTTCCCTTTTCCAAAGCTCTTGCCTTTAGACTTTGAAGAAGACGAACCATGCTCAACCATATTTGCCTTGGCAGAATCAGGTGTATAAGTGTTTTTCTGAGCCAGCTTATTGTCCTCTTCAATACAAAGACGAACAACCAAGTCTTCAACAGTCATCTCCTTTTGCTTATGCTTCAAGTAGTTTTTAAATCCTACCCAGCTTGGAGGTAACTTTTCAATGATAGCAGCAACTTGAAAAGTTTCACTCAAAGTCATACCCTCAGCATGAATGTCGTGTAGCAAAACCTGCAGATCTTGAACCTGAGTTATCACACTCTTTGAATCAACCATCTTGTAATCCAAAAAGCGAGCTACCACGAACTTCTTTGTACTAGCATCCGCAGTTTTGTACTTGCGTTCCAACGACTCCAAGAGTCCACCAAACCATTCAGAATATAGTTGTGACACAAGAAGTCTGAATGTTTCCATGCTTCAATAGCTTGCACTGCTTGTTGATTTTTGGGTACACCTTCTTTAGGAGGTTCCACCTGAGGTACAGTCTCCTTTAAGAACTTCGCAAGGTTCAAAGTAGTGAGATAGAAGAACATCTTCTGCTGCCACCTCCTAAAATTCTGTCCATTGAATTTTTCTGGTTTTCAGCATGATTAGCAACTGTGTGGGTAACTGGCGCAACAGTTACTTTCACAGTAGTAGTTGCAGGAGTTTCAGGAGTGCTAGTAGACATTCTGAAAGATCACACAAGATCAAAACACAAACAGTTAGACAACTGTTATAAATCTGTATATAAGAAATTCATTCATGATCTCTATATACTTATAGTGGATCTGCTTCAAAGAAACTTAATCTTGGTTTCAATGAATCAGATGCAATTATCAAAAATATCAGTTTAACAGAAATACAATCTTGGTTTCAATAAACTGATTAGAACAACTGCTAAAAAAACGTTAACTGTTAATAAAAATCTGTAAATTAAAACTGATTTCCAGTGAAACTCAATTCAGGTTTCGGCCGAAACAGTTTATAAATAAATCTGATAAAATTATTAATCCGATTTTAATAAAAGTTTTAATTCTGTTAAACAAAATCTGTTTTAAGATTGTAGGAAACAGTGTACACTTTTATTATAAAATCGAATTTACAATAAAATAACAGAAATTAAATTGACAGAATTTAAATGACAGAAAGAAATTAACAGTAATGAAGAAAGCAGTAAAACAAAGACGAGGCACGTATTTAACACGCTTCCCTTAAAACAGATTCGCCGTCTGTTTCCCAGGGTACAACGTCTAAAGCTGTTGTACAACCGGACTTAACAAACTTGCCTGAAAGATCACGGAAGCCTTGCGTGTTTCTAATCGACGAGCTGCTGGAAAACTGTCTGATAATGGAGAAAGGAAAAAGCTGCGTTTTTTTCTGATGTATTTAACTAAATGAGAAGAGGTTATATTTATACTGAAAACTTTACTTGTTCTCAAAGAAATATAAACCACAGTCAGGAAAATCTGTTATAACTAAAACAGATTTCCTTTCTGTCTTTTTAACACAAAATATTATGTTTCTGTATCTATTCCTAAAATAGATGTACAGAATTTTCTGGAAAAACAAATCGAATTCGCAGCAAAAAAGATACCGAAATATGCCCGCACCCAAGCCAGTTTTTGGAGGTGCATTCGTGTCCGCAGGTCGCGCGCTCGTGCACAAGTTCAGTAGCTTCGAACCCGTTTTGGCCTAGAAATCCCACTTTCTGCACCCCCCCCCCCCCTCCTGCGCGCGCGTTGGCGTGGGAGTAAAAACCCACAATGAATATTGTAGGGTAGAAACTAGGATTTCCTTATAAACATGTTTTCACTTCATATTTCAAGCGATGTGGGACAAATATTTTTCCAAATATTGTGTTTCACGTGACTCACTTTGAGACACGATATCTCATTCATATTAACTCCATATTTGACATACTTTAGCTCGTTGCGAAGCTCTCTTCGAGGAGAACGCAAAGCTACTAAGTACTACAAATATATATAAGATATACATATATAAAATTATGTCCAAAGTATTGCAAAAACCATATTTTGCAAAACATTTTCCAACACAACTCTAGCAAAATTTCAAAATATTCTTGCACCGCTTATTAGTTACATGCTTATTCAATGTTAAATTAAACCAGTACATCGCTTATCACAAAGATGTGAGGTTATGTAATATTGAGGTTCTATGTAATGTAGTGAATTTTTAATGTGAATTAGAAATTGAAGGTTTGGCCTGATTTGATGAATATTGATGCAAACTAACTATGAAACAAATACTTGCTAAAAAAAAGAACTATGAAGCAGATAATTGATTCACTCAAACTTAAACTTACAAGTACCCAATTCTTATTCGTTTGTTAGTATATGTAAATTTCATGAGTACATGCCATTATTAGTAGAAGTAGTCAAAACATATAAGTACAAGTAGCATACTTGCTGCAAGCATTATTGCACCCAAAAATAGATGATTTATTATGTTTTTTTGCAAACAAGTTCAATGGACAGCTAAGTCTGACACGAGTATGGCAAAATGAAAAAAATAAACATCACAGATTTCACAGATACTATACTAAGTGGAACATAAAAGTGAGCAGCTGGAACATAAAAGTGAGCAAGAGGACATAAAACATGGCACTGCATATCTGTCAAAACTAGCAAACATGTAACTCGACGGACCTAGTAAACCAATTTTGCCCGGAATATGATATATTTTCTTCTTGAGAGTAAAATGCACATATTGTACCTATGGTTTGTCCAGATTGCAAATATAGTTATCGATCTTCTGAAACTGCAGGCAACCTCCCTGGTCTTTAGGTTAGTGTTCATTTTGATACTTTCACCATAACCATTGTTATCTTTTAACCGTCACTGGGACAATTGTCTTTTCTTTGTTTTTTTATCACTCATCCAACTTTCTTAAGGGGGTTTATGCCTGGCAATCAAGTATCACCACTACCACCTGCACAATTACCACCTCCGCCACCATCATCACCCCACCAACACTTCCTCCCCTAGAAGCAACCCCATTACCCCTACCACTATCGCATGCCAAAAGACAGATCCAAACCCATTAACAACCCAACAAACTTTGACTCGATGATCCTGACATGGGTTAGAACTCAGATGAGAAGGCATGTACCTAGCTTAATTAATGGCGACTGAAGAAGCATTTGTGGTAATGACAGAGACGGTGTTTCTGGTTGAAGCTCCGGTGACTGACGTTAGCAAGGTGAAGAAAGCTAAGATGGTGACGAAGAGCAAACCTAGGACTCGTGCTTTGCATCCACCTTATTTTGAGGTCTAATTTTGTTTAATGATTTAAAAAATAGACTATAAACTTCAATTTAATAGTTGTATAATTGTTAGATGGCAGTATCTAACCTATTATATTATACACATCTATTCTTACATATATATGAATTTTATGTTTGTTATAGGTGGGATACAGTCACAAAATCTTATTTCTTGTTTAAACTTTTGTTTCAAATTACCTCACTTAATCACTATATATCTCCTCACGGTCTTGACGACGATACGTTTGTTTCGTTTCACTTAATATCATGGTTTTAAAAGGCTCGCAAAAGCTTCGCAATGGCCTCGCAAAGGCGTAAGGCTTCACCTTTACGCCACGCTATAGGCCAAGGCGTGAGGTTAAGACTTGACGTACAATGAGAAGCAAAAAGTATCATAAGGCGTGATAAGTCATGATGGAACGAGGCTTTCTTCATTTTGATTTCGATAAAATCGATCTCTTTTATATAGAAATGCAAACGATTACATGTATATATAGTTTTTTTACTTTAGTTTGTATGTAAGACGCTTTCGTAGACTTAATACATTTGAAATATGATATATAAATACTAATAATTTATACATATTTTCGTATTTTGTGCCGCCTTACTTCACGCCTTAAAAACGCAAAAGCTTCGCCTTAGCCGCTAAAGCTTGAGGCTTGATCACGCCGTCACGTCATGCCTCACGCTATTTAGAACCTTGCTTAATATTCACATGTCTCCATTTAGTTATCAAGTGAACATATTTATACCAGACAAAAAGTACAATCAAAGATAAATAAGTTGAATGAAACTAAATACCAAGTCATTATACGCTACTCATACAAAAGACATGAATATGTCCAACCAAATTGTGATACATTGTGTGTTTCCACAGGATGAACTTGTTTACATATGTGTCGTCACTTTTGGCCAGGTTAACTTTGTTGGAAATGTTTTGCAAAATAAGGTTTTTGCAATACTTTGGACATAATTTTATATATGTATATGTTGTATATATTCGTAGTACTTAGTAGCTTTGCGTTCTCCTCGAAGAGAGCTTCGCAACGAGCTAAAGTATGTCCAATATGTAGTTAATATGAATGAGATATCGTGTCTCAAAGTGAGTCACGTGAAACACAATATTTGGAAAATATTTTTTCCCACATCGCTTGAAACATGAAGTGAAAACTTGTTTATAAGGAAATCCTAGATTCTACACTACAATATTCATTTGTGGGTTTTTACTCCCACGCCTACGCACGCGCAGGGCCGGTGCAGAAAGTGAGATTTCTAGGTTAAAAACGGGTTCGAAGCTACTGAACTTGTGCACGAGCGCGCGACCTGCGGACACGAATGCAGCTCCAAAAACTAGCTTGGGTGCGGGCAGATTTCGGTATCTTTTTTGCTGCAAATTCGATATTTTTAACAGATTTATATGTCTGATCATTTTAGAAGCATATATTCTGTCTTGGTGACCAAGACATGAATTAGCTATAAAATAAACCATTCTCATTCAGTTTTCAATATCCGAAAAAGCAGCTTTTTCTTTACTCCATTACCAGTTCGTTTTCCAGCAGCTCGTCGATCAGAAACACGCAAGGCTTCCGTGATCTTTCAGGCATGTTTGTTTAGTCCGGCTGTACAACAGCTTTGGACGTTGTACCCTGGGAAACAAATGGCGAATCTGTTTTAAGGGAAGCGTGTTAAACACGTGCCTCATCTTAGTTTTACTGCTTTCTTGATTACTGTTATTATTTTCTGTCTTTATATTATGTTAGTTTAATTACTTGTAATCTGATTTTAATAAAAGTATACACCGTTTCCTACAATCTTAAAACAGATTCTGTTTAACAGAATTAAAACTTTTATAAAATCGGATTAATAATTTCTATCAGATTTATTATAAATTGTTTCTGCCGAAACCAGGATTGAGTTTCACTGGAAATCGGTTTTAATTTTACAGATTTTAATTAAAAGATCTCTAACATTTTTCATTAAGCAGTTGTTCTTATCAGTTTATATAGAAACCAAGAATGTGTTTCTGTTAAACTGATATATTAGATAATTGCATCTGATTCATTGAAACCAAGATTGAGTTTGTTTGAAGCAGATCCACTATAAGTATATAGAGATCACGATTGAATTTCTTATATACAGATTTATAATGGCTGTCTAACTGTTTGTGTTTTGATCTTGTTTGATCTTTCAGAATGTCTACTAGCACTCCTGAAACTCCTGCAACTACTACTGTGAAAGTAACTGCTGCGCCAGTTACCCACACAGTTGCTAATCATGTTGAAAAACCAGAAAAATTCAATGGGCAGAATTTTAAGAGGTGGTAGCAAAAGATGTTATTCTATCTCACTACTTTGAACCTTGCGAAGTTCTTAATGGAGACTGTACCTCATGTGGAACCTCCTAAAGAAGGTGTACCCGAAAATCAACAAGCCGTGCAGGCTGTTGAAGCATGGAAACATTCAGACTTCTTGTGTCACAACTACATTCTGAATGGTTTGGTGGACTCTTTGTACAATGTGTACTACAAGATTAAGACTGCCAAAGAATTATGGGAGTCGTTGGAACGCAAGTACAAAACTGAGGATGCTGGTACAAAGAAGTTCGTGGTAGCTCGCTTTTGGATTATAAGATGGTTGATTCAAAGATTGTGATAACTCAGGTTCAAGATCTGCAGGTTTTGCTACACGACATTCATGCTGAGGGTATGACTTTGAGTGAAACTTTTCAAGTTGCTGCTATCATTGAAAAGTTACCTCCAAGCTGGGTAGAATTTAAAAAACTACTTGAAGCATAAACGAAAGGAAATGACTATTGAAGACTTGGTTGTTCGTCTTCGTATTGAAGAGGACAACAAGCTGGCTCAGAAAAACACTTATACACCTGATTGTGCCAAGGCAAATATGGTTGAGCATGGTTCGTCTTCTTCAAAGTCTAAAGGCAAGAGCTTTGGCAAAGGGAAGAATGACAAGAAGAGCAAAGGGAAGTCTGAGTACCTTACTCCTAAAGGTGGAATTGCAAAGCAGAATTTCCAAGGAAATTGATTCAACTATGACAAGCCAGGTCATCGTGCTGCTAATTACAAAGCGCCAAAGCGGGTGACTCCACGCGAGGCTAATATGGTCAATGATAATGTGGACATGATTGCTATGGTGTCTGTCGTTACCATGATCTCTTAAGTTAACCTGGTAGGTTCTAATAATAATGATTGGTGGTTGATACTCGGGCAACCCGTCATGTGTGTGCTGACAAGAGTATGTTTCACTCTTTCAGAGCGGTTGACAGAGGAGAGAAGCTGTACATGGCAACTCTGCAACTGCTGATATCAAGGGCGAAGGAGATGTTATTTTGAAGATGACATCCGAGAATGAGCTCAAGTTGACTAAAGTCTTGTATGTTCCGGAGATTCGCAAGAATCTTGTGTCCGGATGGCTTTTGAATAAGTTTGGTTTTCGTCTTGTTTTTTAGTTTGATAAAGTTGTACTTTCTAAGAATCAAATGTATGTTGGTAAGGGGTATGCCCTGAATGGTATGTTTAAGCTCAATGTAATAGTTGTTAAGAATGCTATTATAAAATGAATTCTTCTGCTTACTTGATTAAGTCTTCTAATGTGTGGCATGGCCGTCTTGGACATGTTAATTTTACTTCAATGCGTCGTTTGATTAAATTTAATGGCATACCAAATTTTCATATTGATTCAAATCATAAGTGTGAAACTTGTGTCAAAGCCAAACTTACAAGATCATCTTTCAAATCGGTTGAACGAAAACCGAACCACCTGATATGATACACACAAACATATGTGATTTGAAATCACTACCCACAAAAGGTGGCAATAAGTACTTCATCACGTTTATTGATGATTGCACGAAGTACTGCTACGTTTACTTGTTGAAAAGTAAAGATGAAGCTATAGACAAGTTTGTTCTATACAAAACCGAAGTTGAGAATCAACTCGGTAGGAAAATCAAGGTTGTATGAAGTGATAGAGGAGGTGAATATGTGTCTCCTTTAGCTGATCTATGTGCGAAACATGGAATTAGACACGAGTTTACCGCTCCTTATTCACCTCAGCAAAACGGTATTGCCGAAAGGAAGAATCGTATCTTGAAAGAAATGGTTAATGCCATGTTTTTAAGTTCTGGTTTGAGCCGGGACATGTGGGGGGAAGCCATTCTAACGGCTACTTATCTTTTAAACAAGATACCTCGTAAGGATAAAGAGGAAACCCCATATGAACTATGGATGGGAAGAAAATCATCATACGAGTACTTACGAATGTGGGGGTGTCTAGCCAAGGTAGATGTGCCGACACCTAAGGCCCAAACGATTGGACCTAAATCTGTGGATTGTATATTTATTGGATATGCTAAGAATAGCAGTGCGTATCGTTTCATTGTACATGATTCGAAAAATCCAGATATACACAAGAACACAGTTATGGAATCAAGGAATGCGTCCTTATTTGAAAACATATTTCCTTGTTTAAAGAATGAAAATGGAAGCACATCTAGAATTGATGATGTAGTTGTCCAAGATAAGAGACAACGAGATAATAATGATCTCCAAGATGCAAGACAAGATCAACCCGAGGAAAAAGAGGTTGAACCTAGAAGAAGCAAACGGGCGAGAACCGAGAAATCATTAGGACCCGATTTTGTCTCTTTTATGGTAGAAAATGAACCCACTTCTTATCAAGAAGCTGTAAATTCCTCGGAAGGGCCTCGATGGAAAGAAGCGATTAATAGTGAAATAGAGTCTATTTTACAAAATCATACTTGGGAGCTCGTGGATTTACCTCCTGGTTGTAAACCACTATCCTATAAATGGATCTTCAAGAAGAAGATGAAAGCTGATGGCACCATTGATAAGTATAAATCAAGATTGGTGATCAAAGGTTTTAGACAACGCGAAGGTCTGGATTACTTTGATACTTATTCGCCTGTTACGCGAATAACTTCTATTAGGATGATTCTTGCTATTGCCGCATTAAGAAATATAGAAGTTCACCAAATGGATGTGAAAACGGCTTTTCTAAATGGATATTTAGAAGAAGAAATATACATGAACCAACCCGAGGGTTTCATGGCTCCTGGAAAAGAGAGCAAAGTTTGTAGGCTTGTTAAGTCATTGTATGGCTTAAAGCAAGCTCCAAAACAATGGCATCAAAAGTTTGATCACGCCATGCTAGAGGGTGAATTCAAAATTAATGAATGCGACAAGTGTGTTTATGTCAAAGACACAAATAGTGGATATGTAATCTTGTGTCTTTATGTCGACGATATGCTTATCGTTGGCAGTAACGACAAGATGATCAAGTCTACTAAAGACATGTTGAAATCAAAGTTTGACATGAAAGATATGGGTTTGGCTGATGTGATCCTTGGAATAAAGATCATACGAACTCAAAGTGGACTTGCATTAAGTCAAGCAATTACGTAGACAAAATTCTTAATACTCATAATGCGGGGGATTTTGGCCTAGCTAGAACTCTAATTGACACCAGTTTACATCTATCTAAAAATAGAGGCGCAGGTGTTGCCCAATTAGAGTATTCAAGAACTATTGGTATGTTAATGTATTTGATGACTTGTACCCGACCTGACTTAGCATATGTTGTTAGCAGGCTGAGTAGGTATACTAGTAATCCAAGTGAAGCACATTGGAAAGCTATGACTAAGGTACTTCATTATTTGAGATACAGTCGTGATTATGGACTGAATTATGTTAGATATCCAGCGGTTATTGAAGGATACAGTGATGCAAATTCGATATCTGACATAAAGGATTATAGATCAACCAGTGGATATGTGTTTACACTAGGAGGGGCCGCTATATCTTGGATGTCTTCCAAGCAAACTGTAATAGCTAAGTCCACGATGGAATCAGAATTTATCGCGTTAGATAAATGCGGAGAAGAGGCGGAATGGCTATGTCAATTCGTAGGGGATATACCCAGGTGGCCTAAACCGGTAACGGCCATTAGTATACATTGTGATAGTCAATCGGCAATTGGAAGAGCTCGTAGCACAATGTATAATGGAAAGTATATACATTTCTGTCGTCGACATAATTCGGTATGACAACTACTCTCAACAGGAGTTATCTCAATTGACAATTTGAAGTCAAATGATAACATCGCGGATCCGCTTACAAAAGGCTTAAGCAGAGAGTTAGTTAGTAAGTCGTCTAAAGGAATGGGACTAAAGCCCTTAAGGGAATGAGTTTCTATAAAGGAAAACCTAACCCAGTTGACTGGAGATCCCAAGATCTGGGTTCAATAGGACAACCTAATCATAAAAATATGGGGAAATTCATGTCAATGTGGGGGAGTTATTTAATACAGTAACTTTCCTAGTCCATTCCTAAAACAATATGACTTGTTGAGAGGTTAAACATATGGCTTAATGATTCAGGATGAAATCATAAAGCATAATGATTCAAGATGAAATCATAAAACATATGTTTTTAATGATTCAAGATGAAATCACCTATGTGAGAGAGAACTAGGGTCGCTTCGAAGGAAATTGTGGGGGCGCAATTTCTAAGAGCTCTTGCAGAACCAGGCGAGTGTTCATGACCATAACGAACACGACTATGAGGACTTGACAAGGTCAGAGAGAGTCTTGTGTGAGTGTGTATTGTCGTCTACCTAAACAGAGGTTGAGTTCAAGGACATCGCGTCTACTCAGATCTAGGAGACTAAGTGCATTTCACAAGGGAAGGTTCAAAGGGTTACACCTACCTATCCTATGCAGGACTTAACCGCAGAAATTTTGCCGAAACTTTCGTGTGTTTTCGACCGATTCCCATTCATGTGGGGGATTGTTGGAAAATGTTTTACAAAATATGGTTTTTGCAATACTTTGGACATAATTTTATATATGTATATGTTATATATATTCGAAGTAGTTAGTAGCTTTGCGTTCTCCTCGAAGAGAGCTTCACAACGAGCTAAAGTAAGTCCAATATGGAGTTAATATGAATGATATAGCGTGTATTAAAGTGAGTCACGTGAAACACAATATTTGGAAAATATTTTTTTCCCGCATCGCTTGAAACATGAAGTGAAAACATGTTTATAAGGAAATCTTAGTTTCTACCCTACAATATTCATTTGTGGGTTTTTACTCCCACGCCTACGCGCGCGCAATGGGGGTGCAGAAAGTGAGATTTCTAGGCTAAAAACGGGTTCGAAGCTACTGAACTTGTGAACGAGCGCGCGAGCTGCGGACATGAATGCAACTCCGAAAACTGGCTTGGGTGCGGGCAGATTTCGGTATCTTTTTTGCTGCAAATTCGATTTTTGTTTCCAGAAAATTTTGTACATATATTTAAGGAATAGATATAGACTTTCTTACTAAGTCATGACAGAATTTTCCTGTGTTTGTAAAATATATGCAAATCGTGTTTATTTTTAACAGATTTGTATGTCTGATTATGTTAGAAGCATATATTCTGTCTTGGTGACCAAGACATGAATTAGCTATAAAATAAACCATTCTCATTCAGTTTTCAATATCAGAAAAACGCAGCTTTTTCTTTACTCCATTACCAGTTCGTTTTCCAGCAGCTCGTCGATCAGAAACACGCAAGGCTTCCGTGATTTTTCAGGCAAGTTTGTTTAGTCCGACTGTACAACAGCTTTGGACGTTGTACCCTGGGAAACAGACGGCGAATCTGTTTTAAGGGAAGCGTCTTAAACACGTGCATCGTCTTAGTTTTACTACTTTCTTGATTATTATTTTCTGTCTTTATATTATGTTAGTTTAATTACTTGTAATCTGATTTTAATAATAGTATACACCGTTTCCTACAAACTTTTTTATCATTATGTAGAAATACTGAAATATTATTACAAAATAGGTAAACAAAATAAAATTCAAAGTATTTTGTTTTATCCTACCAGATTATCAAAAATGATGAGAAGTCCTACCAAATACTAGTTGTATAATTATTAGTTTGAGCCCTAATCAATCTAATATATATTACTACCTCCGTACCATATTAAGTGTCTATTATGAAATATTTTAAGTCTTTATTGTTAATCTTTGATCATAAATATATTTATTAATGTTATATAATATCTGATGAAAGATATATGAATATATTCGGTTTTAAAAAGTATTTTCATTAGTATACTTTTCATCAAATATTATATAACAAAAATAAAAAATATTTGTAGTCAAAGTAATATAAAAAAACTAAAAGAAAGTTAAAATGGACACTTATTATGAGACGGATGGAGTATCATGTCTTACATGTATACCGATATTGTGTTTATTCTTTTATCTATGTGATGAGATCATTTTTTTCCCGAACTTTTTTTCCACGCGAGTTCACCTAACCACCATAAGGGGATGTTTGATAGATGGCTTGCGGAGTTTATAGGGGCTTAGGCTTTTCCATAATTCGATTAAAATAAGTCTCGTGTGTCACGTGACCTTATAAATTTGTATGAGCCCTGGCCTTATAAAAGAGTCTAAAAACTCTAACATATTGCTTTTCAACAATAAATTACGTGTTTATTCACAAAATATCTAATATATACCAACAACTTATTTAGTTACGTAAATTTGCAAAGCTCGGCCCATTTCCCAAAAAAGTAATAAAAAATATGGATTTTAATTTCGGCTTTTTGGAGCAGTGAGTAAGAGTATTTTGGTATTTGGTACATGTTGAATGTTCTCATTTTATTGGTTGTTTAGCAATGTAGCGGTGAGCGGTTTCTAGTATTTAGAAATACTATTTTTCTCAAGGCTTGTTTAGAGAATTGTATAAATGAGCGATGAGCTCTAACAAATACTCAGAACTTCTTGTCACTACTATTATTCACTGCTACTATTCATAACTAATATACATTGTAAAATCTCATTACTACTATGCATTTTAACAAACACATCCGGTCATAACCACAACTACAAGCCAAAGTCTAACTACAAGCCAAAATCTAACTCTGACCTATTTCACCAAGCACACCTTATAGCCTTACGGACTCGCCAAGAATATCTTTGACCACTTCACATTCATTCTTCATATAAAACTTTTCTTCTATGAAATTGTTATCTCGTATATCACCGATACATATATTTCAAGTGTAATGTTTAGAATGTACGCGACCATATGTAATGTTTTGACCCAAAATGTTGAGGGAAGGTTAGCTTGGAAAAGAAGAGTGCGTATATTATTATTGAGGGTTCCTATCATACCCTCCGACTTACCATTTTGTTATGAGGTTTTGAGACATGAAAATCTAAATTGAGTATTGTGTTTAGAAAAAAATTGAAAGAGGTTAGAGTTGTCAAACTCACCATCATGATCACAATGAAATGCCGTAATATCGCATTTGAATTGGTTATTTACATAAGAACGAAAATGCAGAAATTTTTGAAATATTTCAGATTTGGTACGTAAAGGATTTATCCATACATAATCGGGATAATGATCAAGAAATAACAATAATATTTAAAACCACCACAACTAACAATAGGAAATGTCCAAATATTATAATGGAAAATATCAAAACAACCAGTAACAACGGAATTTGAGCTAGAAAATGGAAGTCTCACATGTCTTCCAAGTTAGTATGCATGACAAATATGAGGAGACTTCTCTTTACTATAACAAAAAAACTAAAGAGAAAAAAGATAACATAACACTTCTTTCCCGGGAAGCCCAAGACGTTGGGGCCACTTAGAAGGAGTAACAGACAACAAAGCATGAGGGGTATGAGAAGGTTGGGTGACTGGGTAGAGGTCTCCTGAACTATCACATCTTAGGAGAATATCACGGGTCAAGAAATCCTTCACCGAGAAACCAAAGGCATCGAATTCAACAGTAGAATTGTTATCCCTAGTAAATTGACGAACAAAAATAAGATTTTTGATAATGTTTGGGGTGACTAGAACATTATGCAAGTGTCAAGGACGATTAAGGGTAGGTAAGATGTTAGGTTAATATACACAGAGGTTACTAAAGTTTGGCCAAAATAACGATTTTGTTACTAAAGTTTAAAACCTTACACTTAGGTTACTATTGTATACGGGTTTGATTCATTTGTTACTAAACGTTCAAAAAAGTTATCCCGCCGTTACTCTGGAGATGAGTTACCGGTTAAGCAACCGGTTGCATTGCCATGTCAGCTTTTGGTAGGTTTTTTTGCCAAACATTAGTAACAAAATCGTTACTTTAGCCAAACTTTAGTAACCTACATGTATATTAACCATTTACGTTTTGGTCAGTTTTTTTCCGTTTTCGTTCGTAGTTTTACGTTTCCATCATTAATTTTACGGTTTCGTCAGCAAATTTACGTTTTCGTCAGTAAATTTATGTTTTCTTCAGTAATTTTACGATTTCGTCTATAAATTTAGGTTTTCGTCAGTAAACTTACGTTTTCGTCAGTAAACTTTCGTTTTCGTCAGTAAACCTCCGTTTTCGTCAGTGAACTTACGTTTTCGTCAGTAAACTTACTTTTTCGTTAGTAAACTTACGTTGTCGTCACTAAACTTACGTTTTTGTTAGTAAATTTACCTTTTCGTCAGTAATTTTACGTTTTCGTTAGTAAATTTATGTTTTCATTAGTAATTTAACGATTACGTCAATAATTTTAATATTTTGCTAGTAAATTTACTTTTTCGTCAGTAAATTTAAGTTTTCGTCAGTAAAGTTACGTTTTTGTCAGTAAACTTACGTTTTCTCAGTACTTTTACGTTTTCGTCAGTAAATTTACGTTTTCATCAGTAACTTTACGTTTTCGTCAGTAATTTTACGTTTTCGTCAGTAATTTTACGTTTTCGTCAGTAAATTTATGTTTTCGTCAGTAACTTTAGGTTTTCGTCAGTAACTTTAGGTTTTCGTCAGTAAATTTATGTTTTGTCAGTAAATTTACGTTTTCGTCAGTACTTTTACGTTTTCGTCAGTAAATTTATGTTTTGGTCAATAATTTTACGTTTTATTAACGTAAAATACTGACAAAAACATAAAAATACTGATAAAACGTAAATTTATTGACAAAATCGTAAGTTTACTGACGAAAACGTAAAAATACAGATAAAACACTCATTTACTGACGAAAACGTAAGTTCACTAATGAAAACATAAGTTTACTGACGAAAGCGTAAAAATACTGACAAAAACGTAAAAATACGGAGGAAAATGTAAATTTATTGACGAAAACGTAAATTTACTAAAAAACCGTATGTTTATTGACGAGAACGTAAATTTACTGACGAAAATGAAAATTTACTGACCAAAACGTAAATTTACGGACGAAAACGTAAATTTACTGACGAAAACGTAAATTTACTGACGAAAGCGTAAAATTAGTAAGGAAACGTAAAAAGACTGAGGAAAATGTAAATTTATTGACGAAAACGTAAAAGTATTTTTATTGACGAAAACGTAAATTTACTGTTAAAAATGAAAATATACTGACGAAAACGTTTACTGATGAAAACATAAATTTACTGACGAAACGTAAAATTACTGACGAAAACATAAAAATACTGAGGAAAATGTAAATTTATTGACGAAAACGTAAATTTACTGAAGAAAACGTATATTTACTAAAAAAAACACAAATTCACTGACAAAAATAAAAATTTACTGACCAAAACGTAAATTTACTAATGAAAACGTAAATTTACTGACGAAAACGTAAAATTACTGACGAAAACTTAAGTTTGTTGACGAAAGTGTACGTTTACTGACAAAAACGTAAAATTACTGACGAAAACGTAAATTACTGACGAAAACGTAAAATTACTGGCGAAAACGTAAGTTAACTAAAGAAAACGTATGTTTACTGAACGTCGGTTTACTAATGAAAATGTAAGTTTACTGACGAAAACATAACTTGACCGAAGAAAACGTAAGTTGGAGTCCACGTAGACATGCAACTTATAACTACGGGTAAAAACATTATGGGTAACTTGAAGTTCAGGTAAACAATACATTAGTAACCCAAGGGTAAGGTTTTAAACTTTAGTAACAAAATCGTTACTTTAGCCAAACTTTAGTAACCTGCGTGTATATTAACCCTAAGATGTTATGCTTAAATGCTTAATCTATACTACTTTATAAAGAGCTCATCACAAAAGTTGAAAAAGTTGAATTTTCAACAATTCCATATATAAAATTGTTAATCTCTGCTAAACCAAAAGGTGTAAAAACAAAATGTATTGAACGGAAAAATAGCAAGATTGAATTGTTAAACTTATACATAGAAATACATAATGTATTTATGTATTGAAGGCAAAACGTGTACTCAACTATAGTAAGTTAAACTTCTACAAATAACTTGTTGAAAGCTTAAAAATTCTGTAAACATTTCTCTACACTTAAAAGTCTTTACTGCGAATATTTTAAAATCCTATAATTGGAATGTATGACTAGCTAACTAAGAAGGAAACGTGTATAAATTGATTAATTGAAAAACTTCTATATGAAAAGCATATATACTTGGAATTATGTAGCTGTCAAAATAAGGAATGATGAATTGAATTGAAACTTTAACAGATTACTTTGAAACTTATATAGCAATTTTAGGAATGATCTGAGACAGTTAAAACTTATAATTTTGGTAATGATTTGAGAAACACAATTGCATACAATTCACACTGCCATCTCTTTTGTTTATAAAGAACGCCCATCACAAGGCCATCACCATCTCTTTGCAACACACACAAACCCTTCTTTACCTCCACTAGAATTGCCGCCACCATAAACCAAAACTCTCTCGGTCTAGGTCAACGATGTTGGTGTTGGTTATAGTAAACAACTACGAACTACCACTATGGTTTAATTTGTGTATGCATGCATGATTTTGTAATCGTTGGAATTGTAATCAAGAGCATGCATAATAAAAATGGAGGTCCAAGGTGGACAAAAATTTCCATTTACTAAAAAAAAATGAAGAGAAGTAAGAATCTCAATGGAACCCCAAAGATGGATATCTAGCTAAGGTTGGAATTTTGTTCATAGACATGACGGTACATGGCACAAGCAAATTAGAAAAAAAAATATTCACCTTGGCGCCTCTCTTAGAAGTTAGAAGGCTGCACAAGGTTTTCAAAAAATTAATTTTGTAGGGTGTTGCACAAGGTTTGCAAAAAAAAAATTATCGCACGAGGTTTTTAAAGTTTCTAATTTTGTGGGGGTGCTGCACAAGGTTTTCAAAAAATTTGCCGGTGCCTCTCTTAGAAGGCTCCGATTGTTTTTTTACCTCATAAGTGGTGGTGACCACTCAAAATTTTATCGAACTGCTACTACACATATGATACAAATTTAATTGCATCTTAATTATGTATGTATTCGCTCTAAAATTGAGACATCTTGTAATTTATAAACCTCTCTATAGACATTTATCTATATACTATCCAGGTTTTCCTAATAACTTATTTTTTAAGTGCTTGGTTTTTACAAATACGTGTTTGCACTTACATTTTGATTTTTCTCTATTTTTGAACGTTACAAAGCACACTTCTCTTATCGTGTATCGTTAATTATCGGTCGCTAAAAATTTCCGCCGCTATGCGCGGGTACTCGTCTAGTATTAGTAACATGTATAGATTTACCATCACCAATATAATATAAACAAATGGATATAAACATTTATTATAAACATTTCTAATTTACTTTTATGTGAATTAAGATGAGATGATGCACGTGTATTCATACACTATATCAGTGAGTAGGGGTGGGAATCGGGTCGGGTTGGTCGGGTTCGGGTTATTTGGGTCGGGTCAAAGTCGGGCTAAGGCTAAAAATAGTTTACCCGAACCCGACCCGATTTGAACTCAGGTTAGTCGGGTTCAGGTCTATTCGGGTCGGGTCTAGTCGGGTCGGGTCTAATCGGGTTCGGGTCAACCCGAATTCGAGTAAATTATTAAAAAAAACTTTTTTTTTTACTTTTTTAATACAATTTATATTAAATTTAAATTTTAAAAATAAAAAAAAAATAAAAAAAGTTCGAATTCGGGTTAGTCGGGTTGACCCGAACCCAAATTAGACATAAATATTATACCCGATACCCGACCCGATTTCGAATTCGGGTTAATCGGGTTGACCCGACTAACCCGAATTGAAATTTCAACCCGACCCGAATAGGCTCGGGTCAGGTCGGAAAAAATGACACCCCTATCAGTGAGTATTCGTTGGGTTAAATGCTCGTGGGAGTTTATACCTTACAGCACCTACAATATTGTTGACGTATCTTAAACCAAAGATTAAAAAAGGATTTTTCTATCTTGTGCCCTAAGGGCACATGATAAGAAGGTAAAATGTACACAGGGTCTCACAGAAAAGTATACAAGGATCCACATTTTACGGATTCCTGTGTACTTTTCTGTGGGACCCTATGTACTTTTTATGTATTTTGGAACTTCTTATCATGTGCCCCTAGGGCACAAGATAGAAAAACCCTTAAAAAAAATGATACTTTGATTTACTTCTTGGCAGCAACAACCATAAACAATATAGTCCTTTTTCTCTCTTTATGTGAGACGCCACGAAGTGTCGCCAATCACAAAAAAGTATATGTGTAACAAATCCTAACTATTTTTTTCTTTGTGCACACGCCTGACCACCAATCACCAAAACAAATTACTATATGATAAGGATTGAAGAAGATCTTTAAACTCCAGCAACTGATATGATCTTTCTATGGTTTTTAAAATTCTGTCGTAACTTTGATTTTTTTTAAAACCAAGTAAGAGAGAAAAATAGAAAAAAAAAAGAATTGAGAAAAATTAGCAGAGGATTGGTTTTGCTCTTTATAATTGACTTGCCTTTATTCATTAAATGAGCATACAATATATAATCAAGAAAAATTTCAATATATACCCGTTTTTATCATAGACCTAATCAATCAATTACAACCACTCATTCTTTTTATCTAATAAAAGAATATATTTTAAAAAAATTAAATATCTCACAAACCGTTAATCGTTACGCAAAACGAAATATACTATCGTGACGAGAATTAGTTCATCTTTCTAAAGAGGGGCATATGTATATACTTTTACCGAATTTTTTTTATGAGAAAATCATATATGATTCGTATCAAGAATCATATATGATATTGGAAAATCATATATGATCTGTGATACGAATCATATATAACTTTCTCAGAAAAAAGTTCGTCGAAAGTATATACACGTGCCCCTCGTTAGAAAGATGATTTAATTCTCGTTGTAATGGTGTATTTTTTTATCACTTGACGATTTAACGTTTGTGAGGTATTTAATTTTTAAGAAAAATGTGGAAAGTTAGTTTGAATTAATGTAATTGGTTGATTGGTCT
Source organism: Glebionis coronaria (assembly GCA_025667525.1). Lineage (NCBI taxonomy): Eukaryota > Viridiplantae > Streptophyta > Magnoliopsida > Asterales > Asteraceae > Glebionis > Glebionis coronaria. The sequence goes on from JANFOE010000104.1 coordinate 1,353,913, forward strand.
ATGCTAAAAAGAGGGTGTACATATATCTTAACTCTATATAAACATTATAAGATTATTCTATAACTTACATAGGTGGGTTTGGCTTAACAAAACCCACAATCAATAATAATGTAGTCTAACAAAAACTTTGTATCCATGGAGAGATCAGAGATCCTCCCACGTTCTTCACCAAACCTTTGTAATGAATACCTTGTTTTTTTTAACCACGGATATATTAAGACACACTAGCAAGGAGCTAGAGAAAAATTACAAAGGCTTCATAAGCCAAGAGTTCCAACTATTTACATTACACCCTCTATTTTTAAGCCAAGAAAAAGAAAAAGTAAGAATGAAAAAAAAATGTCACTTTTCCTCAACGCATTAGAGAAAAAGTAACATCGTTACGGTAACGCGAAATGCACCATAACAAGGCAATAAAAATGACGTAAATTCGAACTTTATCACTCCGAGGAGCCCTCCAAAACTCCAATTTAGGCATTAGAACCAAGAAGAAAAGGAAGGAAAATCAATATCAACCCATCTTCTAACAAGGCTCCACACATTTCAGGACAAATCACAACCAAAGAAAACATGATCCACAAATTCCACCACATTGTTACACAACGGGCAAACAATGGATGAGATATCAAGGCCCCTGAAGGATAGATTTAGAAGCGTAGGTAACATGTCCAAAGAGAGACATCAAACGAAAATATTTACCTTTCGAGGGAGAACTTTGAACCATCGAGTGCAAGGGGAACAGGAAAGAAGTAAACAAGAGTCAAGGTGAACTCTCGTTACACTAACAGAAAAACGACATTGTCATCAAGGTTCCAAGTCTATGAATCATGCTCATCAAGAATCTCAACCTCACCCAAATCCGATACTAGAGAATCTAAGGCAACTTCATTACTTGATCCCTCTAGATGCCTCTTCCAATTCCAAATCCAATAATCATTTACTCTTCGATCAGATAGAAGGCAGTCCGCAATTGCATCTAAGTGATACAACCTGTTAAATTTTGACATAAACGTACAATTGCCATTCCAAGGGTCTTTCCAAAATTGAATAGATAAGCCATTACCCACGTTACGACTAAGAGCACTCATCATGATAATGTTACGTTAGTGAAGCGTTGAGTATGTCGAGATGAAGGATGACCATATGCCACTACAATTGCACCCTTTAAGATCAAGACCCGCTTCCACACCATGAATAGCCACAATGACACGAGCCCAGATAGAATCTGGGTTATTAACAAGACGCCATCTCTATTTTTGGAAGAGTGCTAGATTGAATGATTTCAGACTTCCAATATTTAAACCAACCTTTTCGAACGAAGCCAAAATGTTTTTCCATTTGAGCCACGACATTTTTCTACTTTCAGTACCACCACCCCAAAAAAAGGATTCCCGAATGGCTTCAAGAGACTTTAGAACGCCTTCAGGACATTTGAATAGCGACATAAAATAAATCCCTAGGTTTACTAAAACTGATTTAATAAGAGTTAGGCAGCCCCCAATTTAAAGGCTACCAAATTGCAATGAGGTTCATATTTTCTCCAAGAGGTAAGCCAAGATAAGAGAAAGGAATGATACATGAGCTACAACCCATGACACGATCCAAAACATTAATATCATGAGAGTTCACCCCAATACCTTAGACATTCAATTTGAAAACGTTTATTTTGATTCCTGAAGCAGATAGAACACCTGATGAATACAAATGCTATTATTCATATCCTGCAAATTCCATTCTTAAATAAGCATGACATCATCCGCATAAAAAAGATGAGATAAATTAAACCCACTGTCTCCTATAGAAGCCCCGCAAATAAGGCCCAAAGACACCGCATTTATAGAGTGGTGTGAAGCACTTCGACTGTCTCCTAATGAATACCTTCATCTAAAATTATCCTGAGTCATATTACATATTTTTATGGGTTTTTTGCGTGTTAATATGGCATCAATGTCGTTATGTCATCGATCATCTCAACCATAGGCGAAGCAAGTTGGGTGGATGGCGGGTGGTCTCCCATCCTACTCGGCCTAACTTATTCAAACTATAGTGTATAATTCAACTCATGTTTTATTTAGTTTTTAATTTAGCATATGCTATAAGTCTATTAGTTAGAAACAATGATAATATCCCCCCTAATTTGGACGTTGAAATGTCAAAGTGAGCTTGAAGTCGCTAGGAGGTTGCAAACAATGAAATAGAAAGAGATGAGATGGTTATATATAGCGATTGAGTTACCTCATATGAGAGGAGACCGTGTGATTAACAAAAACTTTAAATAGAAAAAAGCAAGGCACGCAACTGCACAACAAACAAGTATTTATTGAGCAATTAACAACTTCGCTTTCACATATTAATCACGCTTGAACTTATAAAGGCTTCATTACTCTTGTTTTCTATCCATGCGGGACAAACTATTGAAATACCGTAGAACTAAAAAATCATGTTGAGTGACATTTTTTATTGATTGCTTGCTTGAGAGATTTATAACACTAGATGGAATTGAGCATATGCCATCTCAATTGTCTATGTAAGAGATTACTCAGTCATCATTGTTGGGAATTATTTGTTAAGTGTCAAGTACCGTTAGTGTATTTCAAGTACTGTTAGTGTTATGTAAGTACCGTTAGTGTTAACGCGGTACATAGTAAGTACTGCTACTTATAAAGTAAGTACTTCTATGATGATTAGGACGCATATATCTTTGTATAAGATATGTCATAGTTATAGTTAGAGTATATCTTATGTGATATACCTAAATAGTTAGAATATTGATAATATATCGTCTGTGATATAGTTATCTTTATAGAATATTCTAAGGTTTCTAGGGTTCCTTACTCTATAAAGGAACATAGGTACAATGTCTTTCATGTACCTCATACAAGTCGATTAATAAGAGAATCGAATAGTTAAAAAGTAATTATGTTCTTCTGTGCTTTATAAGTTAGATTCTGCATAACTTATTTAGTGTTAGTAAGAGTGCTCAAAGTGTTTTAGTTTGATTACAAACTATTATACTAATTCTTAACAGAATATAGATCCAACCAAAGGGATCAACAAGTGGTATCAGAGCTTGTTGAGAAACTCTGAAAAAGAAGAACACGAACCCATACACTCCACACATACCAAATCTCAATGTCTCAACCAGATGGTGTTAATGCTCACTTGGATGATGTTCAGAACACTGATCCTGTTCTGCCACAAGGACAACCACAAGTTGTGCATCCTGCACCAGCACAAGGTGCTCAAGTCGTGAATGATGTAGCTACCTCTACACCAACACCTTCTCATACTCTGTCTGCTGTTAAACTCCCAGTTCTCAAAGGTGACAATTATGAGACTTGGGCTATGTAGATGGAACATTACTTGAATCACACAGATCATACTGTGTGGCAAGTTATCAAGAATGGGAACATACCAAAGAAGTTACACTGGTTGCCAGACGATACATGCTATGCTCTACATGCTCTGACTGTTGAGCAGATACAAGCAGAGATCAGAGAAAGAAAAGCCAGAACTGCCTTGGCTATGGCTCTTTCTGAAGACATTCTACCAAGCTTTCATCATTATAAAGATGCCAAAGCTATGTGGGATGCTATAAAACATAGATTTGAAGGCAATGACAAATATAAGAAAATAAAGAAGATTGTTCTTAAGCAAGATTTGATAACTTCTCAATTACCAGTATGGAGGGAATACATGGTGGATATGGAAGGTTCAGCAAGTTGCTTATTCAGTTAGCGGTTTATGGACAAGTAATCCCTAATGAAGAAGCTAATCTAAAATTCTTAAGAAGTGTTCCACCAGAGTGGAAAGCAATAGCTATGCACTTCATCACAAGAGATGATTTGGAAACAATTCCGTTTGATCATCTCTACAACAATCTTAGAGCATATGAGATGGATGTGAAAGGCACTGAAGTAAAGACATCAACTGCTTCAAAGTCTAATTTGGCTTTTGTGTCAGATGGGAACAGCGGTACTTACTTTCAAAATACCGCTAGTGGATCTAGCAGCAGTACTTACTTCACAAATACCGATGGAGGACTTACAAGCAGTACTTACCAACAAAGTATTGAAAGTAGTCCTATGATCTTTCAAAATCCACATGGAAGGTAGTCACCATTGTTTAGTGACAATGATGCCTTCTCATTCTTTGCTGGACAAGACAACAGGCCAAGATTAACTCTCAATGACTTGTTCCAAATGGATGATGCTGATGTTGAAGAGATGGATCTTAAATGGCAAGCTGCTATGGTGTTAGTAAGATCTAATAGATTCTTCAAGAAGACTGGAAGAAAAATGACTGTTGATCCTAATGAGCCATTAGGATATGACAAGTCTAAAGTTGAATGCTATAACTGTGGAAGGAATGGACACTTTGCAAGAGAATGCAATAGAGATAAAGCTGAGACAAGCAATCTGAAGTCCAAGAACAGCTATAGAACCAGTCCAAGAATAACTGAAAGCTTTCCAAGAGGAAACAACAGGAGTCCTAAAGGAACCAAAGCATTGGTTACTGTAGATGGAGTGGTGAATTAGGCAGAAGAGGAAGAAGAAGACGAGCTTGGATTAATGGCTCTCTCACATGAAGATACTGAGGTACACCCTTATTCTAAAGATTGTATTCTTAAATTTAATAGTCTAAAAGTAGAACTAGAGGAACAGTATCAAAAGGTTAACACATGCACTGTAGAAGTAGAGGCTTTCAAACAGGGTGTTGTTAAACTAGAAGATAATATAATTTTGTACAAAAAGGCTCAATAAAACTATGAAGAGAAAATAAGGATTTTGACTCTTCAAATAAGTGAAAAAGATGTAGAAATAAAAGCTTTTGAAAGACAACTTTTAAAAAAAATTCAAAAGATGAAGCTTTAAAAAACAGTCTTTGTAAAGAGAGGGAAGTGATTAGTCATTGGCAACAATCCTCTAAGGGATTGGGAAAATTGATTAATTCACAAATACGGTATTATGATAAAACATGCCTATTGAGGATCAACCTGGGATAACCTTAACTAACAAGGACTTATCAAAAGAGATTTTTTATAGTTCTGGTGAGGTAGATGATACACCTGAAAATGATAGATATGCTGAAGGAATGAAGGCAATTCCTCCACCAGTATCAAGAATTTTCATGCCCTCTTGTAATGATACTAGTATAGAGTAGAAGAACCTAAGATTAATAATGTCTTTAACTCTAGTATTGTGTCTCAAGAAAATACTGATGTGACCAAGAATATTGTTTATCCACCTCTAATGAACAACTTTGTCTCTGAGGAATCTAAGACTAGTTCTGCTCCCAAGCAGGTAAAAACTCCTAACAAGATATTGGAAAACAATGAACAACATACTAAAACCAAAAGGGGTGGGATAGGTTTTGAAAAAGTAAAGTCAAAACAACCTTTTGGGTCTTCTTTAAGAAGAAAAGGATGTTATGTTTGTGGTAGTCTAAGTCATTTTATCAAAGACTGTACATTACATGAAGATAAAATTGTGAAACAAAAGGCTACACAAAGGGTCATGAAAAACAGTAATGGGAAAAATGCACAGGATAATAGGAAAAAAAACTTAAAGATGACAAACCTAAGTTTGATCACACAAGGGTAGTTAAACAGGTTAAAAATAATCCTACCAAAAGTTTTGTTCCTAGGGCAGTACTTATGAAGCAAGGACTTGTATCCTTAAAGTCTGGTAAACCAAGTACCGGCAAGCCAAAACCTACAAGTACTGCTAGACCAAACTCAAGTACTGTTGGTTTAAAGTGTGTAAAACCAATGTTCTCCAAGACTTCTAAGAAAGTTTTTGAAAAAGTTAAAACACCTAGAAGTAAGGACAAGAACAAACCAATACAAATGTGGGTTCCTAAAAGAGATATACCATGTGTTAAAGCAAGTACCGCTAAAGCAGTACTTAAGTCAAAGAAGTCAAAGCACATAGAGTCACCCTATGAATTTGACTACATAAATCAAACCATGAAGTATAAGAGTAAAATTAGCATTACTGGGAATGCTTCAGTACAAACTCTTAAATGTGTAGGTCCCATAAGATCCGAGCCAAATGTGGCTTGGGTCCCTGTTAAAAACTAATAAGTTTTATTTGTGTGCAGGGGCATCTCATTGATGAATTAAAAGATAAAGGAATTGTAGATAGTGGATGCTCAAGACACATGAGAGGGAACAAAGATTTTCTTGTTGAATTTGAAGAATTCAGAGGAGGTCCAGTAGCCTTTGGGGATAGCAAAGATAGAATCACTAGCAAAGGGAAAATCAACACAGGAAAGTTGGAATTTGAAGATGTTTTCTTTGTAAAAGAATTGAATGAGTTCAATCTCTTTTCTGTATCACGAATGTGTGATAAGAAGAACAAGGTGCTATTCACAGACAAAGACTGCTTGGTGTTGTCCACAGACTTTGAGATGTCCAAGGAATCTCAAATACTGCTTAAAGTACCCAGGCAAGAAAATATGTACACCTTTAATCTTCATACTATTACTCCAACAGGTGGTATTACATGCTTGTTAGCTAAGGCTTCTTTAGATGAGTCAAACTTATGGCATAGAAGGTTAGGTCATGTGAATTTCAAGAATCTTAATAGATTGGTAAAAAGGAATTTGGTTAGAGGTTTACCTAACAAATCTTTTCAAAATGATTTCACATGTGCTGCTTGTCAAAAAGGAAAACAACATAGAGCCTCTTGTGAGACCAAGACTGTAAACACATGTGACAAAACCTTTGCATCTCTTGCATATGGATTTATTTGGTCCAGTTTCTATCAGAAGCATTAGCCATAAGACCTTTTGTCTAGTCATAACTGATGATTATAGTAGATTCAGTTGGGTTTTCTTTTTAGCCCTTAAAAGTGAAACAAGTGAATTACTAAAGGATTTCATCATTTAGTTGAAAAGCAATTCAGTAAACAAGTTTTAATCATTAGGACTGATAATGGAACAAAATTTAAGAATGCTGATTTTGATGAATTATGTAGGTCTAAAGGAATTAAGAGGCAATTTAGTAATCCTAGAACTCTACAGCAGAATGGAGTAGCTGAAAGGAAGAATAGGACATTAATTGAGGCTGCTAGAACTATGCTGGCTGATTCACTTTTGCCAGATACCTTTTGGGCAGAAGCAATCAACACTGCATGTTATGTGTTAAATAGAGTCCTAGTAACTAAGCCTCAAAACAAAACACCTTATGAACTCTTGACTAATGTAAAGCCTAACATAAGTCATTTAAAACATTTTGGGTGTCATGTGTCCATACTAAATACTCTTGATTATTTGGGAAAGTTTGATGGAAAGTCTGATCCAGGATATCTTGTAGGATATTCATTGCAAAGTAAAGCATATAGGGTTTACAATTTGGCAACTAAGAAAGTTGAAGAAAATGCTCATGTCAATTTCTTAGAAAATAAACCCAATGTTCCAAGAATAGGTTATGTTTAGATGTTTGATTTAGATTATCTAACCAACTCCATGGATCACTACTCTTTGCAAAAGGATTGTCAAACTAACAATGCAGGTGAGGAGTCAAGTGCAACTAATGCAGGTACTCAAGAAGATGTTTCTTCATCAGATGAAGATGTCCATATCTATGTGCCAAACATGCCTACTGTTACTCCCATGTCTGCAACTCCCAAGAAGCAAACCATGTCATCAAGTGACGATCAAGCCTCCAATGAGCTTCAGAGGCTTCAAGATCAAGAAAAGAATGCTACATCTGCAAATAAGCATTCAGGAGAAGAGTCTTTTGAGTCACAACACTCGGCAGTACATACTATACCTAGCGGTACTTCATCTGCAAGTACTGCTAAGTCAAAATCTGCTAAATCTGCTGACTCACTAGAAGAGATTTTACAAGCATTGGACGATGAAGTCTTATATGCCAGTCCAGCTGAAGGAATCTTCTCCAAAGCTTCCTATGATGAGCAGGGTGTAGTAACTGATTTTAACAATTTGGAAACAGAAATTCCAGTCAGTTCTATTCCCACTCATAAAGTCAACAACAACCATCCTACTACACAGATTATTGGTGATCCAAAATCTGCTGTACAAACCAGAAGACAACTGCAAACCAATATTGAAACTCATGCACTAGTGAGTTATGTCAAACAACAGCAGAGGACAAATCATAAAGATACTCAGCATTGTTTGTTTGCCTGTTTCTTATCACAAGTAGAGCCCAAAAATATCTCTCAGGCTCTTGATGAAGAAAGTTGGGTAGATGCCATGCAAGAAGAATTAACACAATTTGAGCTACAAAAGGTTTGGATTCTTGTGAATCTTCCCTCAGGTAAAAGAGTCATTGGTACAAGATGGGTCTTCAGGAACAAGAAGGATGAAAGAGGGGTTGTTGTGAGGAACAAGGCAAGACTTGTTGCTCAAGGCTACAGACAGGAAGAAGGGATAGACTATGATGAGGTTTTTGCACCAGTGGCAAGGATAGAAGCCATTAGGTTATTTTTTGCCTTTGCATCATATATGAGATTTATAGTCTATCAAATGGATGTGAAAAGTGCCTTTCTATATGGTACTATTTCAGAGGAGGTATATGTCTCACAACCTCCAGGTTTTGTAGATCCTAAATTCCCCAATAGAGTCTACAAAGTTATCAAAGCACTTTATGGTCTGCATCAAGCTCCAAGGGCCTGGTATGCAACTTTATCCAACTTTCTGCTAGAACATGGATATATGAGAAGGACCATTTACAAAACTCTGTTCATCAAGGAAAATGCCAAAGACATCATTCTAGTTCAACTCTATGTTGATGACATCATTTTTTGTTCTAGCAAGAAGACATGGTATGAAGAGTTTGAAGCTTTGATGAAAGGAAGATTTCAAATGAGTTCTATCGGAGAACTAACTTTCTTTTTGGGACTACAAGTTGAACAAAGGAAAGATGGAATATTTATCAGCCAAGATAAATATGTTGCTGAAATCTTAAAGAAATTTTCATGTATGGATACAAGGAGTACAAGCACACCTTTTGAAGCCAAGAAATCTTTATCAAAAGATGAACATGGAGAAGATGTTAACATTCATCTCTATAGGTCAATGATTGGTTCATTGATGTATCTTACTGCTTCAAGACCAGATATAATGTTTGTTGTGTGTGCCTGTTCAAGATTCCAAGTTCATCCAAAGGTGTCACATCTTTATGCGGTGAATAAGATTTTTAAATATCTTAAAAGTCAACCTAATTTAGGATTATGGTATCCTAGAGATTCCACGTTTGAATTGGAAGCTTACTCAGATAGTAATTATGTTGGAGCAAATCATGATAGGAAATCCACAACAGGAGGTTGTCAATTCCTAGGCAGAAGACTCATATCATGGCAGTGTAAGAAGCAAACCATTGTTGCTACTTCTACAACTGAAGCTGAATATGTAGCTGTTGCTCATTGCTGTGGACAAGTAATTTGTATTCAAAATCAATTGTTGGACTATGGGTTCAATTTCATGAACACCAAGATTTACATTGATAATGAAAGTACTATATGCATTGTCAAGAATCCAGTATTTCACTCCAAGACTAAGCATATTGAAATAAGACATCACTTTATAAGAGATGCTTATGACAAAAAGCTTATTCAAGTCTTGAAAATTCATACAGACAACAATGTAGCTGATTTGTTGACCAAGGCATTTGATGCTAAGAGATTCGAATTCCTGGTGACACACATTGGTATGCTCAACCAATAACATGCTACATATGTTGAGGGGAGGTAATAGCTGTACAAGTTTTATATAAATTTTATTGTATAGTCTATGTTTTGTGTTTTTGATGTTATTGCAGGTTTATAGAAAAAGATAAAAGAGGTTACATGTCTAGTGGAAAGCATGAACTGGTCAAAATTGTGAGGTACCGTTGTCACTCCAAGTACCGCTAGCACAAAACCAAGTACCGCTTATGTTCCATGTACCGCTACATGTCCGTTGTACCGTTAAGGGTCTCTTTTGTAAATTTGGCGGTTTCTTCGCGCTTGGGTTTGTTATTTACTTAAATACTTACCCCAATTACACAATTGATTCACTTAATCTTTTACTTTTCTCTTTTGATTCTATAACCTTCTCTCTAATCTTTCGATCATCAAAAATAATAATGGCCGCTTTACAAGTAATCTCTAAGCATAATTTAGTTACGAATCTTGCTACGAATGATGACTCTCTTGGTTTCCATGAGATGCTTGGTTTCCTTTCTCAAAGTCATATTCGCTTCGCACTCACTGTAAGTCTAGTTGTCTCTATACCCATTGTTGAACAATTTTGGGATACTGCTGTGTTAGGTACTCGTTTTGATCAACCTTGCATTAAGGCTAAGGTAAATCATAGGAATATATATGTCACTGAAGTACTGCTACGAGCAAGTTTGAGACTTAATGATGAAAATGGACTTAGTATGCTTAATAATACAAAGATTCATGATGGCCTTGCAGCCATGGGCTATGGGTGTGGTAGGGAAAGTCTTACTTTCTTTAAAGCATTATTTTCACCTCAATGGAAATTTCTTTTTCATGCTATTATTCACTGTTTAAGTTCAAAAAGTACATCTTTTGATCAAATACCTGCTGCATTGGCATCTGCTGGTATTTGTCTAGCAAATAACAGGGTTTTTAATTTTTCAAAATTAATTTTTGAAGGCATGACTAGGAATTTGGAAGGGACTAAGAAGTTTTTAATGTATCCTAGATTCATTCAGGCTTTAGTTAGTGACCAAATACCTAACCTACCAGCATTAACTGATACATGGGATGTTCCTTCATTCACAAAGAGAACTTTCTCTTTCTTGAACAAACAAGGCAATGCCTTTTCAGGAACAGTAACACCATTGTTTGCTCATATGTTAGCCCAACCTACCAATCAAGAAGGTGAGTAACCTAGCAATGCTAGTGCTTCTCAGCAAACTCCTTCTCACCAGAGCTCCCACTCTCTAGAAGATTCACAATCTTCTTCTCATAATGCTGGTATTCCACCAAACACTGATGAGATGATCCACACACCTGCTGCTTCTATTGCTGCTAGTGGTTCACCACAAGCACAAGCACCAGAGGTGGTGGATGTTGCAAATTTAACTGCTTTGTGTACAAGTTTGTCCCAACAGGTACAAGTGCTGCAGAAAGATAAGCTTGTTCAAGACCAGAAAATTACTGAATTAGAAGCTAGCCTACTCAAGTTAAGGAACAAAGTGTCATCTTGGATGAGGCAATATAGATCTGTTCAGACATCTACAATCAGGAAGCAAAGGTTTAGGAACCTCAAGAAAAGGCAACTGAATGCAACCAAACAGGGGAGGAATAATGAAGAACAGGGAAGGAATAATGAAGAACAACCACCTTCTTCTGATAATCAAACAAGGATCTCTGGAAAAGACATCAATTTTGAATTGGATGAAGATGTCATGGGGACTTTTAAAGATGGAACTGGTTTAGAGACTGGTGTGGATGGACCTTCAGATATGGAGATTCAACAGCAAGACCCACAACCTACTCCAGAGGAACCACAAGTTCAAGAACAAGTTCAAGAAAAGTTGGTAAATCAACCAGAGGAGCCACAAGTTGCAGAGACATTGGCAACTCAGCCAGAACCATCAGTTTAATCACCACCTCAAGCTAATTGGAGTGATTTCTATGAGAAGTTGGAGAAAACTTCTAATCAGTTTCCTGATCCATCACCACAAAGCAATAAGTCAGAAAAGACTAAAGAAGTGCAAGTTGATATGATGGCTTCTATGGAAGATAAAGCATCTAGGGAAACACAAGTGATTGAAGAAACAAGTGTGTCTAATACTAGTGAAGTCAACTTTGTTGAAGATCCAAGTACTGCTAAGCCGAATGCAAGTACTATTGACATTGTTGAAGACCCAAGTACTGCTAAGCCAAATGCAAGTACTGCTAAGCCAAATGCAAGTACTGCTAAGCCAATTGCAAGTACCGCTGGTGATCATCCTTCACTAGAAAGTCAAATTTCATTTGGAGAAAATGAGACTTTAGCCCAATTGCTGCTTGATCTAAAGAAGAGTTTAGTTGAGAAGACTAAACAAGCAGAAGTGGAGAAAAAGACACAACAAGAAGTTCTTGCCACAAAGGATCAAATTCAAGGTAAGAAAGTTCAAGCTTCACACCCTACAAAAGGTATAGTCATTCAACAGCTAGCTAATGAAGAAGTAGTTGCCAAGGTGAAGAAGAAGCTACCTAAGATTAATCCAAAGGATAAGTGGAAGAAGCAATTATTGTCAGAATCTGAAGATGAAAGTGATTCAGATGATGATATAAACAAAGTCATGTACAGATTTAATCAAATAGACCATGATGAGAAATTTGCTTATAGAATGCAAGCACAAATTTGTGAAGATGAATTGCAGGAAGAACTTGCAGCAAAGCAAAATTTGTTAGAATCTAAAAGGATACAGCAAGAATGGAACATACAAGAGTATGACAGGATTCAAGCTGAGATACATGCAAGTGAGCTTCTTGCGGACTCATTGATAGCTGAAGAAAAAGATGCATATGATGAAGAATAGAAATCAAGATTGATTGATGATCTGGTAAGGGAGCAACAAAGATTCTTTGCTGAAAAGAGAAGGAAAGAAAGGATTAAGCCTCCAACTACTATGTAGATTAGAAATCAAATGATGAAATTTCTAAAGAAAGTAAAAGGATTTACTCATATTTATCTGGTCAAGAAGAATTTTGAAGAAATCAAGACTTTGTATGAGCAAAGTAAGAGGACTGAATTGAATTTTGTTGAGATTGGATCTAAAGCAGACAAGAAAGTTGTTGAAGAATTCAAGAAACGTCTACAACAACAAAGACAATTTGGTAGTACTCCTAGAATTGAGCCAAGTACTGCTGAACCTACAAGTACATCTCCACCTATCAAGACCACTTATGTGAGGAAGAATAGAAAGGAGAGAGTAAGTTCAAGGAAGGAAGAGACTGCTCAAAGGATGAATGCAGGAGTTGAAACTCAAGGAATTGCCCAGACTAAAAATGTACAAGCAGTACATACACAGTCAACAGTACATACTGAGGAAACGGTACATACAAGCTTGGAAGAGGGTTCAACAGAACTTAAAGGAATTTCCAAGAGTGTTAAAAGGAAAAGATCAACAAAGCTAAAGAAGAAAGCTAAGAGAGCTAAAACTGCAGCAGAAGATAGTGATGATGATGAGAGCTTAAGGAAGTACTTGAAGATTGTAAACTTTGAAGATCAATGTTTTGATACAGAGATTTTTGGAAAAAGAGCATCCATTGTTAAGTGGATTTACTCTACAGATCAAGGACTAGAAGCTCATGGAATTCAGAGATCTGATGGCACAAAAAGGATGTTCAGACTTTTGGAAGATATCCTTCACATTCTTGACAGACAAGATATCCAAGATCTTGTAAGGTTAGTTGAAGAAGCCAGTGCAGGTAAAACTGAAGTATCACTATTATATAGGGAATTTCTCTTTATGTATGAGCCACACAAATGTGATCAAGAAATGTTGAAGGAATTAGAGAATTAGGTTCCTAGTTATTGGAGATATTACAGGTCATGTGGATTGCATATTTTGGATGTAGATGATGTTACATATTATATGCTGCAAGAGAAGACTTACCCCTTCAAAAGGAAATTCTTGGAAAGAATGTTAGAAAGACAATTAGAAGTTACAGAAGAGTCTGCTGATGCTTTGGAGTTGATCAGAATGGTTAAACAACAAATCAAGCATTTGAACGATGAGGAAGAAGCTGAGAAAGAATCTTAAGTGTTTGACTTTCAGTCACACTTCATAAATGGTTCTCAGTTCACCATGTCTAACACACATAAGAACTGGCTAGTCCATAAGCAAACGGTTTGTAGTAAAGACTTATCAAATCCGTTGAAAGCTGATAGTTTGCTAAAAAATATATGGTTCTAACTCACCTTGTTTCGAGACAAAGAGTTGGCTAGTCCTAGACAAACGGTACTAGGTAAAGACTTCATCAAATCCGTTGATGGTTGACAATTTACCAATTGTAAGGTTTTCATTACACCTTATTCTTTGTGAATAAAGTATTGGCTATTCCAGAGTGTACGGCTAACTGGTAAAGAATGTATCAAATCCGTTGATAGCTGGTGATTTGCTAAAAATCATGAAGCCAATACAAATTGGTGTTTGTTGTTAACTGTTTTATTTCAGGTATGAAGATTGCAGACAAAGAAGTATTAAAAGATATAATACTTAAAAGGTTTTGTTATCATCAAATCAAGAAGAAGATTTATGATCAAGAGTTCAAGGACTAAACTCAAGAAGACAAATACTGATGCTGCAAAGATGAATGAATGTTTAGAAGACACAAGAAGATCATAGTTTGAAGACAAAGATGATGCTCATAATGTTTGAAGATTGTCTTATCAGAAGAAGATCTACATTTGAAGTGTTTGGCTACATTCAGTTGGATACAAATACAAATTACCAAGTTCAATCCAAGGATGAAGGAAAGACTAAAAACATGTATTTTTAATACATCCAGTACAAGAGAAACAAGAAGACAACAAGTTATCATTTCTTGTTTAGGGGAGGATTGTTGGGAATTATTTGTTAAGTGTCAAGTACCGTTAGTGTATTTCAAGTACTGTTAGTGTTATGTAAGTACCGTTAGTGTTAACGCGGTACATATAAGTACTGCTACTTATAAAGTAAGTATTGCTATGATGATTAGGACGAATATATCTTTGTATAAGATATGTCATAGTTATAGTTAGAGTATATCATATGTGATATACCTAAATAGTTAGAATATTGATAATATATCGTCTGTGATATAGTTATCTTTATAGAATATTCTAAGGTTTCTAGGATTCCTTACTCTATAAAAGGAACATAGGTACAATGTCTTTCATGTACCTCATACAAGTCGATTAATAAGAGAATCGAATAGTTAAAAAGTAATTCTGTTCTTCTCTGCTTTATAAGTTAGATTCCACATAACTTATTTAGTGTTAGTAAGAGTGCTCAAAGTGTTTTAATTTGATTACAAACTATTATACTAATTCTTAACATAATAGATATTCAACCAAAGGGATCAACAATCATATTCGTGACAACAATGTGCTCATATAGGATAATTACAACAAAACATATAAGACAATTATGGCATACATGATTAAATAAAACTTCATTTTCTTCATTGTCATTAAAATACATAATGCTTCAAACAAATATTTTACAACTATTTTTTAAATAGATTAATATGTATTTAAATAATACTATAACTATACTTAACATAATCGTGATGATGTAATTAGAAAAATTTGAAAAGCATTATTTGAGATTCCACAAGATCATCACAGTTATGCTAATAAGATTCAGGTTTCAAGAGATTGCCAACCCTAGAACTAGAAGATATTTTCAGTTCCAAGGATCATTTTAGAAAGGTGATTTATTCTATATTGTTGGATTCATAAGACCCTCAAAAGCTTACACTCGTTTAAAACCATGAGCCTACATTGAGAAAAAAATAAGTTGGCTAGAGTATTTTAAGCATGGAGATCGAGGCCCCGAAACTTGGCAGGTTGTTTGTACGTTATTTTTGGTCCTTGTTCTTGATTGAGCTCCATATTTTCGTTGGTCAACTTAAAATCGAAATGACGGATCTTAAACGTTTATTTTGAGAAGACCAAATTAATTAAGACATACCAAAATAAAAAAATACAAAATAACTTTGAGACTGAAAGAGTAATACTTACCTTACTCGTCACGACGTTTGGGAGCGCATGATCGTCCCTTACCTCTACTAAGATCCGCCGTTAGTCAAAAGTAAAAAATTGATCACAAGAAAGAAAAAAAGAAAAATTAGTTAACCACTCTTATACTAAAAGTAGAAATTGATGCTGCATTTTGACTTTTATAGTTGAGCAATACTTTCCTTGACATCTTTGGGTTTTGACTTTTGAGACGAGATTAAAATAATTTTCAAAACTTTTTGTACAATGTTCTTCTATAAAATTTCAGCGTTTCTGGTAAATAAACTCGAGCTTTTTCGAATTCTTTTAGTTTTTTACCATATTTTGAGTTTATCATTATTCTTATTTATTTGGTAGGTCAAAAATAACCCCAAACTTTTCTAAAAATGTGCTTGAATGAATATGCTTATACGTAAAAAGTTTCCAAGCCAAAAACAAAACATACATCATAGTGTATTTTTTGAGGTGTGGATTCAACATAAGATGATTTAACTTTGCCTCGTTTATGTTGAGTATAGACTTCATTTCTCTCATCTTCGTCTTTCGATTAGTTGGTAATTTCCGTGTCATCGCTTAAAATTTGACTAGGTCAAACCAAAAGTTTAATCATTAAAAAAATCACCTTATACGTGTCGATACGATAAACTGTTGGGGAGCATATGAACCGAGAACCGGATTTTGGAACCGCGGTTCAATTCTCGATTCCTTTATATTTCAAAATTCGGTTCTTGAACACAAGAACCGCTCAAACCAAAATATGTTAGCTTTTTATATGATGTTTTTGTTATTGATGACTGAATTAGTCATGCTTATTAATAGTTTGTGAATATGTAAAACAATGTTACTTGTAGCAATTCACGCGCGGTTATACATTAATTAGACGTTTGCGTATAGTTTCTTCGGATATAGGAGGATATAGGAAGAAGTCTCCCAGGGATGATTTTAGGCCTTTTTAAAAGATGTACATACAGTTTTTTTCTTCATTCCTTTATATATTTTATTTTACATTTAAGCACTAAAATTACAACATGATTAACGAATAACAACATTACAAAGAGAATTACGTAACTTGGAATAGCAATATACTAGTCATAAGTCTCGTGCACGTACTGGACTTACAAATAAATTACATTTATTTTAATATTTTTGTTTAAAATGGATATGTAAAAATTTTTCCGTGTTAAATGTTTTGTAACTGTGATATCCGTAAAACTAATAATTATGCACGTGGTTGTACATAAAAAATTTCATTATGTATTAATATTAGTGTTTAAATAAATTTTATAAATTTTTTATGTTTAAAATATAAAGTGTAGAAGATATAAAGTGTAAGGAGTATTTGTTTATTTTTTAAAATTACTATAAAAATATAAAAAATTATAAGTTTCACTAATCTGTATTTAATTTATTTAAAATTTAACCACTAAAGTTTTATTAAGTACCTTTTCCTTTTTTAAGTTTTGATTTTTACAAATTGACACATATACTTTTGTGTCATTTTTTTCTCAATCAAATTTCTCCATCAATTTTTCACATATTCTTTTAACTTTTTAGCCAAATTTTGGAATAATTTGGTTTTATTATTTTTAAAATTTTAAAAACAAAGTTATTTTTAAAAATAATATTACTAAATAAAGGAATAATTGATATTTTTGGACAAATGAATTCTAAAATTAGTTTAGTCTTTGTTTAAAAATTATAGTTTCAAATATTAATAAAACATACATTAAAAAAACTAGACGAATACCCGCACATAGCGGCGGGTTTCTAGTTTTGACAAAATTTCATCAACAAGTAATTGTATTTTGTCAAACTGTGTTTATGGCGCTAGAAGATCCTTTTAATACATCGTATTGTTTTTGTGATAGCTTAGTAACGTTGAGCTCCAATCTAGAGCGAGTACAAATAAATTCACACCAAATCAAAGATATTTAATACCCGGTCAAAGAGTGGTGGTTGGTTATAACCTATATGTATTCCATCATTGTGAATCGACACACACTGCAAAATAACATTAACCATGTCTTAGAAGATACCATAAATATGCATCACTTGATATTGGAAAAATAAATAAGTATAGACAAACTGAGGTACATCAGTACATGGTTGTAAAGACTTATGAATTATTTGTTTTAGGAGACCCTTTTCTAGCAAAACAATTTCAACTGTTTACTAATGCATATGAGATTTGCTATTTGTTTTTATATTTAGGGGGCGTATGGTATTACATCTAGATAGGCATTCTTTAAATATTTCACCAATTCTAATTACTAAAAGATAACATGAATAATGACATAGGCCTAATAACGAACACTCCTTAGACGTAGCAAGATGACAGGTTGTAGAGTTATTAACGAGTCATTTTTGTAAACTTTGAACCAAGACACGTCGTTAATACATTAAGTAAGCATGGCAAACAATCAATAAAGAGAAAAAGTATATACAGGTTGAACCATAAACAAGACTTCTGCAATGTGTGGTTTGTAGGACTTGGCCTATAAACAAAACTGAATTATGAAATGTCTAATGTTCTTTTAGCACTTAGCATAAAGTAGTTAACAAAATTTGACTTACAATGCCCAGAATCTCCAAAAGAAGATCTTCTTGATATATTGTGTGGTTGATCACCGGTTGAAGATTTTAGACGTGATGGCTTATTATTCGTTGGATTTTTTGGCGACTACACTTCATTCATTTTCTGTTGAGTCCTATAAACTACCATATAAAACTATTTTATGTTGGATCATTTAAATGACACATGATGGTCTTTTGAAAGAGATAAAAAAATATGTGTTTACCTCATGGTTTTCTGTAGCATACCAACCTCACACAATTCATACACTTGACGTAAATGTACATTCAACTTCAAGTCTTCAACACTCCCGTGATGCATGCAGAGCCGAGTTTCGTAGCCATTTTTATAAAACTTTATTTGTGACAAACCAATACGTTAGGTTAAAGAAAGTTGTCTAATTTTTTAAAAATTATAATTTACAAAGCTAATCCCTCCTAAATTATCATGTCTTCAAGTTTCCTAACTGTGGTTCAACCAAATCGACTTTGCACGTTTTGACAATTACTATGTCACCACACCTGCCCATCTTTCAACAGTAGCATCATAAAGATGCATACGCAAAACAATAAGCAACATCACAGGTTGATCCTCGCAGAAATGTAGAGATTTTTGCTATTAGAATGCAAATTCAGATTTCAAGCAATATAAAAACAAATTTACCTTTACTCATGATGTTTAGCCGTCATGTTCAGATCAAGTCCCTCTGGAGTGTGCTTTGCAACATCTCAGTTTATATCGAAACTCCAAACAATCCAAGAAAGTTGCCAGAAACAATATGTATGTATTTAAGCTCATATACAAAAGTGCTTAAATTGAACCATTTTGAGCATGTAGGAAACTGATAATTATGTAGATGTAATTAACGGCATGTTGCGCATGCGCATCCCTACGCCCACCTATTTTCCCACTAAATATTTTATGGTCGGGATCTCTGTGGCATTTGAAAGTATGTTCAAGTGTGAAACAATAATCAAAAGATGAAACTATAGATAGTAGCTAGCTTCATCCCTAATCTCATTTTTTTTTCCAAAATAATAGTAACACTAAAATAGAACATATTACTAACCTTGAAACTATATTACATTTAATTTTCCATGTGCCATGTCTGGATAGCATACTCTCCTGCATTGAAATGCAAAGCACAAAATTGTAATAAGTTGATACTTATTCGTCTTTACAACTACGCCGACATAATTAGTTTCACCATACCAAAATATTAAATGAGTACTACCACTTGAAAATGCAATAATTCTATAATAGTAAGCTTTAAACCAATTATGTACAAGGGAAGGTGACCTTGAAAAGTAGGCTGATCTTTCTCTGGCAGTTCCATTCTAAAAGGCAGGTCCTTGAGTTTTCTTATTCTCCTGCAAATGTTATATCTAAAACCACAAATTAAGAAAGCTTATTTCAGTTTTTGCTAGAAAGATCAGCTCATATTAAAACATAATGGCGAAAGCAATAAGCTCTTACTTACTATAGGAAGAAATATTCCAGCTCTGAGCAGTGATCTAATTTCTGAGTTAGGGAGCAATCAATCTGCAACCACAACCACAATATGAACTCCAGAACGGCCATTGCTTAATCCAACTCCTATAAACCTATTTACGATCAATCGATCACATGAGATTAGAAAAATTATACTTAAATTCGGGGGTTTTAAAGATCAATCCATACCTTTATACAATCTTCATAAAGCAAAACCATTGATCTAAATACCTTTAAGGATAATGGACCTTTTGGAGAGTTGTGGGTCGGCATCCAACAGAGTTGTAGGCAGACAGCGAGGCCACAACCTCAACAGTACGTGTCATTTTTGAAAGGGTCTTGAACAATGATGGTGTCTCGATTGTAATTGTGTGTGTTTCAGGGCATAGTAAGTAGAATAGCAACACTAAGCACAAAAAAGCATACAATCACTTAACTCAAATTTGTTAAAAAAACAGTAAACCAACAGCGAATAGTTACCTGCAATAACTGATATCTTGGTCAATGTTGATGGATAACTTACATATGAATAATTATTTTTCCTCATTCGAGCATTTTATCAAATAGTTGGCATGCAACGAAAAATCTATAAAAATCAATAATTAAAATTTAGGCCAAACTTACTAGAGTTGAATAAAAAATGAATCCATTTAGATTTATCAATCATCTGTTGAAACTTGGAAGACAATATTATATTTAAAAAATAAAAAAACTTTGCGTCTAACCCTTATATTCAAATCCAGTTTCCTTTATCAAATCTGAAACGCGTACTCAATTGCAAGTAACCAATCTCAAACACCCCTTAACAGCTCACTATAACAAACCAATTCATTAAAGCTTTAATTGACAAAAATACATACCATATTGAGTTTCATTTTTTCGTCGGGCACCCAATTATTTACAACCTTAGCATGATAAATACCAATGAGATTGAAGAATCATGGTATTGCATATCAATTCAAATTCATTTGTAGGTAGATAATGGAAAATGGTTCGATTGGTTCGACCATTACACAAAGGCATCCAAACAAACAATACTCTCAACCGGAACTACCTGAAACCACCTAAACCATCGAGAAATGGTGGCGGATTCGGCATATCAATGAGGTAATAAGATTGTGGCAGATTGGCGGCCGTGTATTTTATTTTAGGGTTTAAAGAAAAAAAACTTTATGTGTGTGTTTGTATGTGACAATTATAAGAAAGTTTAAACATTGTGCATTAAATTTTCTCAACATTTATTTAATTAAGTCATTTGAATTAGTCATAATTTGGTGAACACAACTCAATATTGTCGGTGTCTATACAACATTGCCATATTTGTTTGTTTTTTCCAAGTCTCGATATTCAAGCACAGACAATTTCTTTAAGTTGCCTTATTTGTTTGGTTTTTCAACTTTCAACTTTCAACAATTGTGATAAACCCTTTATAGGGTATATAGATATGTCCAGACCTGTTTTTTGTTGCTTGATAATGTTTTTGAAACTTCTTCTCTTTCTCTTTTGTTCGTTTTGTTTTTGTTATCCATAATAATTAGATGGCAATTCTAATTTCGGTCAAATTCTTATAAGTTACGTGAATGATATCATGAGTCTTATTTGTGATAGATTCGGGTTTTTGTATTTTTTTAAGTCTACTACGAGGAGTTCCCACCGTCTTTATGACGAGTGGACTAATCTCTCGCAGGAGTTTGCTCGGTATCTCGATGTGTAGTATACCTTTCAATTGAGATTTTTTCCATTCTCAAGGCTTGAACCAAGACCTTTAGTTAAAGAGCCCAGTGCCTTGACCAACTGTGCCAACCTCAATTGGTTCGGGTTTTTGTATTTGTATATGGACTTGTATTTTTATTTTGATACACTTAAATTTGTAATTTGTTAAAAAAAGGAAGAACTGATTTTTTGGACGGATGAATTCCCAACTAAGTTGTTGTTTGTTTATTAAGAGGATATGAATCTGAATCTGATTCGCACATTTGAATCTAAATATTCGGTAGAAATGTCTGAATC
Organism: Glebionis coronaria; assembly: GCA_025667525.1. Classification (NCBI taxonomy): domain Eukaryota; kingdom Viridiplantae; phylum Streptophyta; class Magnoliopsida; order Asterales; family Asteraceae; genus Glebionis; species Glebionis coronaria. The sequence continues at coordinate 1,375,688 of JANFOE010000104.1, forward strand.
TGATTTCTATCTGAATCTGAATAAGTAGTTGAGAAATCTGAATCTTAGTCAACTATAATTTTTACAATTTAAATATAATACGAGTGCATTCACACAAGATATACAATTTATTAGATATAAGATACCAAAATTTATAATACGATTGATCTAAAACTAAAGTCTTTTAAACAAAACATGCAAATCTCATGTGTATTTGACTAAAATAAATATGTCGGGGTTTAAATCTATCTTTAAAACAATAAACTGAATCGATCCTTCAAGAGCAAAATATGAATCATCACAAATCATTTTATAAACTTTGTATCCAGCAAAACACATGCAATGATTATAAAAGACAAATGTGAAACAAGAAAGAATGAAAAATAACACCAAAATAAAAATATAACAAAATAAAAAATAAATAAAAACTAAAAAAAGTGGTAAAAACTAAGAACAAGAAAAATGACATTAAGAGGTGTTAAGACAACCCCTTTACATCTAGTTCAATCAGACGTTTGTGCCTCTTACTGTCTCTTACTGATCAGAAAAAAAACAAACGCTCTGAACGCTAGTTGCCTCTTACTGCCTCTGAATGTAATGAAAAAAACAAACAATTTTACAAACTCAAGTGTCTGATTACATCTGACTGATTTAGATTAAAATATTGTTAAGATACACAAATTAAATTTGCTTGAGTAAGCTGAACAGTAGTTTTAAAGTGATCTTTTGCTCTAGTGAGCTGAACAGCGTTAGTCAAAAGATCACTTTAAAACTACTGTCCTTAAATTTGCTTGAGTGAATTGGTCGTTATTGTTAGATGGTCCTAGGCTTAAATCAAACCCCATAAGATAAGTATTACCCATAGTCTCTATACATAAACGAATCCAATAAGAATCATAATCTTTATACACATACGCAAATTTTGATAAAAAATTATTTAACGAACTGGCTGGAAAAAAAACCTTCTACACAAGAATACCAATGGGTTGCATATACGCCTATTTTGTTTACAATATTTGGATACGTTGTATGCATGCATGAAATTTGCATTGGCGTATACATTTTTTTCCCATTGTGTGGTACAAAGAAAGAGTTCACTAATATATACAAATATTCGGTTCCAGTCGTGTAAGTACGGAAATACTGGAACCAAACCCGAGAACCGAACACGTACTTCGGTTCGGTTCTTGGTTCTTAAAATATGCATTTTCGATTCTCGGCTTTTTTGGTTCCGGTTCAGTTCTTTGTAGTTCCGAAACCGCGCTCACCCTACGATTAACCCGTCTACATATGTGTCGCTACTTTGTCCAAGTTAACTTTTGCATCGATAAGTAGACGCTAAGAACAACACTATAAAATAACTATAAAACAATAAAATTCAAGTATTTTGTTTTATGCTACTAGATTAAAAAAATGATTACGAAATTTCTAGCTAAATACCTATTAGCTAAAAAATTCAAAACAAATTTTAATGTAAGTCAATGAATAATCTAAACACGATGCCAAAGATTCGGTGTTCATAGGGACTCGGGGGCTATGATCCTCCCAAGATTCGGTGTTCATAGTATAATTATACAAAAAATTAGGGGTATTCTTGGAAAAATTTGTATTTGGCCCTCCCAAAAAATATGGACGGCCCTCCCACTAAAATTGTTCAAGTTCCGTCTATGGGCATACATCATTAGGTGTGTTACATATGTGGGATAAAGTTAAGGTAAACGTCGAAAATACACAATGTACTTTCTCAAATAATCCATTATGCCCATCAAACTTTTTTATGTTCAAAATTCATACTCGCCACGTAGGATTTTGGTCAAACATTTTGACTTTTAATAGTTTGACCAATTTGGATTGCAAAATTAGTCCATTTAACAATAACAAAATTTTATAAAGTTAACCCTTTTAAATCCAAATTGTTACACAACACCCATTTTCTTCAACCCTCATCATCTTCATCTTCATAAACAATCAAATAAACCCAAAAAATCATAATCAAAACCCAGAAAATCAATGTATGCCAAGAATTTGGATATGACCCCAGATTATTTTTCCAACACGCAGTACCAATCCACAAGAAACCATGATCAAGGTTATGATTTCGTTCCACCTAGTCGTCAGAACTCAATTCATACAGCCCTAGATCCATACATAGCTCAAAATGGACCTTCTGTTTCCATTCTACCAAATTCTCAGAATGCAATTGCTTCCGTTCATAATACTTCTTTAGCTCACAATAAAACTTCTTTTTCTATTTCTACTAATCCACCAAATTTCAGTACCCAAGATCCTTCAATTCCTCAAAATAGACCTTCTGGATCCATTCCCACGAGTTCTCATAATTCGATTGCTACCGTCTAGTATCCTTCCATTTCTCAGAATGAACCTTCTGTTACTATTCCTACTAATCCACCAAATCCTATTCCTAGCCCCCAAGATCCTCCAATACATCATAATCAACCTTCTGTTTCCATTCATCTTCATATCATCATCTTCATCTTCATATCATCATCATCTTCACCATGATGTCAAGTCCATTGATTGTTTATGAAAATGGTGGTGATAGTGGTACATTGATTTTCTGGGTTTTGGTTATGATTTTTTGGGTTTATTTGATTGTTTATGAAGATGAAGATGATGATGAGGGTTGAATAAAATGGGTGTTGTGTAACAATTTGAATTTAAAAGGGTTAACTTTATAAATTTTTGTTATTGTTAAATGGACTAATTTTGCAATCTAAATTGGTTAAACTGTTTAAAGTTTAAATGTTTGACCAAAATCCTACGTGGCGAGTGTGAATTTCGAACATAAAAAAGTTCGATGGGCATAATGAATCATTTGAGAAAGTACATTGTGTATTTTCGACATTTACCCGATAAAGTTACAGATATACAATTCCTTCTTCAAACTTCATAGTCGTTCTTCGTAAATCACTAGTAACATATATAGTTTGAATAAGGTTTTATTTTTTGCCAATATAAATATTAATCGAGCGATTCAATTCTCTTTTTTATTATCTTCACATGCAGGGACAGAACCAGGGTGGGTCCCGGGGGGTCCCGGGACACACATGAATTTTTGTTGTGTAGTGTTAAATCTGTTAAAATAGTTTGATTGTTGTTAGATTGTTCCTAAATGCACATGGTCTTTAAAAATTGTGTTTGTAGTAGTATTTAGTTTATTGTAAGTGCACCTGATCATTTTGTGTCCTGGTTCCATCCCTGTTCACATGCATAACTTTAAATCACAAAAAGTAAAGGAAGGTAATATACTACAATTGTGCTTGATGAATGAGTTTATATTCCATCTTCTCTTATTTCCAATGACATAAACTTGGAAAAAGTATTATTATGTAACGATTTCTTTTTATTAGATTGTTATCTCATATTAGATTGTTGATCGGGCCGAATCAGAAGACCAAACTAAAGAGGACATACATATTTCGATCACATCTTAGGCCCATGCATTTCGTTACATTTGGTCCTTGATTCGATCAGTCCAGTGCAGTCTAACAAATTGTTTTGACAATTATATGTTATAGGACGAGACATGGTGGGACTAAAGACCAAACTGGAGCAGAACAGACTAGACCAGAATGTTTCATCCCGATCATCAATACGGATTTGATTTCAATCCGGTTCTATTTTCGAATCATGAGCACCCCTGGTCACATATATACAACTTATAATTCTAATATACAACATATATTTTGAGGCAATATAGAGTTAGGATCAAATGAGAAGAAACCTTAAAATAAGAAGGATAAGAAGAAACTATAACCGTATATTCGAGATGCATCCACTTAAATTAGATGCATCTTTATTATCTTAGATGCATTATAATGCATCATAACGTGTTGTGTAGCTTTTAATTAGATGCATATACGTATATTAGATGCATTTTATGATTTATCTATATTTTTGTTCTTCTACACGTGCCAAAATCATGAAAATCAATTTTCACCATCTACACATCAAATTAACTTCCGAAACTCAAGATGGTGCATCTACATGAATATAAATGCATCTAATGTAAGTCGTTGCATCTCAAATGTGTGGTTTTAGTTTCTTCACACCACTTCTTATTTTAAGTTTCTTCTCACTGGATCCTTACTCGGCAATATATACCGGACAACATATATTTCTAGTATAAGTTGTTAAGGTCATTGCAAAACGCCTTCATTTAATGTCATGATGGACATGAGCTTTACTTTCACCAGCTTTTGTGAAGTTTTATTGGGTAAAAGTACAATCAATCTTTTACTTAGTATAACAAAACTTTAAATGGGATATTTGTATTTCAGATCATCCTATTTTTAATAAAGTTTATTTGAACTAGAATTTTAAATTTATTTATATTAAATTAAAAGAAGTAAAAAATGTCTTTATTTGGCAACACCTTATAAAAGTTCGTTTTTTCAAAGAAATTGAGTTAAAAACAAGTGTCAAAAGTATAAGAATAAAAAGTTTAAAATTACATAATTAATTTACTAAAACTTGAGGGGTTACATTAATCCTTAATTAAACCCCGGGATAGAATAAAGAAAATATTCTACAGTCAACAGATTTAAACAAAAAGAAAATTTCAACTAGGGCTCACAAGAACCCCCAATTAACCAAATTACACTCATTCCAATTCATCAAAATCGTACAAAAATGGTAAAATCGACCACCTATTTGAGTTTGTTTTACATGACGGATTAAGTGAACTTGATGCGCAAGTGGCTCTTTTGAACGTTGAGAAACAAATTAGACCTAATGGAGATGCAGTTGGATTGAAGGCTTGGAAGACCATTAATGATCATATTGCTGTTCTCTCTAAAAGGTATACCTTTTCATAAAGTTGTGGATTTAATTAATGTTCGCGTGTAATTAACTTACTGTTTTATCAAATTGTCTTTAGTTTAAGAGACTCTAAAATTATTAATATTGTGTGTGGCTGATTATTGAATTTTGTACTACTTCACGAGCAAAAATTTAGAAGTGAATTTTGCAAAAACATTTATACAGATTAAGACTTTATGGAGACAAGAGTGTACACTAATTAAACGAGTATTTATTAACTATTGCATGGTTCAAACAAGAAGATTGTTATTGTATTTTCGAAAGTGCTTTTGACTGATTTATGAAAATTGTTTCGGTCATATATCATAAATCAGGACTGCTGTTTTTATAATCCATCTTTGTGTCTATTTTTTTTTACTAATTTTGTATATTTGAATCTGATTTCTAGGCATTTGTATCATGTGGATGTTGTCTTCATCTTCTGAGTTTGCTTAAGGTATTCCTATAATGACACTCTTCCTTTTAAAAGCCTACCTGATAGCGTCTCTGCTGACGATGTGTTACCAAATACTCCGGTATGACATATTTTTTCGTAATTAGGTTGATATTTTGATGGCAAATATAAAGCAACATAAAACTGATGTTCTCTTTGGTCATAACCTTTTCGTTGGAGAATAATAAATTGAAGGTGAAATATTAGATGAATAAATCACTATTTATGGAGGTCTGATGATGGAGCCATAAATTTCTTAAGTATCTTATACATGTCGCTGGGGAAACTTTGGTTAATCGTTGACAAGTCAAACGCAAAGCGTTGACAAGTCAAACGCAAAGCGTTGACAAGTCAAACGCAAAGCGTTGACAAGTCAAACGTATCAAGAGTTTCCCCAGCGACATGTCGCTGGGGAAACTTGGGAAAATCGTTGACAAGTCAACGACAACGCGTTGACAAGTCAAAAATAAGGAAAGATTCCCCAGCGACATGTCGCTGGGAAACTTTGTAATTAGCTAAAAAGATTAAGTTCAACTTAATTTTTGTTGATTTAGGATTTTCCCCAGCGACATGTAGCTGGCGAAAATGTTGCCACCGTGACAATCTATTCTTCCAGGAAAAGTCTGTGGGGCCCGCAAATCGCTGGGGTATGTCGCTGGGATACCTTTCTCATCGAGCGTACCCCAGCGAATTTCCCCCAGCGACATGTCGCTGGGGAAACGTATCCCCATCTAAAAGTCGCTGGGGAAAAGCCCTAAAACTCGCTGGGGAAGGAGTTGATTGTTGTAGTGGAGTGACTATTTCGGTACGATTCCAAGCATAGCCAATACTTGGAGAAGTACAAGATGTATGGAAGGACTAGATAGATTGGAAAAAAGATCAAAGTAAAACCCTCAAACTATTACAAGTCGATTACCAATCACCACCGTTTATCAACTGGGGCGATTCCACTAAGAAAAGTGGCAACTATGTATAATAAAGTTAGTTGAGATTTGAAATCCACCCATTTTAGTCGCGATCTTTAACTCTACTCTTTACTGATTTCAATTAAATGACCTTGTGGTAAACAATATTATAATGAAAGTGTTGAGCTTTATTTTTCTGGATTTGAAGGGGAGAAAGCCTGAAACAAAACTCTCAAGATATGTCAATGGTTATTGTTAATTTGCTATACATGTTTAACTAAATTTGTTCTCAATTTTTTGTTTAAATTCCATAGATAAATAGTTTTAGTTAACTTGCATATATGCTCAAAGTAACTATAGTGTTTTGTTTCAGCTGATGTGGTAACTTCTTTTAAGCTTAAGATATCTCAATGTACGTGTTTTAGTCAAAGAGTATTATTCATGTGCATATAACAAGTAGCTGATTCCATTCTATATATGATAGCCTATAGGTTGAACTTGAAGGCATTAAGAAGTACTTGGGTGCCTCACAATCTGAAGCATCTGATATGGTTAGCTGGCTATGTACATACAAATTGATCTACAAATTGATCTTCACACATTCTACATGAAAAGAGGCTGGCCATCACCACTTATCTTTAATATTTGAACAAACCACAATTGTATGACTGTATTTATCCATCTATGTTTAATTATTACTACCAATTGAAAATATATTCATGTTCATTTATGTGTGTATGAAGTAGGTTCATTTATATATACTTATGTATCATTCTATAAACTCTATTGTAATCTAGCATTGCTGAGTAGAGGAAAATGCTATATTAGCAAAAAGCTATATGGCCAAGAGCGACGAAAGCTAATATCGAGACTTACACGAGTCATATTAAAAACACACAAATAAAACCATTCAAGAAATGTTAATTTGTTTGTAATATATTATTTATAATTTTCGAAAAAACCCCGTACGTGTACGGAGATTATAACTAGTATACATTAATTAAATTTGGTACATAGGATAAGATTTGTTAATAAAAGGTCGACTCTCACTAATTTTATTTTCAATGTATGTCGATGAATAATCTAAACACGATGCCAAAAGTAAAATATAATCAGTACACCACAAAATATATATAAAAAGGTAAAATTCTTGAAATGCCCCAAGGTAGAATCCATTTTCCCAAAATGCACAAATAAAATGAAAATTTCATAAAATGTCTTATGTAACTTATGCAACATATACAACTTATGCGACTTGAATAAAAGTATTAAAAGTGTACTTTATTTCTTATGACACATGTCAGAATGTGTCATAAAAAGTACATTTGTGTAATGGTTTGTCTAATATGCAACTTTCTATGTTTTTTATGCGACTTGTATTAAAAAAAAAATTTCCAAAAAATTAAATTTTAACAAAATCTTTTAATTTACTTATTTTATATTATTTCTCTATGCAACTTGTACTTTGGGTAAAAAAGGATGTGACATTTGGGTAAGATACTTTTTGCCAAAATTTAGGAACTTATTTTTATGGGACTTGTACTACTTAAAAAATAATAAAAAGTACCATGGATTTAGGTGTAAAAGTAGGTATGTGTAAGTAATTTATTATGCAATATTTATTTACTTTTTACGCAACTTGTAAAAATTAAAAAATAATAAAAAGTACCATCGATTTAACTGTAGAAGAAGGTAAATTTAAGGGTTTTTTATGCAACATTTATTGACTTTTTATGCAACATTTTCTCTTTATAAATACCACATTTTTCACACAAGTTTAAGTATTTTCACACACAAGTTTTCATGCGACTTGTATTTTTAATACAAACAAAAACCCTAAGAAACATCCATACACCCATCTCACTAAAAGAGAGCATTGGCAGTTTGGTGAAATTGGTTGGACGCCTCGGTGGGTTTGGTGGTGGCCGTTTGTGTTTGGGGGTGGCACCGCCGCCTGGTGTGGGGGTGCTGGTTTAAATGCACAAAACTAGGATTTAAATGGATCGTTATTGTGATGTGTGACTTAAAAATGAGAGTGTTTTGTATATGTGTGTTTTATTATCTAGCTGAATGAATTAATGTAGATGGAAAGATGAGTATTTGTTTGTGGGATCCTTTTGTTTGTATGTAGATTTGTGTGGCTTTACTGGTTTCGAAGATTTTTGGGATTGGGTGTTGGTTTAGTGAGTGTAAATTTAGTGTTAGATATAGATATGGAAGTTTGAATTTTAAAATGAAGGATTGGTTGGGAATATGCATATTTTATAAGAGAGTATAAAAGTATAGATGGGAAAAATTTGTAAAAAAATTTATTTATTTTTTATAAAATTATTAAAACTATAAGTAGCATGAAAATTAAGCAAAATAAATAAAAGTTGCATAACAAATTAATTACATATACTTACTTCTACACATTTATACATGGTACTTTTTATTAATTTTTTATTTGTGCAAGTCGCATAAAAAGTAAATAAAAGTTGCATAACAAATTAATTATAAATACCTACTTTTACACTTAAATTCATGGTACTTTTTATGATTTTTTGATAAGTACAAGTCGCATAAAAATGAGTTGCTAGATTTTGGCAAAAAATATCTTACACAAATGGCATATCTTTATCTACCAAAAGTACAAGTTGCATAAAAATATAATATAAAATAAGTAAATTAAAAGATTTTGCTAAAATTTATTTTTTTGAAATTTATTTTTTTAATAAAAGTCGCTTAAAAAACATAGAAAGTTGCATAACAGATAAGCCTTTACACACATGTACTTTTTTATGACACATTCAGACATGTGTCATAAGGAATTAATTACACTTTTTATATTTTTATTCAAGTCGAATAAGTTGCATATGTTACATAAATTGCTTAAAACATTTTAAGAAATTTTCATTTGGTTGTTTTATTTTGAGAAAGTGGGTAAAACCTTGAGTCATTTCAAAAATTTTCTCATATAAATATGATTAAATTTCAACCATTTTATTTTATCTTACACAATATAAAAATGGTATGAACCTACCAACTAATTAATTGTATAAATTTTTAGTTTGTATCTGTTCATTTATCTACGTGGGATAAGTCACAATGCCATTTCTTTCCTAAACTATGTTCCAGTGGCTTAACGATCATAGAGCCACTACATACTCAAACACCTCATTTCACCCACAATGTCATTGTTCCATTTGACTCTACTCACTATCATCCTCCTAGTCACGACCCAAAAACCTTTATTCTCTCACGCTATCGCACTCGATCTCACCTGCATAGACAAACCCTCTACACATCGAAAGACAATGTATGTAAATTACATTTTAATGTGACTACGACTTCTTCTACATCATTCGACAAATTCTTAGATAATGATTACTTGTCAAATTGTATCAATGTTGTATCAATGTTTTAAAACCCGGGTTTTTAATTAACCCGAACGAGTGACCGGGTCACCGGTTCAACCGCTGGGTTAACCCGGTTTTACGTTAAAGAACAAAATACCTTTATTCACGTCGTGACAAAATGTTACCCACCTTTAATTTCAAGCAGTGTTTTAAAAACCGGTTCGAACCGTCTGATGCAACCGGTTAAACCGGGAACCGTTATTATAACCGAGCCGTTGTGGGACGGGTTTTCTATGAAAACTGAACCGGATTAAACCGGCGGGTTTCAGTTGACCCGGATCGAACCGTTTGACCGGAGACAGCCGGTTCATCAGCTATTAAAGAGAAAAGAGAGAATGATCTACATTAGTTGTAATTGTAGAAGCTCCATGTGTAGTTAAATGATACACTTCTTAATATGTTAAAGATCAATCGATTGGAGCTTTAATTTCTTGTATGTTGTTGTGATGAGGATCAGTTTTTGTAGGGATGACAACGATGTTTAGTCGGCGTAGGGAATGACTGAGGTCAAGTCGGTGGATCTTTGTTTTGTTAAACTAAAAAGAGGAAACAATGGAAGCTTATATAGGATTGTTTTTTAATGTTGCCTAATGTCACGAAGTCAAACCATGCATAGGGTTGTCAAAAAATGTTGGTAATGTGAATTCTTTATGTTGGAATCGACACCACCAACAACCCGAAGATCGATATGCGGAACCTAGATCGCTGTAAAGAATATCGCAGAGATGCAACGAATGAAACCCAGAAGAACGACACAAAAGGTAACCAAACGATTTTATTGATTAACGATTGGTTTACAGGAAACAATAAAAGACTACGGTGTGATTTGAGCATCACCCCCTCACCTCCTTTTATAGGGTGAGGGGGTCGGTTCCCTAGTCTTCACCGACTAGGGATTGGGCTTGGATCCACCCGACTCAAATACAACCTACCTTAAATAAAGCTTACATAGGAAACATGGCTTATACTAATCTTAACTAGACTTAGGAACTAATACTAACAATTTCCACCTTAGTGACAAGACTAGTTAGCCCCGACACCAAGTATCTTCATGCAATACTTGAACTTCGGACCTGGAACCACCTTTATAAACGCGTCAGCTGCATTATCCTCTGTGCCTATCTTTGCCACTTCAATCTCTTTAGATTCCACGATCTCCCTGTTGAAGTGATACCTCACGTTGATATGCTTCGTCTCTCATGAAAACATTGCATTTCTTGAGAGATGAATTGCCCCTTGATTATCACAATTCACAACCACTAACCTTAGGTTTATTCTCAGCTCGATTAGTAGACCTTTAAGCCAAATGTTTTCCTTAACAGCTTCCGTAAGCGCCATATACTCCGCCTCTGTAGTAGACAATGCAACAACATGCTGCAGAGTTGCTTTCCAACTCACAACACAGCCATGTACCATAAACACGTACCCGGTTATCGACCTACCCTTATCAGGGTCTTTAGCATAATCGCTATCCACGAAACCGTCAACATCTACGTGCTTCCCTTGATCTCTACCATACACTAGACCTACATCAGCAGTGCCCTTCAAGTACTTCAAAATCCACTTCACCGCTTCCCAGTGATTTTTACCTAGATTCGCCAAATACCTGCTCACAATGCTAACAGCATACGCAATATCTGGTCTAGTGCAAACCATCAAGTACATTAAACTACCTACAACATTCGCATATGGGACCTTACTCATTCTTTCCACATCCTAGTCACTCGACGGACAATCCTTCAAAGATACCTTGAAGTGTGCTCCCAATGGCACAAAGACCGACTTGCCATTATCCCCTCTATAGTTATTCAGAATTTTCCGCACATATCCCGACTGAGACACCTTCAGGGTTCGGTTACCCCTATCCCTGACAATCTCCATACCAAGTATCTTCCTAGTTGGATCACGTTCCTTCATATCAAACTCTTTCCGCAGCAGTCCCTTGGTATATTCGATCGCAGACTTGCTTTTACAAGCAATCAACATATCATCTACATACAGCAGTAGATATATGTACATACCTGGTGCAAACTCCTTGAAGTAAACACAACTATCATAGTTGCTACGGCTAAACCCATTGCTGACCATATACACATCAAACCGTTTGTACCACTGCCTTGGAGACTGCTTAAGACCATAAAGGGATTTCTTCAACAAACATATCTTGTTGCCCGTTCCTTCTTCAAAACCAAGCGGCTGCCTCATATAAATGGTTTCTTCAAGATTACCATGCAAAAACACCGTCTTCACATCAAGTTGTTCCAACTCGTAATCTTCACAAGCAGTTAATGAGAGAATCAACCTAATAGATGTATGTCGAACCACGGGTAAGAATACCTCATTATAGCCAATCCCTGCTCGTTGTGTGAAACCCCGAGCTACCAGCCTTGCTTTATATTTTGGTTTCTGAACGCCTTCATTCCCTTCTTTAATCTTGCCTACCAATTGCAGCTTACCAGCTTCTGACCACGTGGTTGATCGACCAGCTCCCAAGTATGATTCTTCTTTAAAGAACTCATCTCTTCCTCCATAGCACGAACCCACTCATCCCTTTCAGATGAATTAATCGCCTCCTGGAATGTGATTGGTTCATGTGTATCTTCTTCTTCAGCAATAGCAAACGCATAAGACATAATATCATCTTCTTCCCTAGACCCTGATGATCTAGACAATGATACATTACCTTCATTCCTATACCTTGCAGGTTTAGTAGTTGTTCTCTTAGCTCTATCACGCACCAGAACATAGTTGTCCAGATTCTGTTGTTGAGGCATTGCATCTACTGCATATTCAACCTGATCCTCATATTCATTCCCTGGATTTACCCCAGTATGAGGATCCACAGTTGGTTCGACCCGACTGCCTTGAAGTTCCACCTCAAACTCAATTTTCTTCCCAGAATCTGCAGCACCAGCACCCTTGAGAGTATCCTTATACATAAGGCTCTCATTAAAGACCACATCCCAACTTATGATTATCTTCGGTTTAACATCATCCAACCTCCATAATCTGTATCCCTTCACACCCTCAGGATACCCTAAGAATATGCATTTTATAGCTCTAGGCTTGAGCTTCCCCTGACTCACGTGTGAATAAGCAACGCAACCAAATATCTTCAACATCTCGTAATTCGCTGGATGTCCTGACCATAAATACATAGGTGTCTTCTTCTCCAATGCTTTAGATGGAGACCTATTGATCAGATATGCTGCCGTCACCGTTGCTTCAGCCCAGAATGATTCTGGCAAACCAGATTGAATCAGTAAACACCTAACCTTGTCCAAGAGTGTCCTGTTCATTCGTTCAGCTAGACTATTCTGTTGCGGATTCCAGCAACCGTCAAATGTCTTGCTACCCCGCCCTCCTTGCACAAGTTATTAAAGTCCTGATTACAAAACTCCAAACCATTATCCGTTCGAAGTTTCTTCAGTCTTCTACCTGTCTGGTTTTCTACCAACTGCTTCCACTCCTTGAACTTGCTGAACGCCTCACTCTTGTGTTTAAGAAAATAAACCCAAACCCTCCTCGAATAATCATCAACAATCGATAAGAAGTAACGACAACCACTCATCGATTCCACCCGAGAAGGACCCCAGAGATCTGCATGGACATAGTCTATAAATCCCTCTGTTGTGTGCTGACCTCGACCAAAACTCACCCTGGTCGATTTTCCAAGAACATAATTTTCACAGAATGCGAGCTTACCTAGACCTTCCTTCCCCAGCACCTCTCTTTTTTTTGAGTTCATTCAAGCCTGCTTCACTAATTTGACCCACACGTTTATGCCACACCTGCGCAAGACTTTCCTTTTCTTGTATACCGACACTAGCTTCACTTGATTCAGCCCAACCATCCAAGGAGTACACACAATTTTCCTTCAAACTTCCTGACAAAGCCATCAAAGAACCCTTGATCACCTTTACTCTTCCATTCCGCAACTTCACGGTATAGCCCTCTCGATCCAGAGTGCCCAAAGATAACAAATTTCTTTTCAACTCGGGAATGTAACGCACATTCTCAAGCGCAAAACTTGAACCATCTTCCATTTGTACTCTCACATTCCATGTCCCCTTGATGGCACATGCTCTGTTATCACCGAGAAAAACCATTCCTCCATCAAGCTCCTTAAAATCAAACAAGAAGTCCCTCCTAGGCGTCATGTGATAGGAACCACCAGAGTCCATGATCCACTCAAAGAACCTTTCCTCACTCACCACCGTCAACAAATCACCATTGTCATAACCCTTAGAATACGTCCCAGCGTCTTGTTTTGCATTCTTGTTGACAAAGCCAGTTGATTTCTTCTTGTTCCATTTTGGACAGTCTTTCTTAAGGTGATCCTCAGAATAGCATATGTAACACTTCTGTTTATTAGTTCCTTTACCCTTTGACTTTGATCGCGAACTACCACGTCCTTGATTACCCCGATGCTCCGGCCTCCCCCTTACAAATAACCCATCACCATCATCCTTTGCATCTGTCCTCTTCTTCAACTCCCGTGAATTGAGGGTAGACAAGACATCTTCCAAAGAGAGCGACTCCCTTCCATAAAGCAATGTCTCCACAAAATTATCATACGAGGACGGTAATGATGTAAGTAACATGAGTGCCTGATCTTCGTCATCAATTTCAACGTCTATGTTAGCCAAGTCACCGATCAACTTATTGAACTCGTCTATATGTTCAGGTAATTTCTTACCTGAATGCATGTAGAAAGTGAACAACTTCTTCTTCAAGTACAATTTATTGGCTAAAGACTTTGTCATATACAAAGTTTCTAACTTTAACCAAACCCCCGCAGCAGAATTTTCTTTGTTGACTTCCCTCAACACCTTGTTATCCAAGCACAAGAGTAAGGCACTGTGTGCTTTTTTATAGACATCCGCCTTCAACGCCGCAGTCTTTTGAGCGTCCGTCATGGTATCCGGGAATGGATCTAACGCAGCCTCCTAACCATGTTGAATTAATAGACACCGCATCTTCACACGCCACAACCCGAAGTCATTAGACCCGTCGAATTTTTCGACGTCAAACTTCGCTATCGACGACATATTCTTTCTCCCTTGTTGCGTAAAAAACCCTTCTTGCAAATCGATTAAATTAGAGTAACCCTAAACCTCGATCACGTACAAACCCGATCGTAAAACCACGATCAAACTTGAACCACAAGAAACCCGCAACAAGAACCTTCTTTATCGTTACTTAAACAATTAATAGCAAACAAAAAACCTTTGTTCCAATTGTTTAATGAAAAGAAAAGAAAAAAAAAATATTTTTCTTAAATTCCAAACACGACAAATAACTTTAGTTTAAAACAAAACTAAAAAAACCAACTTGTAGTGCCTATGCCCCACGTGACTTTTTGTTTTTTTATCAAAAGGAAAAAAACCCAACCAATCACGTTAAGAATAGTCCGTCTTCTCCGTCTTATACCTGCAACTCGAAGAAACCGATCCGATCGAAACCTCGAACCCTTTTTCTTCCACGATAACTTCTTATTCTAGCACCGATCTTCGAAACCCAACGAACCTTGAGCTCTGATACCACTTGTTGGAATCGACACCACCAGCAACCCGAAGATCGATATGCGGAACCTAGATCGCTGTAAAGAATATCGCAGAGATGCAACTAATGAAACCCAGAAGAACGACACAAAAGGTAACCAAACGATTTTATTGATTAACGATTGGTTTACAGGAAAGAATAAAAGACTACGGTGTGATTTGAGCATCACCCCCTCACCTCCTTTTATAGGGTGAGGGGGTCGGTTCCCTAGACTTCACCGACTAGGGATTGGGCTTGGATCCACCCGGCTCAAATACAACCTACCTTAAATAAAGCTTACATAGGAAACATGGCTTATACTAATCTTAACTAGACTTAGGAACTAATACTAACACTTTATTTTGTGCTCTTTCACAGTGCTTGTAAGAGGGGTGAGTATAGTGAGCCATGGCTCGACTGGTGGCCATGGCGCAAGACCGAGTGCTGAGCTAACCACACCGTGACTTGAGTTATGGGCAAAAAACTGGCTATCTCCAGCCGGCGTTATGGCTCATAACGCGAGCTCATGGATCGACCAACTGTACCGTGGCTCGTGTTATGGGCTCGAGCCGTGGGTTTTTATTATTTTATTTTATTTTTATTAGTGTTTTATTGGACCATTATACAACTAGAATTTTGGTGTTAACCAGGGAGGGAGGTTATGGGGAGTTTTGGTGTTATGAGAGAAAAAGCTGACGTGGCAGCACTTTATGCCCACGGCTCGAGCTTCATAGCTCGACTGTACCTAGAGCTCTAAATGTGGTTTTAAAGTTAATCTCACTCATCGTTTATTGTGTAGCTATATTAATTGTACTTGCTATTGGAAATGTCAAGTTTTATATACGTTTGATATAAATTTTTATATAATTTATAAAAAATTTTAATTAATTAGTATTTTATTAGAAACCGGTTTGAATTAGCGGATGCACCGGTTGAACCGTGAACCAGTCCCTTAACCGGTTGGATAAAAAACTGGGTTTCAAAACATTGATTTCAATTTAAGAAATAAAATACCAAACTAAGTTTTAAGACTGAGGAAATTATATACAGTGTATCGAGAAGTGGGGTGTCATCATCACTTGACCAGAACTAAATTAACTTCCACTTTTAAACCAAACTTCAAATATTTTCTCTACTTATTTTCCACTGTTTTAATCAAATGAAATATCACAAAGCCTAAATGTTTTCATCCATATACAGATCCTTACATACACACTTACTGTATCAGTCTATCACCATTTTCGGTGACCATTATTTTCAGATTCATGATCTATCTTTATCAAAATGAATATGTGCATGATCCAACTACATTAGCCAACATCTGTTCTACATCTATCTACATCGATCATGTTCTTTTTCTTTCTTAAAGATTGAACCGGCCGGCTTCCGATCCACCGGTTCGAACCGGGTCGACCAAACCCGGCGGTTCAATCCGGTCTAAACGGCAAAAAACCGGCTTACAACGGACCGGTCGATACTCCGGTTTACGGTCCAACCGGTTCAACCGGCCGGGTCGAACCGGTTTTATAAAACATTGCTTTATATAACTTTTTTGGTCATTTGCCTTGCATGTTTGATCAACCAACTAAAACCGCTATCACAATTGAAGATGTAAGTTATTTTTATAACTTAATTACTCGAAGTAGTATTTGATTTTTTAAGACCGTAGAGAATTATATTTAAACATAACACAAATCTTTGTCACTAACACAAATCTTTATATGGTTCTAAGCTAGATAAGATTGACTAGCAGGGTACTCGAGCGTTGCGGCTGCGGCTACCCTGAAATTAAAGATTTACAAGTGGGTTGTTTTATACTTATATTTATTAATAATGACGATAACTTTAAGTTGGGATAACTTTGAGCAGGGCCGTCCCGTGAATTTGAGGGGCCCTGTGCCATTATTACGAAAGAGGCCCTACTTTAACTCAAAATTTTAAACTAACGCAAAATAAATTTATAATATCCTTAAAAAGGTCTATAAGTATCCAAAAATGTTAACTTGACGATAACAAACTACTATCAATCATATCATAATATCATAGCTATAGATAACACTATCTATTTCTTAAAGTATGCAATTCTTCTAGCATTTTTGGAAGCAAAGTTGTCGATCACATCTTCATAGTCAATACTCTCGAGTAAATCTCTCTCAATTGCTATCATTGCCAACCCATTTAGTCTCTCTTGTGTCATAGTGGAGCGCAAGTAGGACTTCAATAGCTTAAGTTTTGAAAAACTTCTTTCCGCCGATGCCACAGTTACAGGAATCGTCAAGAGTACTCTGTATGCGATTATTGCATTAGGAAGACAAGCATTTTGATTCACAAAATTTAAAATGTCAACAGGTCCTAAATTTCCACGAGGCAAAATGTTATTAAGTAATCTCAACTCCACGTAGAGATCATTTGCATCAATATCAGATTTCCCATTATTCGTAAGTGCATCCTCAAGATGACTACAATGCGACTTGAGAGTGGTATCGTCAAAAGATTGCAGCTTATGAGACGTAAATAAGAAACCAAAAACTTTCTCATACTCTTTGTATTGTTCAAATCTTGTAGTGAGGGAAGAAAGAGCTTGGTCAACAATATACAAGAAATAATTGACCTTAAAAGATTCTTCGGCAGAAAGCAAAGTATCTGGCTCGGCTGAATTCTCATCGAATTGTTTCTTTCTACGAATTACACGCTTCTGAGGGAACACCGGATCAATATCTATTTCAACAGCAATTTCCTTAGCAATTTCAATCGCTTTAGCAAAGCCTGTATTCCTAAACTCCACAAAGAAATGAATTAGCCTTTCCACCTCCTTTATAGCAACATCAATAAGCATATCGTTGGATTGTAACTTTTTGCTAACCAAGTTTACCATAGATAGTACTTCAAACCAAATGACAATTGCTACTATGAACTCAAAATCACCAAGCTCATTTGTAGCTAGAGATTTTGATTCACTTTTGATCCTAGAATCATTATCATTTTCAGCGACTTGAAGTAAAGCTTCTCTTATTTCCTGAAGCTGAAATCTAATAGCTTTCACACTCTCAACACGACTCTCCCAACGAGTTATGGATAATGACTTCAAAGTCAATCCTTTAACATTATCCTTCAAAGTTTGCCACCTCTTAGTAGAATTTGCAAATATTGTGTATATACGTTGTATAACTCCAAAAAAGTCTGTAGCTTTCCCACAAGTGTTAGCCATATCACACAATACAAGATTAAGACTGTGACATCCACATGGGGTATAAAACGCTCTAGGATTGATATCTAAAAACCTCCTTTGCACTCCCCGATGGTTTCCTTTCATATTTGCTCCATTATCGTACCCCTGGCCACGAACATCATCAATATCAAGATCAAGAGACTTCAATTCTTCATGTGTAACATCAAAAAGTCCTTGGCCGGTAGTATCATCAACATTCAAAAATCCTAAAAAAGATTCCACAACTCGAACACCCGTGGAGGACACATTCACATACCTCAAAATCAAAGACATTTGTTCTTGGTGACTAGTATCAGGTGTACAATCAAGGATCACTGAGAAATACTTGGCTTGCTTTATATTCTTAACTATCTCTAACTTTATAGAGCGAGCAAGCAGCAGTATTAATTCATTTTGAATTGAATGACCAAGATAATGAACATGAACTTCATCACTCGTGATACGACGTACATGCTCTTTTATAATTGGGTCAAACTCTTCCAACATTTCAATCATACCCAAAAAATTTCCATTGCTATTCTTGTAAAGCATCTCATTTGTACCACGAAAAGCTAAATTATGTTTAGCAAGAAATTTCACAACTGATATAATTCTCAACAATACTTGAATCCAATGATCTTTTTCTTTCACAAACTGTTCATGCGCCACTTTATCAATCGTTTCATTCCGTTTCAATCTTCGACGCATGTCAAACCAACTAGCCATGTTTGTGACATGTTCTAAACCAACTTCATGCTCTTTGAGTCTAGCGCCAACATGTGCCCAATCCGCAAAACCATCACCAGCTAATTGACCTTTAGGGAGTCCTTTTCTAAGTAGTTTACAACAAAAACAAAAGACTTTGTCAATCTCTTTTGAATAAACCAACCATTCCCTGTCACACTTCTCATTATTAGGTAGGGTTCTCGTATACAAAGACGAGGTAAATCGTCGAGCGAATTTATCTTTAGGACCTTTGTCAATAGACCTGTCTCTTTTAGGACCCTCTGATATTAAAACTTTAATTTGGTCAGAATGAAGACCGTCCCAACGTCTTGGATCAAATATATCAACATGATGAACATCATCGGGTCCATCAACATGTTCACCTTCAACATCGACATCGACATTATCATCACTATTAGTGGTATTGATATCAGTAGTATTAGCATCACCAACACTTGTAGTTGCAACATTAGTATCAAATGTTACATTCTTATCAACATCAACATCACCGAAACCTCCACTGCCAATATCACTAATATCAACATCATCCCCAATAAATTCAGCACCATCGGCATTGTTATCACCAACATTTTGATTAGTATCGACATCATCCCTAACAAATTCAACACCATCGACATTGTTGTCACCAACATTTTGATTGTGAGAAGGGCCTTCTGTCCCTCCTTGTACGACCACATAGTTATACATGGATCCTTTTAGAGGGGCTATGGTAGCTTCTTCTTGTTTTTTCTTTTTACGCTTTTCAGCTCCCGATGGATAACGTCGAATAGGAGGCATACTTTATAAATAAGTGACAATTTGAGAAATCAGTACTTACAAAAAAATAAGAACTAATCTATTGTATAAAGAAAAGTAGAAGATATTGCTTCTGTTTACAAAATTCATGTTATACCAAAGCATTATATACTTCTATGTACTATACCATTATTCATTAATTCTTTATAAATTATTCCCCCTCATTAATGTCTAATTTATTCAAAGTTACAAATCGTTAGAAAACTAGTCAATTACCATAAGACATAAGTGTACAACTTGAACAAACTAACAAATTGATTTGGCTATTTAAGTTACTGCCTTAGTCGCTTAAGGTGTTCGATGCAAATCCCAACCAAAACAAGTCAACAACTATGAACTATAAACTATAATTTAAAGCTAAAAAGAAATTGAAGAATGTAAACTAAAGAATTAAGAATAAAAAAGGCTAATGAAAAATAGTTAATTAGAGATGCATACCTGTTAGTGTTCGGGTGAATGAATATCAATGGCAATTGGTGAATGATCGAATATCGAATCTATGTTAATCGGTAATTGAATGATTATTCTATTGACTTTGATAAGTTAAAAACGTTTAGGTTTCAATTTATTATATATTACTAACTTTTGAACCGCCAAACACTAGAACAAATCGTACCAGACTTGGATTTCTACTGGGCTTTCTATCAGGCTTTTATACTACACGTAAGTAATAGATTTTTTTGGGGGCCCCTTTGGATTTTGGGCCCTGTGCTGTTGGTCACTTTGCACAGGCCCAAATCCGGCCATGACTTTGAGCAATAATAAATCATTTCATATAGCAATAGTATTAGGGGATTGTGATTTACAGTAAAGCATTTGTAAATCCGTGTAACATTCGTCGCAATATTATATACTGTAACATATAAATATTAAAAATCCAATTAATTTATATGTTTACACATTTTCATATATCAAAATGATGTTAAAATCTTCCTACTTTGATGTGTACGACTTAATCGAATTATTAGTAAAATGATCAGTATTTCACTAAATTTGTACTAAAATGCATACATAGGCGATATATGACTTTAAAAATGCAAATTTATGAAAAACAGACTGAGATGTTCAAACAAACATAGAAATTTGATACTGTGTTAAACTTACATTAGTATAAACAACATAAATAATTGTATCTAAAAAATTATAATTTATACCAATAATTATTTGTACATGTTTCATATTAATTTGTATTAAATTTGTCATTTAATGTTTACCGCCTATCAATTAATATAAAAATAAATTATGAAATTTTTGTGTTGTAAAGGTTTGTACCAAAATCTTGTAACGTTGTACTACTTAAAATTTTAAAGAGAAAGTACAATCTCTTTTATATGTAGTACATATTCATGTATTGTTCAAAAAAGTAGTACAAATTAATTTAACGGTGACGTTTTATCAGTTTCGGTGGATCCTCTCCGGTTCGCCTTCTGATGGTTTTTTTTTTCTAGTTGCGCCGACTGTGACTCCGGTTCCTAGTTGAACCTCATAGTTTTAGGTAGACAATATGTACGATTTTGTAGATATATATGCTTTTAATTGTTGTACATTGTGAATATATAATAGTGTTTCTAAGTAATGAGGTGTATTAATTATTTTTTTAAGTGTGTATTAATTAATATGTATTAATTAGTTTTAATAGGGATATTAAATTATCTATTAACTAGTTTTAATATTATGTATTGATTAGTTTTAAGAAAAAAATTCATGTTTGGTCCCTATCGTTTACACCAAATATCAAGTCTGGTCCCTATCTCAAATTAAGTCCACCGATAGTCCCTATCGTTTACATTTTGGATCAAAATTCGTCCCTATCTTGGATGGGTGTTAATTTTGTCCGTTAAGTGTTATAATTAGAAGGGTATTTGTGTCTTTTCTATTTTATCCATAAAATAATTACTTTTTTTTCTTTGTTATCTCTCTCCTTCTCTCACTGTCTATCTCTCTCTCTCTCTCTCTCCTGCAACCTCTCTCACATATCTCACTATCTATCTCCCTCTATATCTCTCCCGTTGTAATCACTAAGCCACCACCCTCAATCCACCAACCACTATCATCATCCCGCCACCCATCACAACATCACAGCCGTCGTCATCACCTGATCCACCACCAAACTTTTGTCGTAAACCACGTTGCCATCATCAGCCACTCGACCTCCACACCACGAGACATCACCAGATCTAAATATCTAACACCAGCCACTCGACCTCGACATCACGAGACATCAAGCAAAATCATACTTATTAAGAAGCGCTCACAAACACCTCGACTCAGCGGCTCCGACCGTGGATATAACCCGACCAGTCCCGCAACCCGGATACCGGATCCATACCACAACCCGTCAAACCTGAACCATCTCCTCCAATTCAAATCAAACACAAATTTTGAACCTTCAACAATGGCAGAACGCTCAACACGATCACTATAAAACACACACACTCGCAACCTGATGGCCACTTTACTCCCAATCGTCATCATCTCCTTCCTGTTAATCGTCCACGTCAGCAGCAGACTCGTGGCAGAAAATGAGACAAAACTTTGTGATAAAACCACCAGCAGACTCGTGAAAACGAGATAAAACTTTGGAAGAAATCGATCTTGAAAAAGGCGTTACTAAAGAACCCAAGATTTCTCCGTCTGATGAAGTTTATCTTGCTAAATTCTTTCAACAAGTTGAAGCAATCAGATCCAATATGGAAGAGACCACTAATCTCCTTTTGGACCTACAGACGCTAAACGATTTGAAAAGGAAGGCATGAGGCTGTGAATGATTTGAAAAGGAGTTTGAATAAGCTTCATCAATTGTTTCATGATATGGCGGTTTTAGTTGAGACACAAGGTCAAGGTTTGGATGATATTGAAGAGAATGTGGCGAAAGCTGGAAGCTTTGTGAGTGGTGGAACAAATAGTATGTTTTATGCTAAGCAGATGAAGGGTAAGTGTAGCAGGCATTAGGTGTGTTTGATTTGAGAGAGAGAGAGAGAGATAGATATAAAAAAGAAAAGAAAAATATTAAAAAGAAAAAAAAATAATATGTTTTATTAATGTATAATATGGAAAAGTCCAAAATACCCCCCTCTTCATTGAACTTAACGGACAAAATTAACACCCATCCAAGATAGGGACGAATTTTGATCCAAAATATAAACGATAGGGACTATCGGTGGACTTAATTTGAGATAGGGACCAGACTTAATGTTTGGTGTAAACGATAGAGACCAAACATGAAATTTTTTCAAGTTTTAATAATGAGTATTAAATGATACTACGTATTAAATATTTTTATTTTCAGTTTTGAAGCTAAGTAGGTTTGTATATGATGCATAAAATTAGTAAGTTGATTTTTGTAACATCTTATAATTAGAAATTAGTAGTGATACATACTTGAACTAGAAAACATTTTAGAATACTCACATTTTTAGTTTTCGTAATAGTTACAATTCTCGACTTTTTGATCCACTTGGTATGTGTATTTATTTTTCGATCATAGAGGAAACAACTTGTTGGAAAATGTTTTGCAAAATATGGTTTTTGCAATACTTTGGACATAATTTTATATATGTATATGTTATATATATTCGTAGTACTTAGTAGCTTTGCGTTCTCCTCGAAGAGAGCTTCGCAACGAGCTAAAGTATGTCCAATATGGAGTTAATATGAATGAGATATCGTGTCTCAAAGTGAGTCACGTGAAACACAATATTTGGAAAAATATTTGTCCCACATCGCTTGAAACATGAAGTGAAAACATGTTTATAAGGGAATCCTAGTTTCTATCCTACAATATTCATTTGTGGGTTTTTACTCCCATGCCTACGCGCGCGCAGGGGGGGGGGGGGGGGGTGCAGAAAGTGGGATTTCTAGGCCAAAAACGGGTTCGAAGCTACTGAACTTGTGCACGAGCGCGCGACCTGCGGACACGAATGCAGCTCCGAAAACTGGCTTGGGTGCGGGCAGATTTCGGTATCTTTTTGCTACGAATTCGATTTATTTTTCCAGAGAATTCTGTACATCTATTTTAGGAATAAATACAGAAGTTATTTACAGAATAATTTGTGTGTTAAAAAGATACAGAAAATATTCACAGAATATTTTTGTGTGTTAAAAAGACAGGAAATCTGTTTTAGTTATAACAGATTTTCCTAACTTTGGTATATATTTTTTCTTTGAGAACAAGTCAAGCTTTCAGTATAAATATAACCTCTTCTCATTCAGTTAAAGATCAGAAAAACGCAGCTTTTCATACTCCATTACCAGACGATTTTTCCAGCAGTTCTCGATCAGAAACGCAGAAGGCTTCCGTGATCTTTCAGGCAAGTTTTTCTAGTCCGGCTGTACAACAGCTTTGGACGTTGTACCCTGGGAAACAGACGGCGAATCTGTTTTAAGGGAAGCGTGTTAAACACGTGCCTCGTCTTAGTTTTACTGCTTTCAATTTTATTTGTTATTTAATTCTGTTCTTTGTTTTTCTGTTAATTTTATTATTGTTTTAATAAAAGTATACACCGTTTCCCACAATCTTAAAACAGATTCTGTTTAACAGAATTAAAACTTTTATTAAATCGGATTAATAATTTTATCAGATTTATTTATAAACTGTTTCTACCGAAACCAGGATTGAGTTTCACTGGAAATCAGTTTTAATTTACAGATTTTAATTAACAGTTAAGGTTTTTTTTTTTAGTTGTTCTAATCAGTTTATTGAAACCAAGATTGTGTTTCTGTTAAACTGATACGTTTGATAATTACATCAGATCCACTATAAGTATATAGAGATCACGACTGAATTTCTTATATACAGATTTATAACAGTTGTCTAACTGTTTGTGTTTTGATCTTGTTTGATCTTTCAGGATGTCTACCAGCACTCCTGTAACTCCTGTAACTCCTGCAACTACTACTGTGAATGTAACTGGTGCGCCAGTTCCCCACACAGTTGCTAATCATGCTGAAAAACCAGAAAAATTCAATGGACAGAATTTTAAGAGGTGGCAGCAGAAGATGTTCTTCTATCTCACTACTTTGAACCTTGCAAAGTTCTTAAAGGAGACTGTACCTCAGGTGGAACCTCCTAAAGAAGGTGTACCCGAAAATCAACAAGCCGTGCAAGCTGTTGAAGCATGGAAACATTCAGACTTCTTGTGTCACAACTATATTCTGAATGGTTTGGTGGACTCTTTGTACAATGTGTACTGCAAGACTAAGACTGCCAAAGAATTATGGGAGTCGTTGGAACGCAAGTACAAAACTGAGGATGCTGGTACAAAGAAGTCCGTGGTAGCTCGCTTTTTGGATTACAAGATGGTTGATTCAAAGAGTGTGATAACTCAGGTTCAAGATCTGAAGGTTTTGCTACACGACATTCATGCTGAGGGTATGACTTTGAGTGAAACTTTTCAAGTTGCTGCTGTCATTGAAAAGTTACCTCCAAGCTGGGTAGAATTTAAAAACTACTTGAAGCATAAGCGAAAGGAGATGACTGTTTAAGACTTGGTTGTTCGTCTTCGTATTGAAGAGGACAACAAGCTGGCTCAGAAAAACACTTATACACCTGATTCTGCCAAGGCAAATATGGTTGAGCATGGTTCGTCTTCTTCAAAGTCTAAAGGTCTAACAGACTTTGCTTGAACTTTATGTGGATGTCAATTGCCAACAACATTAAGCCTAGTCTTCCTAGCATTGAAAATCAGAATGCTAAAGATTTTCTTACGCTAGTGGAAGAGAAGTTTTGTTCTGCTGACAAAGCACTAGCAGGGACACTTATGGCTGAACTCACCACCATGAAATTTGATGGTTCAAAGAGTATGCAGCAACATGTCCTTGATATGACAAATAACGCAGCAAGACTTAAGACACTAGGTATGAATGTGGATGACTCTTTCTTGATGCAATTCATTATGAATTCACTTCCTCCTGAATATGGACCGTTTCACATCAATTATAACACATTAAAGGATAAGTGGAATATTGATGAACTGTCCAGTAAGCTTATTCCAGAGGAATCAAGACTAAAGAAGCAAAGAGTTCACTCTGTTAACTTGGTGAATCAAGGAGTTGACAAGAAGCTCAAACCAACACCCAAGAACTTTAAGAAGAAGCACCATGCTATAACCTCAAAGGTTGCTAATGGTGTGAAGAAGGAACAATGCGACAACAAATGCAAATTTTGCAAGAAAAAGGGGCATTTCCAAAAGGATTGCCTTAAGCGTAAGGCTTGGTTCGAAAAGAAAGGTATACATTATGTTTCTGTATGCTTTGAATCAAATTTGTCTAAAGTTCCTTCTAATACTTGGTGGTTTGATTCTGGTGCTACTACTCATGTTTCCAATATTATGCAGGGATTCCTTACAATCCAAACTATAAGCACAACTAATAACTTTCTCTTTATGGGGAACCGAATGAAGCCCCCAAATGAAGGCGTAGGGACTTATCGTCTGAAGTTAGATACCGGGTTTCACTTGGATCTAATGAATACTCTCTATGTACCTTCGATTTCTAGAAATTTAATTTCTATTCCGAGACTTGATGTTAGTGGATATACTTTTGGTGGTGGAAATTGTCGTTTTAATTTATATAAGAATAAATTGTTTGTTGGTTATGGTATTCTTACTGATAATTTATATAAATTAAAACTTGATGATGTTTTTCTCAATCTCTATTTACTGTTGAACATAATGTTGGAATAAAGCGTAGTATGGTGAATGAAAATTCTGCATTCTTGTGACATAAACGTTTGGGTCATATATCCAAAGAAAGATTACAAAGATTGGTGAAGAACGAGATTCTACCAAATCTGGACTTCACCGATTTTGGCTTGTGTGTGGAATGCATTAAGGGAAAGCAAACCAAAAATAGCAAGAAAGGTGCCACAAGAAGCAGCGATCTCCTTGAAATTATACACACTGATATTTGTGGACCATTTGATACTCCATCCTTCACTGGAGAAAAATATTGTATCACCTTTATAGATGATTTTTCACGTTATGGATATGTCTTTTTGCTGCATGAAAAATCTCAATCTATAAATGCCATCGATGTGTTTGTAAACGAGGTTGAGAGGCAACTAGATAGAAAAGTGAAGATCGTAAGATCTGATAGAGGTGGTGAATATTATGGAAAATATGATGAATCTGGACAATAACCTGGTCCCTTTGCAAAATTCCTCGAAAGTCGTGGCATATGTGCTCAATATACTATGCCGGGCACACCACAACAAAATGGTGTGGCAGAAAGGCGAAACAGAACATTAATGGAGATTGTTAGGAGATTGATCAGTAAATCATCTTTACCCAAAAGTTTGTGGATATATGCACTTAAAACTGCAGTGTATCTATTAAATAGGGTTCCTAGTAAGTCAGTTCCCAAAACTAGTCTGAGACACCTACATGTTTGGGGTTGTCCTTCAGAGGCACGAGTTTACAATCCACAAGAAAAGAAATTGGATTCTCGAACCATTAGCGGTTACTTCATTGGTTACCCAGAGAAGTCCAAAGGGTATAGGTTTTATTGTCCAAACCACAGTTCTAGAATTGTTGAAACAGGCAATGCCAAATTTATAGAAAATGATGAAGTTAGTGGGAGTGTTGAAAATCATGTTGTGGATATTAATGAAATAAGGGATGATGACCCATCTCCCATGAATGTTTATACCTACACCAAATGTTGTTCCTGTATCTCAAAATCAAGAACAACATTTAAATATTAAACAAACACCTCATGAAGAAATAACTTGCCAACTCAAACAAGTGAACCAGTTGGAATAGCATTGAACAAACCTACAAGGGTTAGAAAATCAGCTATTTCTGATGATTATATAGTTTACTTACAAGAGACAGATTTTGATATTGGTATTGATAATGATCCTGTATCGTTTTTACAAGCCATAAAAAGTGATAAGTCTGAATTATGGATTGACTCTATGAAAGAAGAGTTAGAATCAATGGCTCAAAATAAAGTCTGGGATCTTGTAAACTTGCCAGAAGGTTCTAAACGAGTTAGGTGTAAATGGGTCTATAAGACCAAACGCGGCTCTAAAGGCAGTGTTGAAAGATATAAATCTAGACTTGTAGCCAAAGGTTGTACTCAGAAAAGCGGCGTTGATTACCATGAGACTTTTTCACCC
Organism: Glebionis coronaria; assembly: GCA_025667525.1. Taxonomy (NCBI): domain Eukaryota; kingdom Viridiplantae; phylum Streptophyta; class Magnoliopsida; order Asterales; family Asteraceae; genus Glebionis; species Glebionis coronaria. Next base: position 1,403,658 of record JANFOE010000104.1, read on the forward strand.
GTCTCAAAGAAGGATTCTTTGAGAATAATATTGGCATTAGTGGCCCATTTTAACTTAGAGCTACATCAAATGGATGTGAAAACCGCCTTTTTAAATGGAAATCTTGAGGAGGAAGTTTATATGGAGCAACCTGAAGGGTTTTCCATTGATGGTAAAGAAAATATGGTGTGTAAATTAAAGAAATCAATATATGGACTTAAACAAGCTTCTAGACAATGGTATATTAAGTTTAATGATACCATTACATCTTTCGGTTTTGAAGAAATCATCGTTGATCGATGCATATACCGCAAGATCAGTGGGAGCAAGTTTATATTTTTGGTTCTATATGTTGATGATATCTGGCTTGCGACTAATGACTTTGGTTTATTGCATAAGACTAAAGAATATCTCTCTAAGAATTTTGAAATAAAAGATATGGGTGAGGCATCCTATGTGATTGGAATTTCAATATTCCGTGATAGATCTCAAGGTATATTAGGATTGTCTCAAAAAGCCTATATCGATAAAATTCTTGAGAGATTCAATATGAGCAGATGTTCGGATGGTATAGTCCCTATTCAAAAGGGAGACACGTTTAGTCTTAAACAATGTCCAAAGAATGACGTGGAACGAAAGGAAATGGAAAATATTCCATATGCTTCAGTTGTGGGCAGTTTAATGTATCTACAAACTTGCACTAGACCCGACATCAGTTTTGCGATCGGAATGCTATGTAGATATCAAAGTAATCCCGGTATTCATCACTGGAAAGCTGCAAAGAAAGTATTGAGATATCTTCAAGGAACAAAGGATTATATGCTTACTTATAAGAGGTCTAATCACTTGGAAGTGGTTGGATATGCTGATTCTGATTATGCTGGATGCAAGGATAGTGGAAAGTCAACGTTTGGCTATGTGTTTCAACTGGCTCAAGGAGCTATTTCCTGGAAAAGTGCCAAACAATCTATCATTGCTGCATCTACTATGGAAGCAGAATTTGTAGCTTGTTATGAGGCTACTATTCATGCATTATGGTTGCGGAACTTTATTTCATGGCTTGGGGTTGTCGACGCTATAAGCAAGCCGCTGAAAATGTACTGTGATAATACCGCAATAATTTTCTTCTCTAAGAACGATAAATACTCTAAAGGTGCAAAACACATGGATATAAAATTCTTTATCGTGAAAGAAGAAGTTCAGAAACAAAGAGTGCATCTCGAACATATTAGTACGGATCTAATGATTACGGATCCTCTTACCAAGGGTTTACCACCAAAGGAATTTATGCAACATGTTCCTAGGTTGGGTCTTGGTTGTATTGATAACTAATTATGATGTTCTAACACTCTTGAGCTCAATAAAATGTTTCTGATGTTGTTTCTTATTCATTATGTTAAGCATGCATTTATGTTTGGAACAAGAAATTTTATGTGTTATCATAACAAGTATGTGGACTGTATGTTATTCATATATAACTTACGAATCTAGCATGATGCGTTCATAATGTTGTGATGTATGGAAGGGAGTATACAAGAAATAATGTGTATGACCGCCATGATCCCCATTATGTGATTTGTTATGTTGAGATACTTATGATGACGGTTATTAAGATTTGATTTGCTAGCCTTATGTTGTACCATGTAGAAACATCATGTCAAGTGGGAGAATGTAAGATTGTGACATTAAGCTAAGTCATAATTACCCTATATTTTGAATTATAGGTTACATATGTGTAATCATGTCAATTCAATATAATTATGATTCATACTAATGGTACATCAATTCTTAAACCGTTTTGTTTGTTAGTATTGATGGTATACTTACTCTTAAGACTATATATATGACTAGTCCTCTCCCTAACCAATACACACACAAAATAGAAGTAGAATCATTGTAGCTCTCCATCTAGCTCTCTACACGCAATTGGGTTAAGGGCGAGAAACTAGTCGTGTTTAAGTGTTGCTTACATCATGTCAACATCCGCTACGGCTTTCGATATGTTGTTCTTGTTTCGTCCTATTAATGTGGTTATTATCGTATTCTAAAATCTTGTGTCATAATAGTATAAGTGTTCTTCATGCATGTTTTAATATTAACGTTTATACACTTATAATAATTCTTACAACAATTACTTGTTATCCGTCGTTGCTTATTATGATAGCGGATCTAGTTAACAAAATTGTTAACACCATAATCATATTCTTACTATATATATGGCATCCAAAGTTCTAAGTATAGGACGTGTTAGTAGTCCTCAAATAAAATTGTCATCATCAGTGTGTTTAGTCATTGGTCATCAAATGGTTAATTAAGTTGAATATAAGTTGAATGTGGCAAAGTGAAACTAAAAGAGTCGATCGTTATAAGCTACTTTCTTAAAGGTTTGGCTATGTCAAAACAAATCGGAATCACAAATTACTATCGGAATTTACAATCTTATGTTTCGATGTATTATCTAACCCGTTGTCCAAATTAACCCTTGCATTATACTCCATAAAAAGTAGAAACAGTGTATTAAAGATTACGCATACTTAACTAGTTTTTTTTTGAACTAATACTTAGCTAGTTATATAACTATACTTAGGTATGTGTTCAATTTAATCTTAATAATATATTTTTAACTAGATATATAGATCGATCTCATGTTTTTTATGGGATGAAGTTTAGGGACGGCAATGAAGGCGGGTAGGGTCGGGGATCATATTTCTTATCCCAATCCCCGAATGTCAGTAACCATCCTCATCCCCGAACTCATACCCGATAGGATCATAATCGCAATCCCATCTCCGTCCCCATTGGGGATGGGGATTCCCATCAGGGATTGGGGATTTTTCTCCTCAATATTTATGTTAAATAGATATCGTAACATCTAAAAAATTATAACAAACACTAAACTTGAGCGTAGGAATTAGGTAATTAAAGATGTATAAATACATAAATAGTTTTACATATTCTATACAATCATACATGCATCAAGACAAGTTGAAACAAACGTCAAATTATGGAAAATAAAAAAGAACTCAAATAGACACGTAACAAAAGCAATATATAAAATAAATTATTAGGCCTCAACTACATAAGAATATATTTAAACATAAAATATATTTCGGGTAGGAGTTCGGGTACGGGTTTTCGTCAGAAAATTCACGTTTTCGTCAGAAGACTTACGTTTTCGTCAGTAAATTTACTTTTTCGTCAGAAAATTTACGTTTTCGTCAGTAAATTCACGTATTCGTCAGAAAATTCACGTATTTGTCAGAAAATTTACGTTTTCGTCAGTAAATTTACGTTTTCGTCAGAAACTTTACGTTTTCGTTAGTAAATTTACGTTTTCGTAAGTAAATTTACGTATTCGTCATAAAATTTACGTATTCGTCAGAAAATTTACGTTTTCGTCAGTAAATTTACGTTTTCGTCAGTAAATTTAAGTTTTCGCCAGAAACTTTACGTATTCGTCAGAAAATTTACGTTTTCGTCAGTAAATATATGTATTCGTCAGTAAATTTTCATTTTCGTCAGTAAATTTACATTTTCGTCAGTAAATTTTCGGTTTTTGTCAGTAAATTTACGTTTTCGTCAGTAAATTTAGGTATTCGTCAGAAAATTTACGTTTTCGTTAGTAAATATACGTATTCTTCAGTAAATTTTCATTTTCGTCAGTAAATTTACGTTTTCGTCAGTAAATTTTCGGTTTTCGTCAGTAAATTTACGTTTTCGTCAGTAAATTTACGTTTTCGTCAGAAAATTTATGTTTTCGTCAGTAAATTCACGTATTCGTCAGAAAATTCACGTTTTCGTCAGAAAATTTATTTTTTCGTCAGTAAATTTACGTTTTCGTCAGAAACTTTACGTTTTCGTCAGTAAATTTACGTTTTCATAAGTAAATTTACGTATGTTTTCGTCAGTAAATTTAAGTTTTCGTCAGAAATTTTACGTTTTCGTCAGAAAATTTACGTTTTTGTCAGTAAAATTAGGTATTCGTCAGAAAATTTACGTTTTCTTCAGTAAATGTACGTTTTCGTCAGTAAATTTACGTATTCGTCAGAAAATTTACGTTTTCGTCAGTAAATTTACGTATTCGTCAGAAAATTTACGTTTTCGTCAGTAAATTTACGTATTCGTCTGAAAATTTACGTTTTCGTCAGTAAATTTACGTTTTCGTCAGTAAATTCACGTATTCGTCAGAAAATTCACGTTTTCGTCAGAAAATTTACGTTTACGTCAGAAAACTTACGTTTTCGTCAGAAAATTTATTTTTTCGTCAGTAAATTTACGTTTTCGTCAGAAACTTTACGTTTTCGTCAGTAAATTTACGTTTTCATAAGTAAATTTACGTATGTTTTCGTAAGTAAATTTAAGTTTTCGTCAGAAATTTTACGTTTTCGTCAGAAAATTTACGTTTTCGTCAGTAAATTTACGTTTTCGTCAGAAAATTTTCGTTTTCGTCAGTAAATTTACGTTTTCGTCAATACGTGAATTTTCTGACGAATACGTGAATTTACTGACGAAAACGTAAATTTTCTGACGAAAACGTAAATTTACTGACGAAAATGAAAATTTACTGACGAATACGTATATTTACTGACGAAAACGTAAATTTTCTGACGAATACGGAAATTTACTGACGAAACCTAAATTTTCTGGCGAATACGTAAATTTACTGACGAAAACGTACATTTACTGAAGAAAACGTAAATTTTCTGGCGAATACTTAATTTTACTGACAAAAACGTAAATTTATTGACGAAAACGTAAATTTTCTGACGAATACGTAAATTTACTGACGAAAACGTAAATTTACTGAAGAAAACGAAAATTTTCTGACGAAATACGTAAAATTTCTGACGAAAACGTAAATTTACTAACGAAAACGTAATTTACTGACGAAAACGTAATTTACTGATGAAAACGTAAATTTTATGACGAATACGTAAATTTACTGACGAAAACATAAATTTACTGACGGAAACGTAAATTATCGGACGAATATGTAAATTAACTGAGAAAACGTAAATTTACTGACGAAAACGTAAATTTTTAGACGAATACGTAAATTTACTGACGAAAACGTAAATTTTCTGACGAATACATAAATTTACTGACAAAAACGTAAATTTTCTGACGAATACGTAAATTTACTGACGAAAACGTACATTTACTGAAGAAAACGTAAATTTTCTGACGAATACGTAATTTTACTGACAAAAACGTAAATTTACTGACGAAAACGTAAATTTTCTGACGAATACGTAAATTTTATGACGAAAACGTAAATTTACTGAAGAAAACGTACATTTACTGAAGAAAACGTAAATTTTCTGACGAAAACGTAAATTTACTGACGAAAACGTAAATTTACTGACGAAAACGTAAATTTTCTGACGAATACGTAAATTTACTGACGAAAACGTAAATTTACTGACGAAAACGTAAATTTTCTGACGAATATGTAAATTTTCTGGCGAAAACGTAAATTTATTGACGAAAACGTAAATTTTCTGACGAATACGTAAATTTACTGACCAAAACGTAAATTTAGCGACTTAATAATAAAAACTAACTTTTTAGACTATTGGGATTTTGGTACAATAATAGGAACCATGTGACCTATTTTTAAACCCATTTGACCCATTATCAAACCCATTTGACCCAAACTTCATTTTACACAAAGAAAGGGGTTGACCCATTTGACCCATCACTCTATTTTTTGCTCAACCCATTTCAAACAATAAGGTTATGAAATTTAACCCAAATGGCCTACTTTTGGTGGAATGGGTTGAAATTGCCACCTCTAGTCACAGGTACCCGCCGTCGTAGCTAGTAATGAATAATATACAGATAACCATTATGATAGATGGAAAGTTATCTTACTGATTGTCATATATATAAACTGTTTTTTATTCACTCATTTACTTATGTGGGATAAAGTTACAAAGCCAAAACTCTTATTCTACAAACTTAGGGTGTGTTTGGTTTGTAATGGGATTGAATCTGTATTTGGATTTAGAAAAAGTTTGAAATAAATAAGAACAGAGAAATTAATTATTATTTTAAATATATATATATTTTATTATTTGATTTATATTAAATATATTAGTTCCCAATATATAACTAAACAAAAACAAAGTATTGTACTCAACATGCAGTGCTTTACAGATTAACAAATATATAATTTCTAAAAGATATAGTAAAAACCCATGCAAGTGTATGAAATTTGAATTCAGTAACCAAAGTAATACGTGAATCAAAAGAGGAGAAACAAAAAAATAATTTAACAACTCTTTCAACCTAAAGTGTGATAAACCCACATACCAAACACGCCCTTACATTTCAATTACCTTATATATGCCTAATGCCTTCATAGGTTCACCAATGACGGATAATTACTCGCATATTTCAACGACGGTTTGTAAAAACTTAAATTTGTGCGCGCACTTTTTTAATAAAGTAGTATATAGTAATGGAGTTAGTGAAAATAAAATTAAAATTGTATTTAAACGAATAAAATTTAACTGATTGCATTTTTATATGTAAGGATATTATAGTGTAACAACATTATTCATTTTTTAAGTTTTGAACAAATATTATTTTCTTTTTGTCATAAGTGCAGCCTTTACTGGACAACCACCTTTGGCCCAACTAAAAGGGCTCACTATAAACTCTCATTTCGGTAAAAACCAGGGTTCTAAATAGCGCGCCTTATAGCGGGCTATAGCGTGAAGCGTGGCTTCCACGTTACGAAATAGACCATGGCGGTGTCTTAAGGCGTAGCGTGCTAAAAAGCGCCATAAAGCGTCATATAGCGTGCTATAGCGCGTAACGTGGCGCTTTTTTCGAATCTTTTTGCTGATTTACAAAATCTTTGCTCGTTTACTAATTTTTGGCTATTTAGTTGACTTGGGTTTAGTAATTTTACTATGGAGATAAATCCTTGAGTAACTAATAGCCAGTTTTGTTTTCAACTAAAATTAAAATATTGCTCCATTTTATAAACTCGCTATATAAATACTAATTTATAAATATTTTATGCCGCTATATATCACGCTTCGAAAAACGACATAGCTTCGCTATAGCTTCTGTAGCTTGTAGCTTGACAGTAACGCTACGCCACACTTCACGCTATTTGCAACCTTGGTAAAAACATTGATAGAAATAAGAAAATGTTTTAAGTAAAATCTTTTCTTGTTTTTTTTCACTGATAATTGTAAGTTATTAATTTTTGGACTAATTTGCAGGATCTTAGGTTTCTTAAAAAGAGTTTCTTTTGTAAATTGTAACATATATACAGACTGAGTAAAACTTACTTTTTAGTATAATCATTTGATACCATTGAATCAAAGATCATCCGCAGTTCGAAATATGTATTACCAAAAACATGTGTTGTAGATCATGATATTAATTTGTTATCAAGATATAACATATGTCTGTGTCTTCACAAAGACTTCTAACGTAAGAAAACGAATTTATTTAGTCTAGTGACCATTTGTCAAATTTGGTTTTATGACAGATGTGGGCATAATAATTCGGAAAAAACCAAACCGGTTTTGTAAAACTGATTTCCCTTACACCGATCCGGATATTCGTAACCGGTTTAATAAAATGATCTTGACCGAGTTAAAAACGGGTTAAAGCCAAACCGGTTTAAAATCGATTAAAACCAATAAAAACTTATTAAAAACCGCATAAAGTTTAATTAAAAACTGTTTTAAATTGATTCGGTTTTAGTCAAAACGATTTGTATCCACTTTTCCAAAATTACCAACCAAATGAAAATTTCTCAAAATGTCTTATACAACTTATGCAACTTATGCGAATTTTCCAAAAATGACAAAATTTTGGAAATTTTTTTATTTTTTCCCCATTTTTGGAAAAGTCGAATAAAGTTTTATAAATCATTTTGAAAAATTTTCATTTGATTAATATATTTTGAGAAACTGAGTATAACGTTGAGACATTTTAAAAAATTTCCCTGTACATAAATACAACAGTCTTCCACTTCCCAGTTCGGTTTTTAAATACAACGAGTCTTATAAGAGACCTTACTAATTAAATACTACATTCTTCTATGTCCCTCGATATATATTGTTCATTAAAATACCCACTTTTTACAAAATATATCTCACAAAATAACTACACACTGACAACCTAATATAAAATAATAAAAAACCATACACATTATAAACTCACGAAAGATGAATTTTTGACCATTCACTATTTTTAAAACAATAATTCACGCGTGGCTTATATCTTCCAGAATACCAAACTCCGATTGAGTTTTACACTCACTCGTGGATTATATATTGCTCCGTTTAGGCAAAGTATGTTATAAAGATAAAAAGGTTTATAGTTGTACAAAAAAAGGGGTGATTTTTTAGTGTATTTTGCTATATAATACGAGTAACTAAACATTCAATAGTGTTTTAGAGAATTTGTTCTAAAGAGACATAGAAGTATTGAAAAGGTCTTTTAACTTTATGTGTGACATTGCTATGTTTAATTTGCTTATGTATTCAAAAAATTATATTTGCATAAGATTAGATATCACACTAAAATCAAATTTAGTAAAAAATATAATTCTTTTGGTTTAAATTTACGATTTAACTTTAACATAAATATTTCAACTCGAGGACCCGAACTTATATGCATGAGTTCTTTTTTTTTTCCCCTCCTCTTGCAAATAGTGATCATTATTAAAGGATGTGACTTTTCACTTTGTATGCATGTAAGCACAATTTGATCTTTCCTATAAACACAATTCGTTTTAACAAGAAATACACGATGCAAAAGTTAAAGAAGTTGAATCAATACAATATGACAATGTGATGTGAAACGAAAAACTCGATCATTATAAACTAGTTTTATTAATGGTTTGACTAGGTCAAATGAATCGATATAAACGATTACATTACACATTTCGATACGACGAACTTGTTTGCATTACTTGTACCTATGTGGGATAAAGTCATCAAAACACATTTCTTTCTACAAACTTTTGTTTCACGTCGAACGCATTCTTTACGCGACGATAATTTTTATTAGATTCTTTCACATATATTACTAATAATATACATTTCAAATAATCATTTTTACAAACGTACGTTTTTCATTCGACAATATAAGTATTAATCGACCCATTCTATTCTCATTTGGATTTTATTTTGTTCACATACATAACTGTAATATCATTTCGTGATCGCTAGTTACAGTACGTCAACTATCATTTCAGGATTGAATTTTACATAAACTGGACAACTATCTTCTTTGCTTACCAAGAGTAAATTGATAGATACTTACTACCAAACATGACAAAACACTCCTTTATTTCGGACCAATCTCTTGTAGGTCTAATGGTAATTTTACTAGTCTGTCTATTTTTATCATTCTCCTATCCTATTTAGGGTTGGCTTGTTGGTCATATCATTTAGTCGTGTCACGTCTAATATAAATTGTTAACATAATTGCAAAATGTCCTTCAGCATGTCATCTAATCATGAATACGAGCTTACATTCACTAACTTTTGTAAAATATGATTGGTTAAAGATAGAATCCATATACATTGTATTTTCAATATATACCAACTTATGAGCAATGTTTTGAAACCCGGTTTTGGAATCGATCCGGTCTAGTTTAGGTCTGGATCAACTCGGGTTGAATCGGGTCAACTCAGTTTTTAAAATTTTTTTTATCATATTTTTAATAATCAGAAAAACTATATAAATTGTTTACCAACCAATATAATATGTAAAAATAAAATTCCTTCGCAAATATTTTTTTCTAAAAAACCCCGAAAAAACGAAACCCGGCCGGGTCATGAGAACCGTGTTGACCTGGGTTACCCCAAACCCGCTGGGCCTATCCGGGTTCCGAAAATATAAAACCCGGATCAAAATGACCCTTTTTTCGAACAGAACCGGGTCGATCCGGGTTTAAAAACATTGCTTATGAGTGATGTAAATACGATGCCAAAAGTCAAATCCGTTGAATGTGACAAAGTGAACAGTATATTACCCTTTATATAAAGAGGGGAATCACGGTTCCCAATAAACAGTGATTCCACTCACACCCTATTAAACAACGTATATTTTCTTCCCTCACAAAACATCGCCTCTCTCACAAACCTTACACACACAAAACACACACCGTTTTGATCCAAACCCGATTAAGATCCGTGTGTGCATTGATGAGCCCTTGCCCTCATTAATGGCTACGAATTTGGCCCTTTTACATTGCCCCTTGGTGATTGATTCATTAATGGCTCGGGTCGAGCTGCGGTTTTTTGGTTACAATAACTGTTTTTTGCAGTTGTAACCATAAGGACATGAACAGTTTGGTCATATAACGTTTGTTATCTCTGGTTCTGACATCATAACATCAAAAACATATTTTCTGTTCATCTTCTGAGTTTTATCCGATTGAAGATTTCGATAGAATCATCGAAATATTTTGATCTGAAAGTGTTTGACACGACTCTCAGATACTGTGATCCACCAAAATTCTAACAGTTATTTATTCGTTCGTTTTCTCATATTTCATGATTGGTTCGAATTAGTTTGGTTTAGAGCAAAATTGGCTGTTATACTTTGTTGCTCCCGACGACCTGAACATAGTTCCAAAATTTCGGCCCACTCCTCGGTCCTGTGCTTTAGACCTGGTTTTCGACCGCAATCCTCCCTACGAAGAAGTACATTAAGCAAAAAATCCCGGTATAGTTAAAAAAAAGTGTGAGGATATATTTCTTACTCTTGAAGACGTGGTTTATACATAAAAAATGTTATTAAGCCTCTGAAATTTTAAATTTTGGGCCAGATTTTTGCGAGAACAAGACAACGAGGTTTTGAGTCGATAAAGGCCGGAGAGTTTATATTAAGCCCGTACAGTTGGGTGAAAGGCGGTGATCTAGTAAAGGCTCCAGCTTATCAATGCTTTGTGCATAGAATACATGATATATGTAACTAGTAAGTATGGCATAGGAGATAACTATCGAAAGAAAAACGATTGTTACGTGCAGAAGAAGTGTGAAGTGGAACAAAGATATAGGTGTTTAAGTGAAGTCACTAGAAACCAGTGACACAACTTGAACGTGTTTGCGGAGAGATGGATTGAAGAAGTATCTGTTATAAGGGGAACGATGTATACTACGCTCGATTTGTTCTACTAAATATAACTTAAACCATGTATAAAATGTACATGAGAAATGATTAGCATGACTAAAATAAAACCCGAACCGACCCGGGCATGGAACGAACTTTTTGAACGTGTCCTCAGTCCTATTTTGAGCCAACTCGATCCGGTCCGATCTTGACCAGTCCATCCATTTTTAGGACGCTGATCAGCCAGTGAATATGAGTAATGAAATGTCTTCTTATCTTATCCAAGGATCTATTAATTTGATCTAAGTGAAAAAAAAGGACAACGAAGTTTTGCCCAATAACGGAAATTTGAAATTTGAAAAACCATCGAATAAAAAAATCGTTAAATGTGCAAAATGAGTGTGAAGTGGAGCCAATATATTGTTGGCGAATTTGAGTATTTAAGTAGTCACTTGAAACAAGAGTTTGAATAAGGAAATATGTTTTTATGACTTTATCCCACATATCTCAATTATCAAACATGAAATTCATATATATCTAAGGCAAAATATGTAATTGCAAATTTGTGAAAAAGTCTTATACTTAATAACTGTAATGTATGTGGTTCTTATCAAATTTTTTTATATAAAAAAAGTTAAGTCGAATATAATGCTGGCTTTTTCATAAAACAAAAGTTAACTTGGAACGAGACTTTTGTAATTGAGAAAAGATTGGCATGAATAAAGTGTGCGCCTAAACTTACATCTAATAAGCATGTCATTAATTTATTGGTTTATGAAATAGTAGGCCACTTGCTTATTACCAATAAACAAAGGATAAAAGTTAAAAATACGTAACATATATTCAAAAAAAGACTGGTATCGCACTAAAAAAAAGTGCCTATAGTACACACTTTTTTTTACACACTTGACAAATTATGAACAATTTTGTTATATTATTCACAATTGTAAATGTGTAGGAAATTATGCATATTTTTAAATGAGAGAAATAATAAAAATTTACACTTTCTATTGTAAATAAAAGATTGCACACTTAAAATTGTAAGTAGTTAACATTCACACTCATAAGTGTGGACAAATATTTTGCTTTGTTGACACACAAAAATGTGTAAAATATTCCTAACATATTAAAGCGTAAAAAATATATTGAAAAAAAATGTAGTTCTAATTTCACGATTTAAACATAAAAAAGTGTGCACTTTCTTAGATTGCCACGTAATCCTCTAAATAATTGTACTCCGTATTTTTTTATCATTATTTGCAATGTTTTCAGACCCGGGTCGACCCGGCCGGGTCAACCGGTCGAACCGGTTCCGGCCGAAAAAACGGGTCATATTGACCTGGGTTTCATATTTTCGAAACCCGGCTTAACCCGGCGGGTTTGGGATGACCCGGGTCAACCCGGTTCTTAAGACCCGGCCGGGTTTCGAATTTTTCGAGTTTTTTTTTTTATTTTTTTTTAAATTTTACGTATTTGCGACGAAATTTTATTTGTACATATTATATTTGTTGGTAAACAATTTATATTTTTAATATACGTAAGTTTTTGTAGTTTTTATAAGTATAATTTTGTTAGTTATTAAAAATATAAAAAAATATCTTTTTTTTAGAAAACCGGGTTGATCCGGACCCGGCGACTCTACCGGGTCAATGTAAGACCCGGATTTTAAAACATTGATTATTTGTTACTCCATCTGCTTTTGAATAAAAACATAACTTTTCCCCAAATCAATTCACCACATTATTTGTTCTTCTTTCTTTCGTTTTCATTCAATTAAATAATGATTCAATTAAACTCATTCATTTTTCATCCAATTTTTCATTCAAATTAGATTCAACAGCTTAATTGACGATTCATGGCGATTTCAGTGTAAAATAGGGTTTCAGTGATAATAAGGGTTTCGATTTGGGAATAAATTAGGATTTCGGTGATGGCGATTCATAGCGATTTCAGTGGATAGGATTTGGATTTTGGAGCTCAATTAGGGTTTCTAGTGCTAAGTTTGGCGATTTCGCGATTTATGCTCAATCAGGTATGATTCTTCTTATTTTTTGTACGATTCTTATATGATCGGAGTTTGAAGGTATCAAGCCGATTAATTTGTGCGTTTTTGTGATATTGTTATTATTATTATGTTTATGAACTGATATTTAGATTATATGATGAAATGTGGCTATATATTGTTATATTTGTGTAGTTTAAGTAGTATGTGATCGAGTCGAGTTAGGCGAGTTTAGAAATATAGAGCTGACTAATAGTATAATTGATTGGTAATTTGTTCATTTTTTGTGATGTTGTTCTTTATGGCTTTTGAACTGTAAATTAGATGATATGATGAAATTTAGATTATATGATGACATGTGGTTATATTTGCATAGCTAGTATATGATCGAGACGAGTTTAGAAATATCGAGTCAATTCATTATTAAGTTTATTGAGCTCTGATGGCCAAACATTGTTGTCACTCCCGACACGCTGAGGGATTTCTTCTTCACCGTCCCTTTTTTCGTCTTAGAATGCTTCTCATGCCAATCCTTGTTTTTGGGCTGGTGTTGTCTGTGACCCTACCAACCTCCCAGTAGCCGCCCTCGACCTGTCAGATTCTCAAGTTTTCGAGGAAATAGGACCAGAGATATCACACTTGAGGCAACTCAAATCATTGAACTTAAGTTTCAACAATTTCTCTGGTCCAATTCCCTCAGCAAGAACCAACTCATCGGTTTCATTCCATCTAATTTTAGATGCTGATAGTGCTGGTTTAGATGGTGAAATTCCTTTAGGCTTTGGCGGATGTAAGAAATTGAGTTACCTAGACATTTCGTTCAACCAGTTTGTCAGTCTTCCACCTTAGTTGGGAAACTGTACCAACCTTGAGTTACCTAGACAATTCTTTCAACCAGTTTCTCAGTCTTTCAAACAGTTTCTCCGTCTTCCACTTCAGTTGGGAAACTTTGGATGATCATAATGCTGGTTTAGACGATGAAATTCCTCTGTATTTGTTGCAGGTAAAGAATGGAGCATGACTTTACATTTTTTACAATGTCTGCTGCTGTTGTTAAGGCTACCCACAACGCATGAAGGTCGCGACCTAGTTTTTTCGGCCGGCGACCTAGTGCGACCTATTTGCCACAACCCGGCGACCTAGTGCGACCTAGTTGAAATTTTTTTTTTAAAAACACAATAAATTTAATAAAAAACATTACATTTATTTAATAAAAACATTACACAATTATTCGAATTTAAAAAATATTAAACATTAAATGGGTGATATCGCCATTATTCATTGCGATTATTCCAAATGTGTTCCACTAGATCGGCTTTTAGGTTGAGATGTAGATGTGGGTCGACTATTTGCTGAGTAATTTGTAGCCTTTCTTCATGCGTATTCATCGGATCGTTATCAGCATGTTCTTCTACTTGATGATAAATGGGTGATATCGCCGCCCCCTATGTTTAATAACCATATTGTGTAATATGATACACATGTACATTATGTCTAACAGTCGACTTTTTGACAATCCTCGGGCCGGGATATCAATCATCTTCCATTTTGTTTTCAATACACCGAAGGCTCGCTCAACATCTTTTCTTGCTGCTTCGTGCTTCGTTTTATACAATCTTCGTTTCTGATCATTTATCGGCGGATCTTTTATAGACTTAATAAGAACCGACCATTGCGGATATATCCCATCAGTAAGATAGTATCCTCGACGATGATGCACGTTGTTAGCTACGAATCCCAGTTCAGGTGCTTTCCCCGATTTAAGATCATTAAAAATAGGGGACTGACGTAAAACATTCACGTCGTTATTCATCCCAGCTACACCAAAGAATGCATGCCAAATCCATAAGTCTTTCGATGCAACCGCATCCAATAAAATGAACGGTGTTGACCCCTGATCACGCCTACTAAATTGAGCTTTGAAAGCAATGGGACAATTCTCCCACGGCCAATGTGTACAATCGATACTTCCTAGCATCCCAGGAAACCCGTGTTTTTCCTCGTGACGAGCATAAAGTTTCTCCATGTCAGTATAAGTAGGCTTTCGCAAGTACTCTGTACCATATAATTGCATTATGCCGGTACAAAACCGTCGAAGACACTGTCGGGCTGTTGTCGCACCCATTTGCAAATATTCGTCTAGAGAATCAGGCACGGCTCCGTACGCCAATTGACGAATAGCGGATGTGCACTTCAGCAAGGGCGAAAGACATTCTCGATTCAAAGCATCCGTTGAGTTTCGAAAATAAGAATAGTTATTTTTCAAATCGTCAACAATTTGTAAGAATAAATCGCGATCCATTCGGAATCGTTCACGAAATGTCTCTGCAACATATTGCGACCCTTCAGTAAAATACGCATCTACTAGAAGATTATGTGCACCCTGATAATCTCTATATATATACGCCCGTTTTTTGGGGCGTGATGCTTCATAAGCCTGTGCGCAAGCTTGCGTAAAAGCTTCTAACTCACTAGTAACTGAAAGTAGTTTAAATACTCATCAGTCGTCTTGGTTCATCTTGACATCAGAGTTACTGCGTTTTCTGGTCAGTATCAAATTGGTATCTATAGCGTGCGGCCTATCATGTATGGAGAAGTAACTATTGATTACAACTCTATTACAACTCTATTACAGAGGTGTGCGTCTACAGCATCAGATTAAAAAGTATATGTTTGTTCATATGCTGATGAGATATATGCGTCTTATTTTATTTTCGTACAAAGTAAAGAAGAATACGAAGCATCTGTCTGTTTATGTGGCAGCCAAGTTTGCCGAGGGAGCTTTCTCAATGTGACTGGTGAAGGGACGTTTAAAAAAGTAAGTTCGACCCTTTTAGCTATAAATGGGTCAATTTGCGTTGTTATATACGAAGTATTAATGCGGGTTAATTAAATAACATGACTAAAAATGAAATTGAAGTTTGGTGATCAAATTTGATACGCCAATTATTTAAATAAGTGGTATATTGAAGTGAAGCAGGACTCGGTACTTGTTTGCTTAGGGGGTTGCCAAATTGGCTTGTTGCATACTCAGCTCGTGTGGTATGAACTCTTTCCTGAAAAATACCGACTCACTTGTAAACATTCATTTTTAATGCTGGTAAGGTTCATCCATTCTGAAAGCACAAAGCTCCCAAAAGTGATTTTGGCTCATAATGTGGACGAGAAGAAGAAATACTTTACAGATATATGCACGGATACTGGGAAAAATGAAGCTAAAATTCAGGTAGATTTGAGCTGCACCGCTGTTGGAGAAATTTACTTCAAAAGAAGTTGTTTCTTTCATCTGGAAAGGTGAAGGGTCATTGGTGGACGAGCTTATGTAATGCATCGGGCCTCAAATGGAAGATGGATACTTAAATGAATTGATGACGATATCCAAGGGTCACTTCAAAAATCTTTGATATGGTAAACAACATATCCTTTAAGCAACTTTCGAATGATTTGTCATGTTTTGTGCATTATATATGCACTTTAGATTTAGACTGCGTCTATAAAATGAGTTCATTATTTTACCTCTTTGACCCTTTAGAGATGAAACATAAAAACTAAGTTGACTTTGGAAGTTATTGAGCTATGTTTGTTCTTCAGGTTGCGAGATGAGGTCCAAGGTCTTCCTTGTTCACTTAAATGTCGACATGATGCTGCTGCAGATTTGATACACATTTATGCTCATAAATTCTTTTTTAGAGTTCGGGTGAGTCCTGTTTCCTTTTATTGTTTGACTTAGTTTAAAATTGTCATATTCTCATGCTGTCTAATCGAACATCAAACACATAGGTTTGTGATGCAACTCCTTTATGCTTAATTAGTCTTGTGCTTGGATAATTCTAATAATATACAATTCCCAGTCCTTACTGGCTTTGCCATTGCAAAGTATATCCTTCTCTCTAATGCCTATTAACGAATTGAAAGTATGCTCTGTGACTTTGCATATGCAAAGTCCTAAAGTTAATGTGTAAGTTGTTGAATGTCGCGTATAAAAGGACTTTCTATAATGGATAAAAGAAGCATGGAAAATGCTTATTAGGCGATATGTAGCTGTTATAATTGTGTAGCTAGAAATTATTTGGTTATAGGAGGTGTTTGGATGTTAGTTAGATATCCTGCTTTTCTGAGTTTTTGGGTGAGAAAGGTTTGTCCTGTTTTTTTTAGTTGCACAGATGTCAGTTTTTTAAGGTGACAAGACTTAGAGAAGCTGCTAAAAAATTGTAAAGAAGTTAGCAGGCCGTGTTTGGATTCAATGTTTGTAAAGAAATCAAAATCATGAGATGAGTTTGGTGACTGAAATGTTATTATCTTGCAGGTTGCATTGGATATGAGTCGAAGTGTTAAAGGAATTTCTCAAGAATGAGCATTTGTCGAGAATCTGGAATTTGGAAATTTGGAATCTGTAATTTTTGAATTTGCAATTTTGGAATTTGTAATGCAGATTTTGAATTTGGTATTTGTATTGCAGATTTGAATTTGGTATTTGTATTACAAATTTGAGTTTGGTATTTGTAATACAGATTTGAATTTGAAATTTGTATTAATTTGAAATTTGTAATGCAGATTGCAATTTGGCCTTATCAGTATATAATTTGTTAACACTTTGAAGTGTGAACTTTTCTCATTCACCCATTTTGCTTGGTTAGTTTGTTGACACTTACAAGTGTGACTTTCCTTTCTTTTTTCTCATATTTCTGAGTGTGAGCTTTTCTTCCATTTTTTCACACTCTGGAGTGTAGCCTTTATTGTTTCACACTTCCAAGTGTGGGCTTTCTTTCTTTTTGTTCACACTTTCAAGTGTGGACTTTGGAACTCTTGTCTCCACAGTGACTTGTGTGAATACTCTATCTACGTATCCACACATACATGTGTGACAATTGACAAAAAATTTGTTACACCACTTATCCCCACACTATAAGAAAGTGTGGATCATGAAATTGTACACACTTTTATACGTAAAGATGTGGCTAATAAAATGTGTAAAATGGCATGAATTTTTGTAGTGTCATTAATGTACTATCTAAACGATCAAGCTCGCCAATGTCCGATCTCGCCAATATTACCGGTGAATTGACTAAAATAACTTTATCTTCATCCCCTTGAATTTGTTTTTAAAATTATAACTTTCCAAAAATAGCAGGTTTCCAAAAATAGAAAGTTTCCAAAAATAGAAAGTTTCCAAAAATAGAAAGTTTCCAAAAATAGAAAGTTACCAAAAATAGAAAGTTTCCAAAAATAGAAAGTTTCCAAAAATAGAAAGTTTCCTAAAATAGAATTTACTGCTTAAAATAGATTAGTTTCTAAAAATAGAAAGTTTCCAAAAATAGATCAGCTGCCTTAATTAAATAAGTTTCCATATATAGAAGGTTTCCATGATTAGATTAGCTGCCTGAAATAGATAGATTTCCATATATAGAAGGTTTCCATTAATAGATTAGTTTCCTTATTTAATTAAGTTTCTATAAATAGAAGTTTCCATATTTTGAATTAAGCTGGTTACATAAGCTAACATATAAGTCTAAGTGTTTAAAAGCTTATTTCTTAAGTCATATGATATAGTGTATAGTTTAATTATTATTTCATGTATTTAATTAAACTATAGGTTAAGCATTTTAATTAAGTATAACATGTTTTAATTAAAATGGAATAAAATACTTAGGTTAAAATGTGTATTATTATGTATTAATAACATAACCTAAGTCGTGTCCAAATTAATTAATTATAAGCATGTTTTAAATAATTAATTAATTATAACATATAACATAAAATACTTAGGTTAAATTAATATCATGCTAAATTAATAATTAAAAATAACCTAAGTCATGGTTTAATTAATATCTCATGTTATTAATTAATTTATATCCTAAGTTCATAATTCATAAATTTTAACATGTAGCATAAATCATGATTTAACCAACGAACCATGAATCGGGCATGAACTCGACACCGTACCCCGAGCCAAACTCGGGGTACTTGTGCCCCCTTGTTGCCGTGGGTCCCACATGCACCAACCAAGACCAACAATGGTCTTGGTGGTGGCGGCTAAAAGCAAACCGAACCCCCCCTCGGGTTGGTTATGCTAGGCGGCCAAAACAAACACCCTTTTATATCGTCCTTTGATTTTAATTCACCCCAAAACATGTTAGATCAATGTTTAATTATCATGTTTTAATAAGAATAATAATAACATGTTCATGAAAATAATCAAAGATTTAAAAGAATTAAAAAGAAAGGTTTAGAATGATACCAATACGTAGCTTGAAAGATGATGAACAAACACGGTTTATAGCAATGATTTTCAAGATCAAAATCAATCAACAACCACCTATGGTGGTCCTATGGGTGGCGGCACAAAGAGAGACCAAGAGGAGGAGAGAAAACTTTTTTAGGTTAAAAGTTATTTTGCTTGAAATGTAAAAATGAAAAACATATTTACCATAACCCCCCGTTTTCTTGTAAAAGTCAATGGGCTAAGCCCATTTTGGTTAGTGTGTCGTGGGTATGGGGCCCCACATGGGGTACCCGTACCTTTTCTCGTGTCCCGATGTTTCGTGTTCGTTCGTGGTTAAACGTGTTCGTGTTTAAAGTGTTTCTGTTTATTTTATCATGTAGTTTATCGTAATCTTAACACTCGTAATTATATTATATGTATTTACGTAATTATTTTAGTTCGTATTTTAAATGGTGATCATGATTTAATTATGTTCACGTGACATATTTATTAACTGTTTATCATGAGTTCGTACGTAATCGATACTTATCATGTCATACACGTATGCACTTGCTTGACTATTTGCACATGAATGTGATCAATACTAAATAAGGTAAGTTTTAATCTAGGACGTACGATCTTAAGGGCACTATTCATGGTAAAAGCATGCGGGTTTTACAATTCTTCCCCCCTAAAAAGAATAATTCGTCCCTGAATTATAGATAAAGCAAACTGGAAAGAAGTAACATACCCGAACTCAAAATATGAAGTGAGGGTAAGAAGCCCGGATAGACTCCTCTGTTTCCCAAGTGGCTTCCCGCTCGGAATGGTCCCTCCAAAGAATTTTGATGAATGGAATCGTCTTCCTTCTCATGACTCGTTCTTGCCTTTCGAGCACTCGTTCGGGTTCCTCTATAAAAGTGAGATCTTCACGTATCTGTTCCAGTTGATACTGAACCATGTGAAGGGGATGATACTTGTACCCTCTGAGTAAGGACACATAGAACACGTTATGCACGTGCGAAAGCTGAGGAGGTAACTCCAATCGGTAAGATACTTCACCGATTCGTTCAACGATATCAAATGGTCCGATGAAACGAGGACTGAGTTTCCCTTTGATCCCGAAGCGTTTAACACCACGTGCCGGCGAAACCTTGAGGAAAACGTGATCTCCCACCTTAAAATGTATGTCCCTACGATGCTTATCGGCGTAACTCTTCTGACGTGACCGTGCTTCCTGCAGCTTCTGTTTAGCTACTTCGATCTTCTCATTGGTCATTTCTATAATCTCTGGTCCTTCGAGTGATCGCTCTCCCACTTGATCCCAGCAGATTGGAGCGCGACACTTCCTGCCATACAACATTTCGAAAGGAGCACATTTGATACTTGCGTGCCAGCTGTTGTTGTATGCAAACTCGACCAAACAGATGTAATCGTCCCAATCCCCTGTCCATTCCAACGCACACGACCTTAACATATCTTCCAATGTCTGAATTGTTCGCTCCGACTGTCCGTCCGTTTGAGGATGAAAGGCCGTACTCAGCTTAAGTTGTGTACCCCAAGCTTTTTGCAGACCTTTCCAGAATCGCGACGTGAAACGAGGATCTCTGTCTGAGACGATGCTGGAGGGAGTACCGTGGAGTCTCATGATCTCCCTTCTGTAAGTATCTGCGAGTTTACTTACCGGATCTTCCTTGCGTATCGGTAAGAAATGAGCTGATTTGGTGAGTCGATCAACAATGACCCAAATAGCATCGTGCTTCTTCTTGGTAGGCGGAAGACCGGTAACAAAATCCATGGTGATTTTGTCCCACTTCCACTCTGGAATATCCAACGGTTGAAGAAGACCGCCCGATCGCTGATGCTCAATCTTAACCTGCTGGCAGGTAAGACATTTGGAAACATACGTGGCTACATCCTGTTTCATACCACTCCACCAAAAGTACTGTCTGATGTCATGGTACATTTTTGTCGACCCAGGATGTATAGAAAATGGGGAGCTGTGAGCTTCAGCTAACAATGCTTCTCGGAGTTCTTGATTGTCAGGAACACAAAGTCTCGTGCCCTGCCAAACGATACCGTCTGCGTCCATTCTGAATTCTGTCTGCTTCTCCAAATTCTGAATTATCGCCCAAATTTCTCCATCATCCTTCTGCTCTTCCTTGATCCTAGACAGTAACTCAGGTTCTACTCTAAGATTCGCCCAGTATCCGTGCTGCCCACGTACCATGATTTCGATGTCTAGCCGCTCCAAGTCTCTTATGTTTTGTTCCTTGATTTCTATGCCGTTGATCATTCCGGACTTTCTGCTGAGTGCATCTGCTACTACATTAGCCTTCCCGGGATGATACTATAGGTTAATATCATAATCCTTCAACAGTTCAAACCATCTCCTTTGTCTCATGTTCAATTCTCGTTGAGTGAAGATATACTTCAAGCTCTTGTGATCCGTGAAAATGTCGCATGATTCTCCGTATAAGTAATGCCTCCATATTTTCAATGCGAACACCACTGCAGCAAGTTCCAGGTCATGCGTAGGATAGTTTTCTTCATAGGGCTTAAGCTGCCGTGAAGCATACGCGATCACTTTCCCATGTTGCATGAGAACACAGCCGAGTCCCTTCCCCGATGCATCGTTGTAGATGTGAAATCCACCTGTACCAGATGGGAGAGTAAGAATAGGTGCAGATACTAACTTCTGCTTTAGGTCTTCGAAGCTCTTCTCTCGTTCTTCCGTCCAGACGAATTTCTCTCCTTTTCGCATCAGTTTGGTGAGAGGTAGTGCCAAACGGGAAAAGTTCTCCACGAATCTGCGGTAATATCCAGCTAAGCCTAAGAAACTGCGGACTTCTGTCGCTGACGTTGGTCTTGGCCATTTAGTGATAGCCTCAACCTTTGCTGGGTCCATAGTGATCCCTTCTGCTGGTACAATGTGACCTAAGAATGCCACCTTGTTTAACCAGAACTCACACTTGGAGAATTTCGCATACAGCTGCTTCTGACGAAGAATCTGTAGTACCGTACGGAGATGGTCTTCGTGTTCCTCCGTGGACTTTGAGAAAATCAGGATGTCATCGATGAATACAATGACAAACTTATCAAGGAATTCGTGGAAGATTCTGTTCATCAGATCCATGAATACTGCTGGAGCATTAGTCAGGCCGAATGGCATGACCACAAACTCAAAATGGCCATAGCGGGTACGAAAAGCAGTCTTGGCAATATCCTGCTCTTTAACCCTTAGCTGATGGTAGCCTGACCTTAGATCGGTCTTTGAGAAGTGTTTGGCTCCTTGAAGTTGGTCAAACAGATCATCTATACGTGGCAGTGGATATCTATTGCGGATGGTAATCTTATTAAGTTCACGGTAGTCTATGCAAAGTCGCATGCTGCCGTCCTTCTTCTTAACGAACAAGACCGGTGCGCCCCATGGAGATGCGCTTGGTCTAATGAACCCTCGTTCAAGAAGTTCCTGTAGTTGGTCCTTCAGTTCTTTTAGCTCTATAGGAGCCATACGATACGGAGCCTTAGAGATTGGTTCAGCTCCTGGAACAAGGTCGATGTTGAACTCCACTTCTCGTGCAGGGGGTATGCCTGGAAGTTCAGCTGGGAAAACGTCTTGAAATTCCGAAACTACGGGTTGATCCTGAATCGATGGGGATTCAGCATCCATGTCGTGAACCGTAGCTAGATAACCCTCACAGCCATGTGACAATAATGCACGTGCTTGCAAGGTAGATATGACTTGTACAGACCGTCCGGGTATGAACCCGTTATGAATGTACTCTGGTGCATTAATGTCGCCGAAGATCACCCGATATGAGTGGCAGTCTATGGTAGCATGGTGCTTGGATAACCAGTCCATGCCGAGAATCATATCGAACTCAATCATGTCTAGGGGAAGTGCATCTACTGCACGAACTTTATCGTCAAACTCTAGAGGAAGACTCTTGTATGCATGAGTTATTAATACAGAGTCCCTCAAAGGCGTGGAAATGGTAAGCTTATTTTCTAATGGCAAGGGAAGTGTCCTGATGTTTTTGGCATAAGTAGTGGAAATAACTGAGTGAGTGGCACCCGTGTCGAAAAGAACACATGCAGCTTGGCCGTACAAATACAAAATTCCAGTAATGGTACCTGTAGATTTGTTTGCCTGATCACGAGATGTCGTGCAGACACGCCCAGTGGTAGGAGGCGGCTTAGTATCAGCATGACCTGAGGTACCCTCCATTTCACCCTAACGGCAATCTCTCATACGATGGCCAGGGAGGCCGCACTTGTAGCACGCGTCGGAATCACGACGACATGGGCCAGGGTGTCTGCGATGGCAAGTGCTGCAAAGAGGATGAGTGAATCCTCCAGCAGGAGTCCTTGCTTGCTGAGGGCCTGCTGATGACAAAATGTGTTAAAAATAAAGTATATGCACGAGTATAAGACATATGCATCATAAGATGTTCACCAGTGTTAGCTGAACGGTTAGGCTGCGAACCCCTGTGGTTCTGGTCCTTCCCGTTACCGTGGTTCCTGGTATAGGTTAAAATAGTGTCAGCATGAGAGCTATAACATGAAATCATAAGAAGATGCGTAAATAGTAGGACCTGCTGTTGTTGGAGTGTCCAGCGTTGTTACGGTAATTATCATTACCGCTACGCCTTTCCACAACAGAACGGTCGTTAGTGTGACCGTTTCCTTTGGGCTGATGAGGCTGCTGCTGAGTAGCCGGCTGAGACCGGTCCCCAGTTTTCTGCCTGGAAGATACAGTTTAGAGATGATTATTGAACATATAATAATAGGATGCGGTCTGGTTATCGTTAGAATACGAAATGTTTACCTCTTGTCGGGTCTTTCAGCTTCCCCGAACTCATCTCGTTCCTGCAACATCTCTAGCTTCCTTGCTGCGTCGACCACTTGTGCTACTGTAGTGAACGTAGCACACACCAGATTGTTCGCGACCGAGGTGCGAAGTGCCCACCTAAAGTGGTGTGCCTGCTCCTCAGGAGTACCAGCTGCTGCTCCCAGAAAACCAGCTAAGCGAAGAAAGCGCTGCATGAATTCGTTGCTATTCTCGCCCGCTCTCTGACGTATCCCATGGTACTCTCGCTTGAGCTTGTCCTGCTCTGCCTTGGGAAAGAACTGCTCCATCATTCTCTCCTTGAATTGGGCCCATGTCAAACCAGCGACCCAATCATCACCTCCTTCCGACTGCGTCAAGGCTAGCCACCAGTTGAGTACATCGCCTTCAAACCGGTAGCATGCCAATCTCTCCTTGAATGCGGGGTCACATCCCATAGCATTGAAAATCTTCTCGATATGAGTCAACCAGCTTTCAGCATCGTTGGGGCTATCAGTCTTTTCAAAAGCTCTAGGACGGAGCTTGTTGAATCTTTCCAGCCACACTGCTAGTGTCACTGGGGGAGGAGGAGGAGGAGGTGCCTGATTCTGCTGCTGCTGATTGTTGGCAGCTTGGACTTCAGCACAGATGTCATTCCTCAGTTGAGGAAGCAAGGCTTGCATGACAGCCTGAATTGCAGCATTGAGCTGCTCTTGCTCGTGTGTGAGAACCATCTGACAGTATAACATAAACATATGATTAACAGTTCAAACATAAAATATAACTTATATATATTCATGAAAAAAAAATTTATACTAAAATTTTCACGAGAAAAATTTTATGCAAGAAATTTTTTTTTTGTATGAATGCATGATGCAGTTTTATGAAAACTTTTGATGCTCGAGAGTGAACGCCTCTGGTCAGTTCACTCAAAACAAAAGACATATCGAGGGGACGCCTATGGGTCGGTCCCAAATCTAAAAGTTTCGATAAAACACATGCGACTAAATAGGGCCAGTCCTGTACCAACCATTACTTAGTCAAAAACCCTGTAACAATGACATGTATATGTATGCTTAAAATGATGAATGCTTGAAAATAACTGTCAGTTCTAGGAAGACCGTAGTGACTACCCACTAATCACAGGTTATATTTGAGAGCCTACAGGTCGAAACCTTGGCTCTGATACCATAATTGTAACACCCCATTTTGGAAATGGAATCTTACGCATAATCATGGCGTGTCATCAAAGCATACAAGGATAAATGTCTAAGCATTATTTGACCATAAAAGGGAAATACCGGAATCAAAAATCGGTAACCCCAAAGTAGAGCTCATCACACACAAACATAAATACTGTAAAAGGAAAGGACGAAACAATGTCCATAGCAACTGTATTAAAGTAAAGGGAATGCATAAAGTAAAGAAAGACAGTAAAGCTTCCAGTCCATATGCACGTACGTTTGAGATCTACGAGCGTCCCTGAGTACCTGCCGTTTAGGGAACATGAAAAGGAAAACGGCTGAGCAAGACGCTCAGTGCACGGATGTACAATATAGCATGAAACAGGATAAGCATGTAACATATAACAGCGGAAGACTAAGTTCTGAGTAAACTGGTTAAGTATTAAGAAAACTGGTTTTATAGTTTGAAAAGCCTTATGTTTATCTTATGAAAACTGTTTTAACATAAATATACCATAGCGCATATAGATCATGAAAAGGTCACGTGCATGAATACTTGGAGGGGTGACCTCATCATGCTGATTAGAGGGGATGCCTCTAATTAATATACTGGTTTGGGTAGGAGGGATCAACTCCTTGTGAAGGATGCAAGGCACACACCACATTCACCATGAAATACTGAATAAAACATGTAACTAGGATGCACCCATACGCCCCACATGATATAATAATATGGCCAAAACTGAAAGGGACGCCACGAGCAATCACTCCGCCGTAGGGAAGTCATAACATTGGTGCCTCCAATGTTATGGTTATGGTACCTCCATAACTAGGTGAAACTGGTCATGCTTGTATATGGCTATAGATTATGCTAATTAAACATAAGCAGTTCAAAACAATAAAACAAATACTGGGGAAAACAGTTGGCTGCATACGGGGAAATCCTAATAAGGAAAGAATGTCCATACTGAAAGGACGGGAATCCGTACCTCAAGTCCAGTGAATGAACGGAAGAAAGACTCCTACTTCTGGATCACTAAAGCTACATGAATACACACGTGTATAAGTATCGAATCACTGATTACGTACTGGGTTTTATGTCTCACCTTAGCTTACTTTGTATGTTTTAGGTCATGGTTTACTGTTTAAAGCCTTAAATTGTGTTTATCTTGTATTCTGATTAATCTGATTAAGTATTACTGGTATTTCATGTATTATTATACTTACAGTGTAATAATAAGTAACTTTCCAAAAATAGCAGGTTTCCAAAAATAGAAAGTTTCCAAAAATAGAAAGTTTCCAAAAATAGAAAGTTTCCAAAAATAGAAAGTTACCAAA
This sequence comes from Glebionis coronaria, assembly GCA_025667525.1. NCBI lineage: Eukaryota > Viridiplantae > Streptophyta > Magnoliopsida > Asterales > Asteraceae > Glebionis > Glebionis coronaria. Next base: position 1,430,288 of record JANFOE010000104.1, read on the forward strand.
AATAGAAAGTTTCCAAAAATAGAAAGTTTCCAAAAATAGAAAGTTTCCCAAAATAGAATTTACTGCTTAAAATAGATTAGTTTCTAAAAATAGAAAGTTTCAAAAATAGATCAGCTGCCTTAATTAAATAAGTTTCCATATATAGAAGGTTTCCATTAATAGATTAGTTGCCTTATTTAATTAAGTTTCTATAAATAGAAGTTTCCATATTTAGAATTAAGCTGGTTACATAAGCTAACATATAAGTCTAAGTGTTTAAAAGCTTATTTCTTAAGTCATGTGATATAGTGTATAGTTTAATTATTATTTCATGTATTTAATTAAACTATAGGTTAAGCATTTTAATTAAGTATAACATGTTTTAATTAAAATGGAATAAAATACTTAGGTTAAAATGTGTATTATTATGTATTAATAACATAACCTAAGTCGTGTCTAAATTAATTAATTATAAGCATGTTTTAAATAATTAATTAATTATAACATATAACATAAAATACTTAGGTTAAATTAATATCATGCTAAATTAATAATTAAAAATAACCTAAGTCATGGTTTAATTAATATCTCATGTTATTAATTAATTTATATCCTAAGTTCATAATTCATAAATTTTAACATGTAGCATAAATCATGATTTAACCAACGAACCATGAATCGGGCATGAACTCGACACCGTACCCCGAGCCAAACTCGGGGTACTTGTGCCCCCTTGCTGCCGTGGGTCCCACATGCACCAACCAAGACCAACAATGGTCTTGGTGGTGGCGGCTAAAAGCAAACTGAACCCCCCCTCGGGTTGGTTATGCTAGGCGGCCAAAACAAACACCCTTTTATATCGTCATTTGATTTTAATTCACCCCAAAACATGTTAGATCAATGTTTAATTATCATGTTTTAATAAGAATAATAATAACATGTTCATGAAAATAATCAAAGATTTAAAAGAATTAAAAAGAAAGGTTTAGAATGATATACCAATACGTAGCTTGAAAGAGGATGAACAAACACGGTTTATAGCAATGATTTTCAAGATCAAAATCAATCAACAACCACCTATGGTGGTCCTATGGGTGGCGGCACAAAGAGAGACCAAGAGGAGGAGAGAAAACTTTTTTAGGTTAAAAGTTATTTTGCTTGAAATGTAAAAATGAAAAACATATTTACCATAACCCCCCCCCCCTTTTCTTGTAAAAGTCAATGGGCTAAGCCCATTTTGGTTAGTGTGCCGTGGGTATGGGGCCCCACATGGGGTACCCGTACCTTTTCTCGTGTCCCGATGTTTCGTGTTCGTTCGTGGTTAAACGTGTTCGTGTTTAAAGTGTTTCTGTTTATTTTATCATGTAGTTTATCGTAATCTTAACACTCGTAATTATATTATATGTATTTACGTAATTATTTTAGTTCGTATTTTAAATGGTGATCATGAATTAATTATGTTCACGTGACATATTTATTAACTGTTTATCATGAGTTCATACGTAATCGATACTTATCATGTCATACACGTATGCACTTGCTTGACTATTTGCACATGAATGTGATCAATACTAAATAAGGTAAGTTTTAATCTAGGACGTACGATCTTAAGGGCACTATTAATGGTAAAAGCATGCGGGTTTTACAAGTATGGTGTTGTTTGTAAATGCAGTTGGGAGCTTAATGTACTTGATGGTGTGTATGAGGCCAGACATAGTGTATGCAGTAAGTGTAGTTAGCAGTTATTTGGCGAATCCGAGAAAAAAGAATTGGGAAGCAATAAAATGGATTATAAAATATTTGCAGGGTACTGTAACGTAGGTTTGGTGTATGTAACAAATCATGGCAACCAAGTGGGCGTAACAAGTTTTTTATCCAGGCTACGCTAAGGATCCTAATAAAGGTAGGTCTCTTAATTGTTACGCATTTTTAGTACAGGGATGTGTTGTAAGTTGGAAGGCAACGCTACAACACGCGGTGGCTCTTTCAACTACAGATGTAGAGTATATGGCCTTTACAGAGGTTGTGAAGGAAACTATTTAGCTAATGGGACTCTTGGAAGAGTTGGGCATGAAACTTAACATCGTAGCAATTAATTATGATAATCAGGACGGGATTCACTTATCACGGAATCATGTTTTTATGAAAGGACTAAGCACATCAATGTGCATTATCACTTTATCAGATAAATATTGGAAGCAAAAACGGTTGAAGTTTTGAAAGTGGGTACTGAACACGATGTTGCGAATGCCTTCACAAAATTGGTACCTGGACGCAAGCTACAATACTATTTGAAGTTTTTTGAGTGTAAGGATAAGCTAATATAGGGTATAAGGTGGAAATTGTTATGTTTTAGTGTTTGTATTAGCATACATGTAGGAGAAGTGTCGAGTTTACAATATAGCTAAGTAATAAGGGTCGTTGGTTTACTTGTGTCCCAAGCCCACCCAATTTTGTTTTCTTATTCTGTTGTGTTTTATCGCTGACTTATAAGTCGGGTAGGATTAGGACTTCCTCCTCATTCTTTATAAATAGAGATGAGGAGGGAAGGGACTCAATGCCATTCTTTTATAACAAACATTAACAAAACTTAATCGTCTGGGTAATACTTTGTGTGTTCTTTTGTATTGAGTATAACATATGCAAGGTGTGCCATCATTTTTCGAGAAGTCAATTAATCCCGTTTCTAGTTTTTGGGCAATTGGTTGCGATTGAATTCATTTAGTTATCGCGTACTTACTCTTCTGTCAGAGTTGTTGATACAAAAGTTGGATGATCCTTATTTAACCTGAACTAGGCTTAATTCGGGTGTCTAGGGCGCTCTTGCACCAAGTAAACTTCGGTTTGGGATCCTGCACACTAAAAGTAACACGCTGTTAGGATTACCGTGGGAACGTATCCCACGATTAGACTCCGGCGTGAGATTAAATAATCGGCTTAGGGTTAACAATTAGTGACATATGAGAATGAATGTGATCGTACATTTATGGAACCCTTGGGGGTTCCTTATATAGGCGGAAAACCCTAGTGGGCTTTACCGAAACTTTGGCTCCAAGTAAGAGATAAGTACCATAATTAGTTGATCATTATCTTCTAATTATGGTTAGTGTATATCTTCTAATTTAGGGCAAATCACAATCCTAATTAGGTTATGATTCTCTCTAACCCTTTACCGGACGTACCAGGCCGTGGAACGCACATGACGCATGCGGCCACTGTTCATCCAAGACCCATAGGCTCAAATGACATTACTCCAACCCATTCGTAATGGGCCAGATACGAGTAGTACCCGTGGGCCGGGTTAATGACCCAGTTGAAGAATATACGTCATCAAAAGCTTTGTCATGAGATGAACCATAAAATGAGGTTAACATACGTTTTTTCCTTGTGACAAGTGAACGAAGAACAGATGCGTCATAGTCGGAAAGAGCCTTAGCAAGTTAATCAACCGATATACTATTATACTTTTACAAACATGTTACACATTGAGTATGTTTCTATCAAATTTTCATTTTCTGTGAAAGAAACAAACTTTAAGATCGATCTAAAATTAGGTTTTAAATTATGTAATAATATTGTTTGTCAAGTTAACTAGACATATGGCCCCGTTATGCCACCTGTAGTTCCAAGTCATGAATTAAAATATCAAATCAAAACTCATGCACCATGTATATAGTCTACAATTTAATAACCAAAATATTATGTGGCATTACACGTATGCATTACGTCTTTTTCATCCAAATCAAAACCATTTGTTTGGATTAAAAAAAAGCAGACAAGCTCGTAATTACTAGACAAATCCAGTTTCTTTTGTACATACAAAAACGTATTATTGACGTAGTCATCAAAGGTAAACGAACAACAAGTTACACTACTAGTTCTTTTAAGATTGCTAAGCTAATTTTATGGAAAATCATATTCGGATTGTTTGTAATTTGTAAGAAAAAAATGGCTGTCACAACGGTAATCATGCATGTATTATTACTAGAGGTGAAGCCAGAATTATTAGTTAAGAAGAGCCGATCATACTTAAAGTAACGTAAAAAATATGACAATAATTTATTGGTTTTTTAATAAGCGGGCTCGGCTGTTCTCTTCATTACAATATTGACACATATGTTAGGCATACATTTAGGCATAAAAATTAGTCATGCTCTAACCCTAATACCCATGCATAAAAAGAATCTTGTGAGTCCACCATTATTGATCAAATTTGGCAAATCGTTTCAAAGAAAACAATGCATTTTTTACGTCTTTTAAATGAGAAAAAGACAAAACAGGAGGGTTGGAGAATCAAATTTATTTGTCTTGTTCATCTTTGCATATTGATTTAAAAGAAATATATTACAAAAACGAGTTAAAGAAAAGCTATTAGTAATAATTGTTCCGTATCCAATAAGTACTACGACAATGACGATAAAAATAAAAGGACTGCTTCGATTAAAATGCTCCATATATTGGGCTGGCCCCATAAGGTTCAATTATAAAAAGTTGGGGTGTTAAAATAGTTTTTCTTCATCCAACAAAATGTTATACATAGATATACGAGATTATTGATGAGCTTAATAGCAACCTCATTATCAACCTCAATAACTTTATGATAAGCCGAGCATGAGCAAAAAGCTTCAGTTTTTCATTTCCAAATCGTATATACGAGCTGAGCTTGAATCAAGTTGAAATCGAGCTCTATAAAAATTAAACAAGTTGATCTTTTCATCGACTTCAGCTCGGGATCGTGTCATCCATAATTGCAAATATACTTGCATCCAGGTGTGGGCCTAGGGGTTCTAGGGGTTTACAGAACTCAATGGATGTTTTCTACTTGGTGTTAGTTTTTGTTAAGATATCTTTGAAATGAATCTGATTCATAAATTTTGTGCCACATAAGTATATCTAGTTTTTAGTTAGTCCAAAAAGTACATATATTTCCTTAATTTCTTTACTATTTTTTTAAAAGATATATATATATATTTTTTTTTATTTTTCTTTTATACTAGTGTAACACTAGAGATTAAAAGTAGTCTTTTTATTCTCGAGTTAGCCTGAAAGTAAGGTAGAATTTGTTTACATTTCATCTCTTTTGTACCTTGTTCTGAAAAGATTAGAGTAGTGTCTTTTAAGGACGCAATTTTTAATCATTTAATTAAATATTGGTTTAAATTTAAATATTTAAGAACGTGGTTTTTTAAAGGGCAAATCATAAAGCAAGCGACAAGATTCACATAGTTTTTATTTGCCAAACAAGTTATATGTATATACCGCTAGTTATTTCAAAACGCTTCAAGATGCTAGCAGCTAGCCGCCAAAGATAGTCTTAGTTTATTTCATATATATGCAATTCCTTTATATGTTTTGGAGAACATTGAACATACAATGATAGATTCCAAGTTTTGCATGAGAAGATTAGACGTTGGTGCTATGGAAACCAAATACATCTACAACGGAGGAAAACGGGAATTTATTAGTCGGTTCAGAATATCGAGTTATTCATTTATGATCCAAGGAAGAAACATAAGCTATAAAGTTCATTATTGAGAGTAGCGTATTTGACAAACATAGAGTTGTTATGCATCCAACACATATGCAATACAACTTGTCCCTAATTTTTCTTCTTATAATTGGCAATAATGTTATTATTTTTAGAAAAATTTGTAATTATTCAGTTGACTCTTAAACAACAGATAATAAAATGTGAAATATAAATTTTGTAACAACATAGATAAAGTTTTCAAGTAAAAGAACTAAAAACCTAATACTCTATTTACATGACAAAAAATCTGTGTAAATGATATTTAGCTAAAGAACAATCCACTTCATGTCAATTATTCATCTTATTTTTATCTAATAATTTAAATTAATTCTTAATTTAATCTAACTAATTATAAGTTTCGTGCAATACAACATACATCCAAGCACTTAACAACTAATTTTTAAAAATATTAGCATTAGAAGGTAATCAAATGCATTTAAAACGTCGATTGAACAACATATTATCAGGAGGAGGAGGGGGAAGCAACAAGCATGTCCGCTCAACAGATTTTGAGCACCGCAACGAAAAATCATTAAAAAAAGAGCATCAAGAATTCAACTCGTACAAAGTGTATAAAAGAATCTTAGACGATACAAATTAAAATCCCCAAATAACTCTTACTTTAAAAAAAACAACTAAATTTGTACAATTTTAGTCCCACATCGTTAAAAATACAAACATTTCCTTGTTTACATATACTTGTATACAAACATCATATAAGTTGAGTATAATACATTTGTTGTGCATATGTGCGTTGCGTTCAAATTATTTAAACGCAATGCGGGACTGTGTCTACAATTAATATAAGCCTTCAATTTTTCTATTCTTTACGAACTAACCTCGTAAAACACACGAGCGTATAATATACTTAATAATTCATCTATAAATGCGTATAATATAAACATAATATGATTAACATAATTCAAACTTATATGTAATCTTTAGTTAATTTACAAATGTAACGAGGTCCTTTTGTTGTTATCAAAAATTTTTACCGAAAGCCACAAAAAAAATCTACTCTTATAGTCGTCGTTGAAACATAAATGTTTTTCCTTGTCAAAAATGTATTGTTGTTTTTACAGATTTTCTTATTCGTATAAAGACATCTAATCCAATTTTTATTAAATCAACAAAATTCATCCTTTGAATATTACTTTGGGTTATGCTGATTTTTTGAAGATTTTTTTTTATTTGGTGTTAGATTGTATGATGATGAGTTAAAATTTTGTTTGATTAATCGGTTATAAATCTAAAAATCATAATGGACAAAAATAGTAATAGAAAAATATAAAAAATAAATTGTGACGTCTCATTTTAGTTTTCTTCATAACGGCTCAATCAGTGTTCTTAAAACATAAGTTGATTTGATCAGTTAACCGGTTACACTATGACCCGGTCGAATGATATGACTTTTGTTTTGAATGAAAAACTTGGTTGAACTACCGGTTAATCGGGTGAACAATAACCCAATAGTTTAATTTAATCGATTAACAAAACAGTTTTTAAAACATCGAGCTCATATTACACATGAATATGCTTTAATTACATTTAATCATACTATTTGTACCCAATAATTTCCCAAATCATTAAACAAAGAAGTCATTGTCATTTTCATTTTATATTAATCTGATAAACTTCATTTTCAATAATCAAATGTTGAATCAATCACACATACTCACATTTGAATATCAAATTTCTTGGTAATTACATATTAGCAAACACAAACAAATGTTCTACTAGTATCATATAAACCATATTACTTTTATTTCTATAAGATTATTCGATAACTAACGTGTCGTTTGTTATTATGACATGAAATCTATCTACAATTATAAATCTTCAAACCAAAAAACGTATAAAATTAGTAAAGAGCTACACAATATAAACACAGAAGGATCGATAAATGCTAATTGTCAATGACATACAATATTATATCAAGCAATTATTATGAAATTTCAATGATTGAAACATGTTGATATTACTAGCTAATAAAACGTGATAAGTCAAAGCCTAAATAATTTTATAATCTTAATGAATAATTAATTAATCAAAAAATTAAATATTTTCAAGCCACGGTATAGTATGAAAGAGTTTAGTTTTAATTATTTATCTGAATGTAAGTAAACAAGTTGGTATTTGAATTGTCAAGATGACAAACTTTAACAAGCTATAAAAACTATACTACAAATTGATTCGTCAAAAATACAAATTATAAATATAAACATATATTTAAATATTAAATTACAAAATTATAATTTTTTCGCTGAAAAGGTATGTGCCCACTTAGCACCCCTCGTGTCTTCCCGATACATGTAAGTCGACGAAGTAATTAATTGACTTCGATATGTAAACTTCACATTTGAACCTAGAAGTGAAGTGAGTTTGTTTTTACATATGACACTGACGACGTATATGATCAGATGATATGTGACCGAACGACACGTGTCACACGTCATCATAAGACAGTATGTAAAAAGACTTTTCGCGAAGCCTAAAAGAAGACACCTTGTCATTAAGTAATCTTTCTATCAAACGGATCATAACATAAACCACCTCACCCTCACTCCCAAATATAACGAGATTTGGTCTATTGGGAACAGTAAAGTAATTAGTATAAACACACCCTCATTTATTTCTAACTAATTAACTGCACGCTTAGGCGTTCAAAAAAAAAATTAATTGCACACCTACTTCACTTTTAACACTTTCATTTGATTATCTCATGCTTATTTTCATGTCAGAGCTTTGTCATGAACTGAAGCATAAAGTGACGTTAATATACGTCTTTTCTTTGTAACAAGTGAACGAAGAACAAATCCGTCATAGTTAAAATGATTCTTTACAAGTTAATCAACCAATATAATCTTATACTTTTTTCAAACATGTTACACATTGAGTATGTTTCTATCAAATTTTTTATTTTCTATGAAAAAACAAACTTAAGATCGAGTTAAAATTAGGTAATAATATTATTTGTCAAATTAACTAGACATTGGCCTCGTTATGCTACCTGTAGTTCCAAGTCATGAATTAAAATATCAAATCAAAACTCATGCAACATGAACACAAGTCTACAATTTAATAACCAAAATATTATGTGGCATTACACGTCTTGGATTTACAAACTTTAATCATAAGGTATTTTTGTCCGAGTGTTGTCCATGATACATTACGTCTTTGTCATCCAAATCAAACCATTTCTTTGGATTAAAAAAATCAGACAAGCTTGTAATTACTAGACAAGTCTAGTTTTTTTTATATATAAAAAAGTTATTATTTATATATTTGTAAAAGATAAACGAACAATAAGATGTAAAACTAGTCTTTTTTAAATTGCAAAACTAATCGTATTAAAAATCACATTTGAATTGCTTGTAGTCTGTAAAAAAAAAATGATTGTCACAACGGTAATTGTGCAAGCATCGGTGCAAGAAGAAAAGCCATGATTTTTAGTTAAAAATAGTTGATCATATTAATAAATAAAGTTGATTGATTAGAGTGATTTGGCACCCACTAGTTCCAAGTTTTTTACCAATTCATAATTTTTAGAAAACTTATTTACCATTTTATGGTATATTAAAAAATATTTACTATAATGTAGTTTCACTTCAATTTAATAAAACTAATCTATGTACGTTTTTCACTTAGAATCAATTTACACAACCTTACTTCCTCAAGTGCTCGTATTTGCATCCTTCAAACAGACATTAGACTTTGTATGTATTATATGATAAATAGAATTCGTCATTAGACTTTTTACAATTTGTGTTTGGTGATGCTCGTTGCCACATACCGTACTTGTGGAACATGGTAGCAATCTTTGTTAGTTTAAGCAAAAGATCAATCTATAGACATAAATCAAATTTTCCAATCTTAGTCATTTATTTTTTCTTCATCTAATAAAAAAATCCATTTTCAGCCTTAAAAGAAAATCACACGAATCGTTAATCGTTACGCAAAGCAAAGCATACCATCGCGACGATAATTAAATTATCTTTCTATAAAGAGACACATATTATATATATACTTTCGACGAGCTCTTTATTTAGTTTTTTTCTTAGGTCACGTTTGAGAGAGTCATATATGATATATGATTCATGATACGAATTATATATAATTTTTTCAGACGTGATTGAAAACAAAATCAAAAAAAAAAACGAAAAAAATCGAAAAAAAATCGAGAAAATTTGTCGTGGCGTTTAAATTTGAATTTAAACATTAATCGCATATGCACTTACAATTGATATAAGCTTTCAATTTTTTTCTCTTCATAAAATATTGAAAATTTAAACGCATAAAACTTTGCATCTACAATCCATATAATAAGCCTTCAATTTTATCTCTCTTTACTTTGAACTAATCTCGTAAAGCACACGAACGTAGAGGTATTAACGAGTCAAGATTTTAACGAGCTACTCGAGCAGGTTTAATTCGATCGTGAACATAATACTCTCGACTTCTAGCCGGTTTCTAACAAATATTATTGTTCGATTAGTTTGACGGGCACAACTTAAGAAAACTACTAATTTTATGCATGACTCGTGCGTAAGCTCGTTTAATATATAGAGTCGAACGAGCTAAACAAGCTAGTCAAACTTAACGCGGTAATCGAACTTAACGAGCCAAACGCTAATTTTATGCAATTACTTATATTTTATAGTAAAATATAATTAAAATAAAGCACAAAATTAGGTTGAAGAACTCACTCGTTAATAATCAAGGAAGAAACACAAGCTACGTTAACATAGAGTTGAGAATAGCGTATTTCACAAACATAGAGTTGTTATGCACCCAACACATATTTAACACTTGTCTTTTATTTTCCTCTTTATAATTTGGCAATAATGTAAACATTAAGGAAAATTTGCAATTATCAAGCTAACTTTAAAAAAAAAACAAGAAAGTCGAGGAGGATCATTGGGTGCGACCTGTAATGCATATGGCAACGGCAATCATAGGCGAAACCACTTGAGGACCAAAAAGGGGCATGACCCGTTTAGAAAATTTCGTATTAACATAAATTACCTTATACTTATCAACGTTTTACTTTGTAAATAGTAGATTTTAAATATACATGATTAATTGGCCTTCTCTAATTTTATAATTTACACTTCGCCTATTCCAACAAAAATAAACGAGCTTTGCCACTGACGATGATTGATTCTAAGGCAAAGTGAACACAAATAAAACTAACATAACAATCCTGGGCCACTGGCCGATCTTGCAATTAATATCAACATGAATAATATATTCGATCCCGACAGAACGAAGTATAAAAGAGGCAAAATACGTGTAACATAAATTGCGTGACAAGGTAATTAAAATCTCTCAAGTGAAAATCAATACCGTATTCAAGATTTGAAGTAAAGTTTTGATTCAATCATGTTTTCAGTTATTTGTAAACATTTTTCTAGAAAAATACGTCACTTTTCACTAACTAAACACGCCTAGATAATCTCTCAGTACCTATATAAGTAGGGGAAAAACAACCGATGCATAATTTGAATCGAAAAAATAACCAAAATTGGTTTTCTTTAAAATCAGTTTATTTCAAACTGATTCGACGATTTCTAACCGGTTTAATAAAATGACTAGGACCGGTTTAAAAAACGGTTATAACCGAACATATCTAGTTAAAAACCGGTTATCATCTAACTAAAAACTAGTTTCAAACCGACCCGGTTTAAGTTAAACCGACTTGTTAGTCATTTTACTTCAAATCAACCGAATTATCGTATATTTCAGTTATTTTTTTGATTTTTTTTACTTATATTGTGCGGAGTGCTTAATTATTGTGTAATGTGTATCAGTAACGATGCTAATTACTATCATGCCATTAGCGAATGCATAAAGTGAAATTTTTAGTGATTTAGGTCACACCTATTGGTGGTAACTTTTTATATTTGACAAATAAATCTCTCGTTGAACATTTTCTTATTTTATTATTTTAATTTGATATAAAGGTGAAGATTAACGTAAAATTAAAAAAATATATGAAGACTATTTTTGCCAAAATGTCTAAAAGTTTCAAAAATCGGACGGTGAGACTAAAGTTGTAAATTTTCCGAACTGATTTTTATCAATTATAATATTTCACCAGTGAAAACAATGAACTATAACTATTGATTAAATAATGAATATCAGTGGTGACATTACACTATAATTGTGTTTATTAAATATCATTGATGATATTTTATTGTGTTATTATTAGTGATATTTCATTGTTTTTATCACTAGTGAAATATCACCATTGATAAAATATTTTTTTTGTCAAATTTATAATTTTAATCCCTCCGTCGTTTTTTGCAATTTTTTTGACATTTTGGCAAAAATGACCACTCCGCATATTTTTTTAATATTAAGTAATGAATGACTAGGATTAGTCCCATTGCTTGCAAGTAAAAAAAAGAAAAACTAAATAACTCAACTCTTTCGCTATATGCTTGTATCACTAGCTCCTTAAAAAGCTACAACTAAATCAACAATATATGTCGGGGGTAAAACTAGTAGGAGGACTAGTGATACCGTGTCACCTTTAATAAATTTATTTCACTCATTATTTATGTGTTTTACATATCGTTTTTTTTACTTATTTTCACATTAAGCCCCTTCAATACTACGACTTTTTAATTTAAAATAGTCATTCTTTTAACTAAAAATCTTGATTTCAAGTACTCAATGTAAAAGAACAATATAATACCTATTTGCTTCATGATAAATTGTGTTAATGTATTATGCCTACAAAGAACCATATTTGAGCTTGGTTTAAATTTTATTATAGCTTTAAAAATCAATAAAATAGATTTTGGTGTCACTAAATAAATAAGAATTAAACATTGGTATACAATTTTATAAAATAATTTTAGTCGATACAAATTAATTTTTCTAAATAAGTATTTACTTACTTTTTGAAAAAAAAAACTAAATTTCTACATCGTTAGTCCCACGTCGTTCAAAAAAAAAACATTTATATGTTTATGTATACTTGTGAAACACCTCACATGAGTTGAAGCCAAAACATTTGTTGTTGATGCATGGGTATATGACGTTTAAATTCAAATTAAATTTAAACTGTTTCAATGACGTCAACAACTGATATAAGCCTTCAATTTTTCTTTCTTTTTTCAAACTAATCTTGTACGAGTAATACATAAGAGGGTAAAGGTGTTGACGAGTTGAGCTTTGTTGTAGGTGTGTGGCATTTAAAATTAAATTTGAACGCACCTTGCTTTGTATCTACAATTGTTATAAACTAATAAGCCTCCAATTTTCTTTCTTCTTTATGAACTAATCTCGTAAAGCATACGAGCGTAAGGGTGTTAATTAGTTGAGCTTCTAACAAACTCATTTAACTCGATCGCGTGCATAATACTCTCGAATTCAAGCCAATCTCGAACAAATATTATTGTTTAATTAGTTTTAGGCTTTTAATCGATATATGCTTTCAATTTTGTGGTTCACTGGAAACCTCAAAATAAATCTACTCTTATGGTTGTTGTTTAAACATAAATGTTTTTCCTCGTTTAAGTGTATTAGCCCTTCACTCGGCATATGCCTTCAATTTTGAACTATAAGTTAAATTGATTAAACCGTAATCGGAAAAAAATTGATACAATCTCAATTAACATTTGGGCACAAACTAGGTTGCTCAGTCATCTAGGTAACACGTTGTATAGTGTTACACATGAATAAGCTTTTATTACATTTAATTATAGTATTTATATCCATTAATTTCCCCAATCATTAAATAATAAAGTCATTGTCATTTTCATTTTTTATTAATCTAATAAACTTCATTTTCAATAATCACATGTTGAATCAATCACACATACATTTGAATATCAAATTTCTAATAGTATCATACAAAATCACATTAGTTTTTATAAGATTATTCGATAACTAACGTGTTGTTTGTTATTACGACGTGAAATCTATCTCCAATTATATATAGTTAAACAAGAAAACGTAAAAAAATAGTAAAGAGCTACACAAATGAACACGAAACGATCGATAAATGCTAATTGTCAATGACTTACAACATTATAACAAAGAAATGAGTTGAAACTCGTTTTCGTAGCATTTGTAATATTGGTGTATTAATCAAGCAATTATAATGAAATTTCAATGATTGGAACATGTTGATATTACTAGCTAACGAAACGTGATAAGTCAATGACTAAATAACTTAATTATATTAGTGAACAAGTAATAAAAAAAATTAAGAACTACAATATAATATGAAACCAAGAATTTAGTTATAATGATTTATTTGAATGTAAGTGAACAGGTTGTGTTTTTATGATTGTATAGTTGTTATATTATAATTTTCGTCAATTATTATATAAAATAAATAAAGATATTGAAAGTAAAAAGATCGAAAATTTTTAATAAGGGGTAATAACTTTGAGACGGAAGAAGTATATAACTTGACTGAATGACATGTACCCGAACTACACGTGCAACGCGTTATTGTATTTTTAAAGACGCTTGCCGAAACTTAAAAGAAGACACCTTATAATCCGATAACCTTTCTACTTTATGGACCATAAGATAGACAATCAGGCCCTCGCTCCCAAATGTCACGAGATTTGGTCTATTTTGCAGACTTGTCTCGAACATCTTCGTGTGCGATAATTCGACTCATCGTACCACTTATTTGTTAAGAACAGTAAAGTATCGAAGAGAGGATATAAGAAGGGTTCGGATCATGATGATGTTGATAGAATCTCGTCTTCGATATTTGTTACTAATTTCCCTATTTCATTTACGGCGAAAGAGTTGTTCCATTCATGTAAGCAATATGGCCAAGTGGTGGATTCATATATTCCGGTTAAGAAAACAAGAGACGGTAAGAGATTTGGTTTCGTGAAATTTATTAATGTTTCGAATGTAGAGAGACTTGTTGACAACCTGTGTACAATTTGGAATGGTCGATTGAAATTACACGCAAACGTTGCTAGATTTAACCGAGAGAGCAAGAGGGTTAGTAATCTCTCGGAACAGAGGATGAGTGGAAAGTATAACAGTAAGGCGCAGGTTAGTCATCGTAAACCTGAGTACACTCCGAATCCTGTGGGATTTACTAAATCTTTTGCAAATGTCGTGAATGGTGGTATGTCTTCCAAGGTTGTTTCAGAAGCCATTCCTACGTTGGTTTTGGATGATTCATGTTTAAATCAGGAAGATTTTTCACTTTGCCTAGTCGGGAAGGTTAAAGAAGTGGGTTCTCTTAGTAACCTGAAATCAGTGTTGGGGAAAGAGGGTTTTGATAAATTTAAGATTAATTACATGGGAGGTATGTGGGTGATGTTTGGGTTCCAGGATATGAATACGAAGGAAAAGTTTAAAAATAACTTAACGGTTATGTCGTGGTTCTCTAAGCTTATTCCTGCACACCACGATTTTGTTATAGATGAGAGGATTATGTGGGTGGATATTGAAGGAGTCCCGTGCAAATGGTGGACAAGGAATACGTTTGTTAGGATTGCTTCAAGATGGGGTAATCTTCTCAACAAGGAAGAGCTGGATGATGGGTACCACAGCAATAGATTATGCATAAGCACGAAGGAGACGAAAATGATAATGGAATCGTTTAAAATGGTGATTAAAGGTAAGGTATACTGGCTGCGCGCTGTGGAGGTACCAGGATGGGTTCCTGATTTTGAGGAAGAAACATACGAAGACTCGGATGAAGATGTGATCAATAAAGATGAAGATGCGGGTGATATCTCAGCAAGTTTTAAAGGTGGATTCGATGAGAGTGATGGCGAAGCAATATCTGAAACTGTGTTTGAGGAGATCCCAGAACTTGATAAACCCGAAGTAAACAATCTTAATCAGGAAGATAACAATAAGGAAGATGTCGGTATATCGGAGGACCCTTTTAAAGTGTATGATATATTGAATAAGAAGAAGGTTCAAGTAAACAAAGATGAAACATCAGAAGGTAGTTGTGAGCATCCTCCGGGATTTACTCCTCCGGCTGGGGACGATGTAGGGACGGGAAAAGTGAATATGGTATCTGATAATGGTGATGCTGTAGGGACGGGAAAAGCGAACATGGCAAATGAAAATAGCGTTAACAAGGAGAAGTTTGCCGATACAGAGGAGAATAACTCGGTAAGAAAGGAATCGAGAGCTACTGTTCATAGTAATGATTCTGTGGGCCATAAACGTTTTAAAAAATCATCTGTTCCTACATCAGGTGGATCGATTATCCATTTAATGGATGAACTTGTAAAGGCGGGGCAAACTATGGGATATGATATGACAGGTTGCATTAATAATATGGAAAGGATCATTGGATCACAAGGAGGAGATATGGTTTATAAATGAATTGTATGTCTTTGAATATTCAAGGCCTTGCCCAAAAGGCTAAGAAAAATTGGGTCAGAGAATTATGTGGTAAATATAAAGTTAATGTCTTGGGTCTTCAAGAAACAAAGATGGAAAATATGGAGATCTGCACGGTTAAGTCGTGTTGGGGTAACTTAGCTTTCGAGTTTGTTCATAGTGATTCAGTGGGGAACTCGGGGGGAATCTTATGTGTTTGGGACCCTCAATGTTTTCGTAAATCGAGTTCTACTGTATCAGATTATTTTGTTTTAGTTAGGGGGTCTTGGTTACAAACGGGTGAGAAGACTCTTCTAGTTATTGTATATGCTCCGCAAGATAGGAATGAAAAAAGGATGTTATGGGATTATTTGGGTATTGTGGTGAATAATTGGGAGGGTATCGTGATTATGATGGGGGACTTTAACGAGGTGCGCCTTAAGACGGATAGATTTGGGTCGGAGTTCCATGCTCGGGACGCTGAGATATTTAATTCTTTCATAGCTAGTGCAGGGCTTGATGAGGTTCCTCTCGGTGGTAGTAGCTTTACCTGGTGTCATAAATCAGGCGCTAAGATGAGTAAACTAGATCGGTTTTTAATTTCGGAAAACATGTGGAATTCATTCCCTCATCTTTGTGCTATCACGTTGGATCGTTTTCTTTCGGATCATAGACCAATTCTCCTTCGGGAATCCTTGTTCGATTATGGTCCTAGTCCTTTCAGATTTTATCATCATTGGTTGGAACGTGATGGGTTCAGAAAATTTGTGGAAGACATGTGGTGTGTTGCCCCGGGTGACTGTAATAATGGTATGCGGAATTTAATGATGAAACTCAAGTTTCTTAAACAAAGAATCAGAGAATGGAATGCCGGGAATATAAATACTCAGAAGATTGAATTGACTAGTCTTCAGGAAGAGCTTAATAGATTGGATATGGAGATTGACAAAGGTAAGGGTTCTGAAGAGATTACGCTTAAACGTATGGAGGTGATAAATTCCATTCAAAGTATACATAAATCTCGTGCTACGGAAGTTCTTCAAAAGTCTAAGATTAAATGGTCTGTAGAAGGCGATGAAAATACGCGGTTCTTCCACGGTATCCTTAATAAAAAACGTAGCCAAATGAGTATTAGGGGGATATTGAAGGATGGCTCATGGATTGATAAACCGGACCTGGTGAAAGAAGAATTTTTGAATCATTTTAGAGACAGATTCGCTCAAAATTCTGGAAATCATATTCCCATCAATATGCAGTTTCCTGTGACTTTAACTAGTGATCAGAAATCAGATTTAGAAGCAGATGTGTCTACAGCTGAGATTAAGAAGGCTGTTTGGGATTGTGGAATGGATAAATCTCCTGGACCGGATGGGTTCACTTTTGGATTCTATAGACAGTTTTGGAATCTTATTGAGAAGGACGTTGTTTTGGCTGTTAAACATTTCTTCTCACATGGGGTATTTCCAAATGGGTGTAATTCTTCATTCATTGCTCTTATTCCCAAAATTCCGGATGCAAATATGGTTAAAGATTTCCGTCCGATTTGCCTTATAGGAAGCATGTATAAGATTATCACTAAGATTTTGGCTAACCGTCTCATTCCTGTTTTAGGGGATATTATACACGATGTTCAGTCTGCTTTTGTGACGGGGAGGCAAATTATGGATGGTCCTTTTATTCTTAATGAAGTCATCCAGTGGTGTTCGGTGAAAAAGAAACAAGCTCTCGTGTTTAAAGTTGATTTCGAAAAGGCATACGATTCGGTCAGGTGGGATTTCCTAGAAAATGTTATGGTCAAGTTCGGGTTCGGTAATAAATGGTGTTCGTGGATCCTAAACTGTCTCCGGTCTTCAAGAGGGTCCATTCTCTTAAATGGCAGCCCCACTTCCGAATTTCAGTTTCATAAAGGGCTTAAACAAGGTGATTCGTTATCCCCGTTTCTTTTTATTCTGATTATGGAAAGTCTACATTTATCTTTCCAAAGGGTGTTGGAAGCTGATATGTTTAAAGGTATTAAACTTAGTAACGAGGTCACTATTTCGCACATGTTTTTTGCGGATGATGTAGTGTTTGTTGGCGAGTGGAGTACAGGTAATATTGATACTCTTAATAATGTTTTGGAGTGTTTTCACCGGGCATCGGGTCTTAAAATTAATATGAGTAAGAGCAAAATTTTGGGGGTGCTCGTGGACGCGAATAAAGTGGATCAAGCTGCTCGCAAGCTCGGATGTTTAATTCTTCGGTTGCCGTTTATTTACTTAGGTACCAAAGTGGGAGGAGCAATGCATAAGATAGACAATTGGAAAGAGGTTATCGAAAAGGTTCAAAAGAGACTGTCAAAGTGGAAAATGAAAGCTCTATCGATTGGCGGTCGTCTCACTCTCCTCAAATCTGTTCTAGGTTCCATACCAATCTTTCACATGTCCATTTATAAAGTGCCAGCAATGGTCCTTAAGAAATTGGAATCAATTCGCTGCCATTTCTTTAATGGCCATGAAAATAATAAACCAAGGGCTTCATGGGTCAAGTGGAGCAGTGTTGTTGCCACGAAGGAAAAAGGGGGTCTTGGTGTGGCGAGTCTGTATGGGTTGAATCGTGCTCTGATTTTAAAATGGGTGTGGCGTTTTGTTACGGATAAAAACTCGCTGTGGTCCAAAGTTATTACATCTATTCATGGAGTAGATGGTGGTTTAGGTAAAGAGTCGAAGACATTTCGTCGTTCTTGCTGGTTGCATATAGTTAACGAAGTCAGAATCCTCAAAGAGAAGGGTATAGATTTTTTTGATTTTCTCAAATTGAAGGTGGGCGATGGCAGATCAACTCGGTTTTGGAAGGATAATTGGCGGGATATTGGTGTTCTCAGTGATAGATTCCCTCGTATTTTTGCTCTCGAAAATTGCAAGAATGTCACTATTCAGGCTAAGTTGGAAGACACCAGTTTTGAGGCTTCTTTGAGGCGTTCAGTTAGAGGAGGAGTTGAACAGTCTCAACTTAATGCTATCAAAGACGAAATTCGTGAAGTTTCTTTAGTTCCTCAACTGGATAGATATAGGTGGTCCCTTAGTAATGATGGTAGTTTTTCTGTGAGTTCTTTGCGAAAGAAGATTGACAACCACTTTTCCCAGAATGCGAGCCATATGACTAGGTGGGTGAGGTATGTCCCTATTAAAATTAACATCTTAGCTTGGAAAATTAGGCTCGATGCATTGCCTTCTAGATTTAATCTTTCTCGTCGGGGTTTGGATATTGCTTCTCTAGCTTGCCCTATTTGTGACAACAACCCGGAAACGACTTCTCACTTGTTTTTTAGATGTTCGTTGGCTGATCAGTTATACTACAAGATTGCTAGATGGTGGGACGTTGCATATGTAGGTTTTAATAATTTCGAAGAGTGGTTGGATTGGTTGCATGCAGTTCGTCTTCCGTCGAGGTTAAAAAGTATGCTGGAAGGGGTGTTTTATACTACTTGGTGGATCCTTTGGACTTTCCGGAATAAGAAGATTTTTGATAGAAAGCTTCCTTCGAAGTCTTTGTTATTAGAGGATATTATGTCTAGCTCGTTTAATTGGTGTAAGTTTAGATGTAATGCTTCGTTCACTTGGAACGATTGGCTGAAAAATCCTTATTTAATTTCTTTGTAATTCTAGCTCCTTGCTAGTCTTTTTAATAAAATCGCCGTTCAAAAAAAAAAATAGTATAAAACAATAAATACAACAATCTCATTTATTTCTAACTAATTAACAACTTACTTACTTTACTTTTAGCACTTATCATTCGATTATCTTGTACTTACTTTCATGTCAGAGCATTTTATTAAAATAAATCATAAAATAAGGTTAACATACGTCTTTTTCTTGTGACAGGTGAACGCAAGATATCTCCGTAATAATCGGAAAAAGCCTTGAGAAGTTAATCAACCGAACAATCTTATACTTTCACAAACATGTTACACATTGAGTATGTTTCTATCAAAATTTTATTTTCCTATGAAAAAACAAACTTAAGATCAAGTTAAAATTAGGTTTATAATTATGTAATAATATTATTTGTCAAGTTAATAAGACATATGGCCCCGTTTATGCCACCTGTAGTTCCAAGTCTGAATTTATATATCAAATCAAAATTCATGCAACATGAACATAGTTTACAATTTAATAACCAAAATATTATGTGGCATTACACGTCTTCAACCATAGGCTATTTTTGTCCGACTTGTCCAATGATACATTGTGTCCTTTTCATCCAAATCAAAATCATTTGTTTGGATTCAAAAAAACAAACAAGCTTGTTATTTGTAAGAAAAAAACCAGCTGAGCTAGCTCAGTTGGCCATCAAGGGTAACCTTGGGGAGGTATTTTTGGAGAGGTCTCGAGTTCGAGTCTCACCAGGAACCTTCAGGGGCCTGAATTAAGAAGCAGGAGTGGGGTTTATCCCTTAAGGAGAAGGTTCGAGGCTTGCATACTGCCCAATTGGATGTCACTGTAAGCTCGAATCACTAACTACTAACTCGCCGTTCAAAAAAAAATTTGTAAGAAAAAAATGATTGTCACAATGGTAACCGTGCCAGCATCAGTTCTAGGAGCGAAACTAAAATTTTTAAGTTAAATGAAGCTAACCAACCTAAAGCAAAAAGTTATGATGATATAAGAGGTTGAATATAAATTTAAAGCTAATTAAAAATAACTTGTAATATAAATAAATAATGATAATGATTACATTATGTTAATTACGGTGTAATAAGAGTATACGGTAATGGTAGTATCCTTAGCAGGTGAAGAGACACCTTGGGGCGCGAAGCACTATCACAGCCGATGAAGTTGGCGAGCAAAAAAAGGTCGAAAATAAACTTTTTACAAGTTTTTAGTATACGCATTATATAAGAAGAATGGGGTATTTTTATGTATTTCGTTATGTGATTACCACTACAACTATTAGGTGAAGGTAACTTTAACTTGGTGTAAAAAGTTGAGGTGCTAGTCATGTTAATGTTACATCTAGCCTAATAGAGTTTCATTTAAAAAAGTAGATTTACTTTTCATCTACTATAAGTAAACAATGATTGAAAACAAGAAAATCGACAGGGCGCAACTAAGAATCACTAAATTACCGAGTTTCTTCATGAAAATCAACATTGCGGAACATAATTTCGTCAACGTTGTTTGGCAACTCGAAATGCGTTAGTTTCCTCTGAGTGCAAGAAGCGCACAATAATGAGAATGTCCTAAATACAATACAGTATTTGGCTTATTCTCATTATTTTGCATAAAAAAATATTGTCCATCATTATTGATCATATTTGGCAAATAGGTTTCAAGAAATAATGTATTTTTTACAACTTTTAGATGAGAAAAAGACAAACCACGAGGGTTGGAGAATCAAATTTATTTACTTTAAATAGTTGGAGAAATACTATTATTTGTCTTGTTCATCATTATATATTGATTTAAAAGAAATAAATTACAAAAACGAGATAAAAAAAAAGTTATTATTAATAATGAGTTCCGTATCCAATAAGTACTACGATAATAACGATAAAAATGAAAAGATTGCTTTGATTAAAATGCTCCATGTATTGAGTTAGGCCCCATAAGGTTCAACTAGCAGGGTACCCGCGCGATGCGGCGGCGGGTACCTTGTGACTAAATTTTTCGGTATTATAATTCGTATTTTTTTTAATTATAAGTTTTGAATCAATAGTTTTCATCTAAAAACGTGTCTTAAAAACGTGATTTCAATCGAGGAATATTATTACTTTTGCATTATATGTAATATATAGATGAAAATTCAAGTAAAGTTAAGTAAATGATTAAAAAAAATTAAATGCAATAAACCAATTTTCAATTAGATTTTTTATTTGATGCATTAGTATACTATAGATGCTCTTTAATGTTTTTACAATGTGCATATAATATTGTATATTTTTATAATGGGTTGTTTTATTAACAGTATTAATTACTCATTAAAAAGTTTGTAATTATTGTATAGTGAGACACTTGTACATTTGGCTTATTAAATTGTATTCTTTAAACAATATTTTAGTTTGTGCTTTAGAAAGATGTACATCATGTTAATTTAGTAGTACTATTAAATTTTTTGCATTAATAGGAGAGAGATACTAATCTCTTTTATAAGGGAGTTAGATTATAAAGAGGACCTTCAGGAAAATTACTTATATTTTTTTGAGGTGTTAAAATACTTTACTCACATTTCTTATACCCACTCTATCCACTGTCGGTTTTGGTTAAGAAAAAAATCGAAAAAAATATCGGTTAATGTAATTGACCTAAATAGAACCTTTTGAAATAAATATTACGGAGTAATGAAACCTTAAAGCATACAATTACGGAGTCAAGCGAAAAAGTATACTACCACGAACATGGCGTTTTGGGGTGCCAAACCCGCGGCGCGACTCGCGTGATTAATCCGAGAAGCACAAAAACCCACGGCGTGAGCCATGGGCGTGGGTGAAGTCACTTGGCGTGGGTGGGTGGTTTTTTAAAAAAAACTTTTCGTTCAACCCCCAAGGTATAAAAACATGTGACCAGCCCTTTTTTTTGTTTTGTGTTGTGTTTTGGTGGCCAAAATGTAGTGGTGGTGGTGGCTGTTGATGGCGGTAGAAGGGGTGGTGGTGGTGGCTGTTTATGGTGTGTGCTGGGAACAAGAAGATGAGGAAGATGATGACTATGTGTCATCTACACTTCGCCCCCTCAGGTTTTAAAGTTTACATTTTTGGTCCTATAAATTCAATCTAGTTTCATTTACAAATACAATAAATTTTAAAAGGCTTACAAAGTTAAACATGTTTAAATATATGTTTTTTTTGTTTAAGTTTTTTTTTTCGTTTGGTTTTTTTAGTGTACGAGTATGTTTTTTATTAAGTATTCGTAATGTATACTATTGTTAAATATTTAAGTTTGTTTAGGGGGTATTTTGTAAAATTCTAAAAAACTGGAAATCACTTGGAGTGATAACTCCCCTGTTTTTTCATGTGAGTGATTGAGTGAGTTTCGCTGACGTGGCACCCCAAAATCGACTCACTTGGAGTGATGACTCCTTGTGCTCTTATACGAGTAAAAAGTTAATTGTGTATTAAGTGACTTGCCGGATTCTTTAATCGGTTCTAAACAACGAGTTATCCATTTATAACCAAGGAAGAAACATAAGCTACATAATACATAGTTAATATTTACAAAGTTCATAATTGAGAATATCGTATTTTAAGTTGTTTTGCATCCAACACAAATGCAATACAACTTATCCCTATTTTCCTCCTTCAAATTTGGCAATAATGTAAACCTTACTAAAGATAATTCACAATTATAAGTTGACTTTTATACGAAAAAAACTAGGAAGGCGAAAAAGATTATGGGATGCGACAAAGCCAAATGCACCCTAAATGTACCTCAATTTTTCAAACACTAAATTGAGGTACATTTGGAGTTTATTTGACGAAAAAAACACGTGCTATTATGAACATTGTTTCTTTAGTAATATCAACACAAAACATCATGATGCCAAAAAAAAACTGGTGTAGAACAATATTTCGCTAAAGAATAATCCACTTCATCTCGATTATTCATCTTATTTTCATCAAACAGTTTACATTAATTCTCATTTTAGTTTAATTAGTTATAAATCACGTGTAATATAACATATACATCCAAGCACTTAACAACTCATTTCTAAACTACTAGCATTAGAAGCTAATCAAACGCATCCAAAATGTCGCTTGAACAACCTCGAAGGGTAAAGTATTCGAAAAAATGAGCGACTAACGTGTCAGCGCAACATATTTTGAGCATTGCATCGAAAAATCATTAAAAAAAAGAACATCTTAACTCTATGTTGTTCATAGTGCTTAATTATTGTGTAATGTGTATCACTAACTATGCTAATCAACAATATATGTAATTCTTGCAAATGAAGTTCATGTATTCGGTTATAATCTCTATGTGTGGGAGGTCAGGAGTTCGACTCATGCATTTCTCTATGTGGGGGATTTTCCAAGAATCGACAACCGGGTTCGATTCTCAGTGCATTGCCTTAAAGGCACTTAATGGGAAACTGGATGTCGTAAAAGTCGGAATTATGCGTGGTTTATGTTTTTGTTGTGTTTTAGGACCAAAATGTGAAGAAGGAAGAAAACACGGACTTTTATCGAAGAAAAAGACAAAAGACGAAGTCAAAAGATCAAAAGTGCAAGAAGAACGGAAGTCAAAGGCCTATTCTAAAGATTTATCGAAGAAAAAGACTAAAGACGGAAGTTTGACAAAGTCGAAGAACCAAGTCTACTAAAAGAAGAAAATTAGAAGACGAGTTCATTTTATCATTCGACTAATCCCGAGACAAAGTCGAGAAAGACAAGTCATTTAAAAAGACGAGAAGACAAAAGGAAGAAAGAAGGAAGCATCCTACCAACTCCCTTCTCTTATAAATACCCTGCTAATGCTTCATTAGGAGGGTGTTAGTTAGTTAGATTGTCATTTTTATTTTTCTTAGTTATCATATCTTTAGAGAGAAGTAGGTGATAATTATTATAGATAATAATTAAATCACGAACATGAAATCATGAACGTAATAATCACGAACGCATAATTAGGTATTTACGTAATTATTATTACGACTACGTACAAGTATATATTATAACACGAATATTTAATAATAACGTCACGTAAATACAAGCACACGAACACGTAATATATTAGAACACGAAATAGCTACGGGTTTCCTTTGGTGGGCCCTGGTAGCCGCGGCACACAAAGAAGGAGGGGCCCAGCCCGTTTGTTTTATTAAGTAAACAAATAATGTAAACATTATTCATTCACAGTAAAATTTTAGAAAAGTAAAAACCCTAGAACCCTCCTCCTTGCTCCTTTAGGCCCACGGCATCATCACCAAACAAGGGTGATTGGTTGATTTTAATCTAACAAATCACAAGAACGTGTTCGTGTATTCAAGATCTATTGATTCCACGTGTTTGGTAATCCGAAAACCTTTCTTTTTATTTTCTTTTTATGTTTTATGCATGTATGATCATGGGGTTTAAAAACACAAGAATTAAAACAAGTAAAACCATGGTGGCCGTGGGTAAATAATACAAGGGTGTTTTCGGGTAGAGTTTTACCACACTTTAGGAAAAGAGGGTAAATAGGGAAAGTATCGAGTGATGATTTAGGAAAATCAACACTAATGACCCTTAATGAAATGAAAGTTCGTTTCCCAAGGAGGTATATGTGTGTGACTAAGATGTTCAAGATTTGTGATTAATGATTAGTTTAGAAGGGGATGAGAAAAGAAAATGACGAAGACGTAAAATTAAAAATTAACAAAAAAATCACTTCTAGAAAGTTAAAACGTAGAACCTTAAAAACCACAAAAATAAAAAGAAATTCTAAAAATTACCAAAAATTCACCAAAAATCAAAAATAATAAACTAAGAGTTTACCAATGATTAAAACTTTTTCAAACCTTTTAAATAATTAAATATTCAATTTTTAAATGCTAATTAAAGCCCTAAAAATCAAATAAATTATCAAAAAGCCCAAATAAAGATTTTTAAACTGGTAAACCTCTAAAATGACCTAAAAAGATTAAAAACTATTTTTAGAAATTTTAAAACTAATAAAAACTATTTAAAATGATTTAAAAACTATTAAAACTTAAAATAATTATAAAAATTAATCTAAAAGAGATAAAATTATTCTAAAAGTTGCTAAATTCCTACTTTAATGTATTAAACCTATGAAAAATGTAAAAAGTTGGAAAAAATGAAATTTTAAAAATAATAATAAAATAATAATAAAATAATATTAAAAATCCAAAAATTATAAAAAATTCTAAAAACTTGCAAACTAGTTAATTTTAACCTAAATAATCAGCAAATCAAAGTGAAATTACCAGAATACCCCTATTGGGCCCTCAAATGGGCCAAAACCAAAAACAGTCAACCAAATTGGGCTTTTGGGCCCAAAAAGTCAAACTTGGCCCAATTGACTTGGAAAAGCCCTATCTGACTCAAAATTCAATTCTAAGAACAAAACTCTAAAGGCCCAAAAGCTGAAAATGAGCTTATCACAGCTTATTTAACACTCAGCTTATTCTTATTGGGCTTTTCAGCCCATTAAGCCATAAGCTAATGCCATAAGCTCTAATTTGACACACAACCTTCTTTTGGGATGCTTATGAGATCTGTAAAAAGAATTTTTGAAAAAGCTCACTCAATAAGCCAGAAATAAGCAAAGAAAAATTTCACTAAAAGACAAAATAGTCGTTTTAGAGATTCAGGGCACCTCAGGACTTGATTCAACTTGCAAAAGCTTTCAAATGGACTCAATAAGCAGAATCAATCAACAAAAATCCAATAAGCACAACCAATAAGCCAGAATAAGCACAAATGAACTTATGTAAAAGTCAAAGGAGTTGGTTTTCTAGTCAAACCCTAAAGTCAACCACCCAAATGCTCCAGTATGAACAAATGGGTCAAAATATGAGCACCTATTACAAAAACAAAGTTGTTGCAGGTTGGAATAAGCTATTATAGCTTATTGATAAGCTGAACCCAATTTAACACTATCAGTGGCAACTAGCAGGGGAAAGGAGTTCCCACTGCTTTGACTTTTTGACCAAGCTTATATGAGAGTTCTGGTTTGATTCAATTGGAAACAAAGGCACCCTTGTGATCAGTGAATCACAAGGAGTCAATAGAAACAATAAAATCACAAATTGGTTCACACAATAAGCCACAATAAGCCAAACAGTCACCAGATATGCACCAGATATGGAAATAAGCAGTTAAGCACTTAATAAGCAGATTTAGCCACAATAAGCCAACCAAACTTAACAGGATGCATACACAAGCTATATAAACTAAGAATAAACACAAAGCAACAAGAATCAAACACTGAATCAAAGAAATCAACAAGATCAAAGCACAAAATGTTACTGATGAACAATGAACATATGCAGAAAACAAGTTTGCTGATATACTTGACACTTGATCCAATTTCAAGCCTCAAATCCTTCTTCCCTGATGTGATTAACTATGATTTAGCACTTGTTAGCCCTAGCCTAAGCTTAGATCTAGGTGTCCTCAAAATCCTAGCCAATTTTACCAAGTTTTGAAGATTTTATAGCCAAATAATGAATCTATGTGATCAAACCCACAAAACCTGCAAACAGATGAACATATGCTCCTAACAAACAGATACAAACACTTGCAACCTCAACACAAGCACTTAGCAAACCACAATCCAAATTCAAGAAGTAGACCCAAACACTCCTTAATCTTCCACTAAACAAAGAAACTTGTGATTTTAACTAATAACCTACTGATTTTAATGATCAAAAACACTTAAACAATAGCAACTAACATAATCAAACACAAAAATCACCAGCACAAACACCAATACTCAAAATCAAAGCACCAAATTCAAAACAGCCATAAACATGAAATTTTTAGGGGAATCTTAACAAGGGATTATACCTGCCTTCCACAACATCCTAGGAAGGCCAGCAATGCTCCTTGGACCTTGTTCAACAACTAGAACAAAACCAAGGTACTTTAACAAAGATGATCAAAGCCTGCTGATGTTCAAAGCAGAACAAGGCTTTGATTATGATATGTCTTCAACACAAGCAACAACCAAACTCAACCAAAGGCTTAGAATCCTTCTCAGGCTTGGTGTCAACAAGCTTGAAAGAACTCAAGGCTTAAGGCTAAGGGTTAGTACACAAATATAAGCCAAATCAGAACCTAGGATTTCAAGGTATTCAAACCTTAAAAACCTAATGAAACAAGACGTGCCTTAACCACAAGATTAAGGAAGGCCTTAACAATCAAATGGAACTCAGAATTAGGCTACTCAAACACCAACTTTAATCAAATCAAAAAGAGAATTCAATATTTTCAGAAATTCAAATTTTATTAAACTTAAAAAGGAATTACAAAGATTGATAGCCTAAAACTGGAACAAAAGGACTCTCACATGTTGAGGTCTCCTTTTATAGGCAAATGCCTGGCTAAACACTATTCATAAACCCTAGAAGTGAAATTCCCTAAATGCCCTAAGTCCTTCTAGACGTTTTGATGGAATGAGCTGTTCAATTTCATCTTGGACGTTCATTTCAGCTTTGTTATGAAGCAATGATCCTTGGCTGTTGATTTGGCCACGTCATTTTTCTTGGAGGACAAGTTGTGTTTTCATTGGTTGAGAATGTTGAGTGTGGGGTCCAGGGAGTAGTGGGAGTGAGGGTTTTGTGTGTGGGATGGGATTCTGCATGTGTGAATCACACGTGGGTGTGGGTAATTTTTATTTACCCCTTGTTTTAAGTGAAGGTAAAACTGGGTGGATGAAGGTGAATAGTAACTTGTTTGATCCGAAATTAGGGGAGTGGATGTGTTTAACGCGTGTTTCTGGTTTGAATGTTTCAATAGCACAAGTTTAGCCCTTCTTCTTCATTTCTTTTGTCACTTGTGTATAAAAGTCTGTCAGCGCCCAATTTCCTTTGTAACAACTTCCAAGACTTGGCAATTTTGGCACAAAACTTTCTAAAAAGTGTTTCAAGGGTTATTTTTGACACTTTTGCATATTTGAAGGACTGATCTTGGACATTTTTGATCTTCAAAGGTCTTCAATGTATCTTTGGCTTGATGGTGGACCATAATTGACAATTTGAAATTGTTGAGGGACTAATCTTGCCATTTCTTCAAAGTTGAAGGACCTTTTGTGTAATTTTGACAAACTTAAGGGACCAAACTTGTAATTATTAATATACAAGGGTTTTAAGTGTCATTTATTCAATAAATGAGGATCAATCTTGTTTGTCTTCAAGTCTTCAAGGGTATTTGTTGAGAATTCCATGATTAGGGCCCGGTTCTTTGTATCGCTTCGTTTCTCGTGTCCGTTTTTCCTTGTAACTTGTGATCTTTTGTCTTTTTCACGATATCCATACCTAAAATACACAAGTAAACCAACACAAGCATATATATGGTATTTTATGACATTTTTATGCATTTAAAGCCCGAAAAGAACGATGAGATCATGTATAAATGCCATCTCATCACTCCCCCATACTAAGCCATTGTCGTGCCCTCACGCAATGCTAGAATAAAGTATCTAAGCATCACCAAAGTTCAATTTTATTAACCTTTATTGAAGAGTAAAAGACTTGCAACATACTACGATGATGTGTAAAGACATAATGTATGATTTTCATCACAAAAAGTGACTTTTAGGGTCAAAGAATAGAAACAAGTAAATGTCCCTTAGAGTAAACTTCGTCATCCTTGATTGTCATACATTCCATGCTAAGTGCAAAAACGAGATCATTGTTGGTACAAGTCACAATGCTAACACTACTCATACGTCCAAATTGTGTAATACTTTTTCTCCCCGCAATCCTAGTTATTATAAAAGGAAATGGGTTACTATCATTTTTTATCTATTTGTCATGGATCACAAGTGATTCATATTGACTTATTTGAGTAGTTATTAGTCCGAAAGCAAAGTAGCACGATTTGATCAATAGTTAGTCGAAGGACAAAATCTTTTAAAACGGCTTCTCGTGTATCTCCTTAAGTACATATCTTGGCATAACTCGTTTCACGATTTGAGACCTTTCTCGGACCGATATTTGGCATGTACTTCATACTTCAAATCTTGGGAAGACGTTCTCGAAATTATGGTCTTCTCTTCATATATTTGGAATTTCTTCACTTGACGTTTTTGAGAGATTCTTCATATTGGACCACGACTTCATCATTTTTCTTCAATCTTTACTTTGGATTTTGATATACAACGATCCGCCTCCTTTTCGGACTTGGATATATTTATCCTCATACCTTGTTAGGGTCTTTTTGGATAGACTTTCTCCATGATCTTTAGGGGAGTAATTGCTTTTCGTCGTGTGTCTCGATCCTTCATATTGATTTAGGAATAATGATACTTCACATCATCTTTGGATCTTTAGCAAAAATAGAGCTCCTCATGCCTTGTTAGGGCCTTTTTGGATAATCGCCAATCTTCGCGTCCCGCTTCAATAAGTTATGCCTTGTCTATGAACTCTATTCAACCCCGAGCAACTTTTAAACGATCTTGCGCTAGAGGCTAAGTAACCTTTCAAATTGTACGACCTTACTTATTGCAATTATGATTTATTCCTAATGCATTGATCTTATGGGAAGAAAAAGCCACAATTAAAAACATATGAGTTTTTAAAAGAACACTTTCGTGTTCTACGTTTAGCATGATCACTTGTCTAACTCTATCATTTCTCGTTCTTCACTATATAAAGACCTCTAATTAAAGAGACTCGTGAATACTTAGCCATGCAAGTCAAAATTAAGCCAAATTTGGATTAGCTTTCATTAAGACTATATCAAATCAAAGTTTTGGGTTTTCAAGCCACCTATAGGATCTTGCACTTTCTTGGACTTTTTCAAGTTTAGAGAATGCGTTTTAAAGTTCCCTTGATAAGTGACTTTCTAGGATCAATTATAGGCACTTGCGAAAAGTTCTTGTTCTTAACCCGAATGAATTAAGACTTTCGCGTTTTAAAGCTCCCTATATAAAAGTCTAGCAAAACTTGAATTGAGCGGGTTAAGGAATGTAAATGGCTCCAAATGCCCATCATGTCAAAAATTAACTCTTATTCTACCCATCGTAAAATATGCATTCGTGTCTTAAAAACACTTATGAAAACTAAGAAAAATATAAAATTTGGCCATTTTTAGCCTTATTAGCAAAACAAAACATTGAAAGTTGGAAAGCGTGAGGGCGTAGCAAAACAAGTACCTATTCACCCCCATACTAAAAGTAAACATTGTCCTCAATGTTTCGAGTCTAAAGGTGGAGCACCCCCATACTAGAGACGAAGAGTCGAATGCTTAGGATCTAGCATGGAAAGGGTGATCAACAATATATCTAAAGCCGTTTATTAAGTATGCTAAAAGATAATTGTTAGAACAATAAAGGATATGTCATGGATTCTTGAAAAACTTCTTCAAACAAACGATGGAGGCTCACGTAAACGAACACGAGAGTCTTCAATCGTAGATGATGATTTAGATAACACAATCACAAACAACCACAAGACAACGAGTTGAAAGGGTACAAGTCCCCTTATTAGTGAATAGTAAGCATAAAGGATAAGCATGGGATCTCCCCCACGAGGCACCTCGTTTTTGATTACCGAGTCATGAGCTCGACTCGATCCCCTCAATGCTAATTATCATTGGGGAAGGTGACTTGGTCGAGGGCAACCATTGAAGGAATTTCCCCACCAAAGTAGTGCTTAAGCCTATGTCCATTCACCTTGAAATTAGGACCATCATCTTGAGCTAGCTCAATGGTCCCATACGGAAACACTTGTGTAATGGTGAATGGACCCGACCAACGAGATTTCAATTTCCCGGAAAATATCTTAAGACGAGAGTTAAAAAGCAACACTTGATCACCAACGTTAAAAACCCGGTTTTTAATATTTGAATCATGAAACTTTTTAGTCTTTTCTTTAAAAATTAATGAATTTTCATAAGCATTATCCCTTAATTCATCCAATTCATTCAATTGTATTTTCCGGTGATCTCCCGCGGTCTTCAAGTCAAAGTTTGCATGCTTAAGGGCCCAATATGCCTTGTGCTCCAACTCAATGGGCAAATGACAATTCTTCCCATAGACTAACTTATAAGGAGTGCAACCGATAGGTGTCTTATAAGAGGTCCTAAAGGCCCATAAAGCGTCATCAAGTTTGTCGGACCATGAAGCACGGTTTTCTCCAATTGACCTCTCTAAAATCCTCTTCAAAGCTCGGTTCGAAACCTCGACTTGCCCACTCGTTTTGTAAAACCCGCATGCTTTTACCATGAACAGTAACCTTAAGATCGTACGTCCTAGATTAAAACTTACCTTATTCAGTATTGATCACATTCATGTGCTAATAATCAAGCAAGTGCATACGTGTATGACATGACAAGTATCGATTACGTACGAACTCATGATAAACAGTTAATAAATATATCACGTGAACATAAGTAAATCATGAACACCATTTAAAATACTAACTATAATAATTACGTAAATACTCAGAATACATTCACGAGCGTGGAGTTTACGATAAACGACACGTTAAAAGAAACAGAAACACGTTAAGCACGAGCACGTTTAACCACGAACGAACACGAAACATCGGGACACGAGAAAGGTACGGGTACCCCATGTGGGCCCCCCATACCCACGGCACACATGCATGAAATGGGCTTAGCCCATGGACTTTTCAAGTTAAGGGGGGTAAAGTGTTAAACATGTTTTCACTTTCATTTTTCAAGGAAATAAACAAAAACCCTAAAAAAAAAAGAGTTTTCTCCTCTCCTTTTTGCCTCCTTTGTGCCGCCACCTATACACCATCATAAGGGGGTGTTTGATTGATTTTGATCTTAAAAACAAGTGTTAGAATACGTGTTTGTTCATCCTTTTTCCAAGCTACATAGTGGTATACCTTTCTAACCCTTCTTTTTAATTCTTTTTAATTCTTTTGATCTTTGATTATTTTCATGAACATGTTATTATTTTTCTTATGAAAACAAGATAATTAATCATTGATCTAACATGTTTTGGTATTAAATAAAATCAAGGAATGATTTAAAGGGGTGTTTGTTTCTAGCCGCCTAGCAAAACAAACCCGAGGGGGGGTTTGGTTTGCTATTGCCGCCACCACCAAGACCACAATTGGTCTTGGTTGGCTCATGTGGGACCCATGGCAGCAAGGGGACACGTGTGCCCCGGGTTTGGCCCGGGGTACGGTGTCGAATTCATACCCGGTTCACGGTTCGTTGGTTAAAATCATGATCTATGTTACATGTAATTTTTATGAATCATGAACTTAGGATATAATTAATTAATAATATGAAATATTAATTAAATCATGACTTAGGTTATTTTAATTATTAGTTTATCATGACATTAATTTAACCTAAGTATTTTATGTTATAAGTTATAATTAATTAATTATTAAAACATGCCTATAATTAATTAATTTAGACATGACTTAGGTTATATTATTATTAATAATAATACATGTTTTAACCTAAGTATTTTCATTTCATTTTAATTAATACATGTTATACTTTAATTAAAATGCTTAACCTATAGTTTAATTAAAATACATGAAATAATAATTAAACTATACACTATATCATATGACTTAAGAAATAAGCTTAAACACTTAGACTTATATGTTAGCTTATGTAATCAGCTTAATTCTAATTATGGAAACTTCTATTTATAGAAACTTAATTAAATAAGGCAACTAATCTAATTATGGAAACCTTCTATATATGGAAATCAATCTATTTCAGGCAGCTAATCTAATCATGGAAACTTTCTATATATGGAAACTTATTTAATTAAGGCAGCTGATCTATTTTTGGAAACTTTCTATTTTTAGAAACTAATCTATTTTAGGCAGTAAATTCTATTTTTGGAAACTTTCTATTTTTGGAAACTTTCTATTTTTGGAAACTTTCTATTTTTGGAAACTTTCTATTTTTGGAAACTTTCTATTTTTGGGTAACTTTCTATTTTTGGAAACTTTCTATTTTTGGAAACTTTCTATTTTTGGAAACTTTCTATTTTTGGAAACCTGCTATTTTTGGAAAGTTACTTATTATTACACAGTAAGTATAATAATACATGAATCACCAGTAATACTTAACCAGATTAATCAGAATACAAGATAAACACAGTTTAAGGCTTTAAACAGTGAACCATGACCTAAAACATACCAAATCAGCTATAACAAGACACAGAACCCAGTACGTAATCAGTGAATCGATACTTATACACGTGTGTATTCATGTAGCATTAGTGATCCAGAAGTAGGAGTCTTTCTTCCGTTCATTTTACTGGACTTGAGGTACGGATTCCCGTCCTTTCAGTATGGACATTCCTTCCTTATTAGGATTTCCCCGTATGCAGCCAACTGTTTTCCCCAGCATTTGTTTTATTGTTTTGAACTGCTTATGTTAATTTAGCATAATCTATAGCCATATACAAGCATGACCAGTTTCACCTAGTTATGGAGGTACCATAACCATAGCATTGGAGGCACCGATGTTATGACTTCCCCACGGCGGAGTGATTGCTCGTGGCGTCCCTTTCAGTTTTGGCCATATTATTATATCATGTGGGGCGTATGGGTGCATCCTAGTTACATGTTTTATTCAGTTTATCATGGTGAATGTGGTGTGTGCCTTGCACCCTTCACAAGGAGCTGATCCCTCCTACCCAAAACAGTATATTGATTAGAGGCATCCCCTCTAATCAGCATGATGAGGTCACCCCTCCAAGTATTCATGCATGTGACCTTTTCATGACCTATATGGGCTATGGTATATATATGTTAAAACAGTTTTCACAGGTTAAACATAAGGCTTTTCAAACTATAAAACCAGTTTTCATGTTACTTAACCAGTTTACTCAGTACTTAGTCTTCCGCTGTTATATGTTACATGCTTATCCTATATCATGCTTTATTGTACATCCGTGCACTGAGCGTCTTGCTCAGCCGTTACTTTCCTTTCCATGTCCCAAAACGGCAGGTACCCAAGACTCGAGCATTTGGAGGACGCACATAGGATGGAAGCTGTCAGAGACTTCTTTTCCTTTTTGCCTTCATATAGTTATGCTTGTTTAGTCTTTATTCAGTTCTTTTCCTTTATTCATGTTTTGGGCTTATGTTTGGGAACCGATGTTTGATTCCGGTTTTCCCTTTGGTCATGTATGTTTTACTACATATCACCTTGCATGCTTTGATGACACGCCATAATCACGCGTGACATTCCATTTATCAAAATGGGGTGTTACAATTATGGTATCAGAGCCCAAGGCTTCGACCTGTAGGCTCTAAAACTCGACCTGTGACTAGTGGGTAGTCACCAGGAGCTTCCTAAGCCAACGATTGTTATTCCACGTATTGATGTTTCAGCGCGTTGTTGTTTTAACCATTATGTTTTCAGCACCTTTTTGTTTTAGCCATGATGTTTTCAGCACCTTGTTGTTTTCACCATGATGTTTTCACCGGTATCGTCTTACTAATATGGAATGAACAACCGTCATCCATACTTAGTTATGTGTCAGTATCTATGCATGATGTTCCTAGTGAACTGTGATTATGTGAACTGAACCCCAGTAGTTCATAATTTTCACATAAAATTTTTTTTCTGTTAAGTTTTGACAATGACTTTTAATTATTATGTTCCATGCATTCATGCATTTATATCATATGTCATCTGTTGCAGGAATTTTGACTAAGTAATGGTTGGTACAGGACTGGCCCTATTTAGTCGCATGTGCTTTTATCGAAACTTTTAACTTTGGGACCGACCCATAGGCGTCCCCTCGCCATGTCTTTTGTTTTGGAACCGACCCATAGGCGTTCCCTCGCACATATAAAGGTTTTATAAACTACATTACGCATTCACGCATTGTTTTCTTGCATAAAATTTTTCTCATGATTTAAATTGGCATAAATTTTTTTTCATGTCCCATCATAAGTTATTATGTTTTTATGTCAAGTATGCCTTCATACTGTCATGGTTAACTTCAGTTTCATGCTGATTATGTTATACACTTCTTCGTAATAGATGGTTTCATGTTTCCTCATGATAATTCCGTCTTCATGTTGATTATGTTTCATGCCTCTTTTGTTATTTACGTTGCCCTGCAAGACATTGTTAGATTTCTCTAATCATGCTTTCATGATAATCATGGTTGGTTTTCATTGATCATGCTGTCAGGCAAATCATCGTTGAATTTTGTGTAACCACACTTTAGCGTTTCTCTATGCAACCAGAATGATGTCTATGCTAATACTGCCAGGTTATCATGATGGTTTTCCTAACCGTTTAACCGGTTTACTTTCCTTAAATCAGGACAAATGATCGAGCCATACCGATCATTTCATGTGCATTCCATGTGTACTCCACGTACCGTATTTCATGTGTATTACATGTACCTTAATCCATGTGTATTCCACTTGCAATACTTCACGAGTATTCGCTAGTCGATTCTAAATCATCTCAGGCGTATGTTCACTTACTGATATTCTACAAGATTGTCGATGCCGCTCAAAGCTTGGAGATGTTACTGAAGGTTGAGGCTGCTGATGTTGGGAGACGCTACGAGATGCTGATGCTGATGCTGTTCACAACCTGGAGATCCTAAAAGACGAAGACAAAGGCGTCGGAGCAAAGCAATTGGACGAGAAGATGCTTCACCATCAAACAATTCCCATCAATCATTGTCCTAAATTCATAGTTACATGTCACACGTCGTTCGGCTGTCATTTCAGCCATGTGAGTGCAAACCAGTACCAGCCGGCCACTCAGCTAAATAGTTACATGAGTCACGGTCATGAGAATGACCGTCAGGGAACCGACAGACAAGATGATAGTAACCACTACTATGACAGCAACTATCCTAGAAATCGCAACCGAGGCTCCGGCCACGGACGTGATCAGACATACAAATGATCAGTAGCCCAACCGATCCGCCAATTCTGGCATTTTAACCTAATATTTGTAGTTCTAAATGTTTCACATCTCGAGACACATGTCAAGACATCAGTCAAGACACATGTCTCACGTATACTTTCTGAGGACACATGTCAAGATACCAGTCAAGACATATGTCACGCTTACATTTCTCAAGACACGAGTCAAGACACATGACTCACGTCTAATTATGGAACATTTCTAAGAAATTCAGGGTACCCTCCAAGGGTATATCTATGTTGTTGTGCCATGTATTAATCAGGCCACAAGAATTTCAACACCATTATCAGCGCATCAGTGAGAACTGTCACGTTGCCGATGTCACTTTCATTCCTTTGACCATAGTTCATATATTCATAACCATGAAGGACGCCTTTCGTATTCCCACGCATACGAAGGTTTTCCTTCAGCTTAATGATAAGACCCAAGCTGCTAACGCATTTCCTCAGACAGACACAAGATGAATTTTATGCTAATTACGTACTATGAACACCACACCATGCTATGATTCATAATTATGTACAGTAATGTTCAGGCTCCTGAATACATTCAGCTTGATTTTCCATCAGGAAAATCTGTACAATTATCTATGCTTTTCAAGCACGTGCTTTGTTAGCCATAATTGCTAAAATTTTCTAGCTGTCAGTAGCACACGACTACTAAGGTCCTTTTACGCATAACCAACGGATTATTCCAAAATTGTTCCTTACACTCCAGAAGAACCATCAAGGAGAAGGATGGTACCATGAGATTATGTGTCGACTACCGTCGACTTAAACAAATCACCATTCATGACCGTTATTCTCCTCCACGTATTGACGACATGTCCAATCAACCGTATAGTTTTAATCACTTTTCCAAGATCGAACTCATGAACAAGTTGCCAATAGTGACGGGTGAAGAGCAGGACATGTCCATGACTGCTATTCGTGCACGACTCGGTCATGCCAGATTTATGATTTTGAATTAGTCTCATCAATGCTCCAACCGCATTATGAACTTAATAAATTGAGTTTCCATGAACTCCTAAACAAATTCATCAGCGTTTTCATTGAAGATAACCTGATTTCCTCTAAGCCTAGAGAAGAACAGGAAGACCATATCTGCACTACGTTGCAAATTCTATGACAAGAGATATTTTACCCTGGGATTCTTTCCGATATCAATTCTGTTTGATTTCAGTGACACGCTGAATCACATGGCATTCTACGATTAATCTTACCATGCCTCAGCTTATGAGTAAAGAAGAGAACCCGACACTACATTAGGTATTCTATAAAATCCTACGCTAGGAGAAGTCTAGATTCAGAGACTCAGAGTTTCGCAACCTTCTATGTATCAAGTTTCTACAAAGCAAGATACAGTTACGTTCATATCTAGGTACCTGTTATACCAACAGGTTAAGATAGGACACCAACAAACTGGGATGTTTTCATCATATGAAATTGTGAATCGAAAAGGGACAAGATCTCCATGGATTTTAGTTACAGATTTCAGCAAACTCAGAAGAAGCATGATGCTATCTGGGTTATTGTCAACAGTTTGATCAAGTCTGCAGAATCCTTACATCCGTACGGATTTCAGAACCAACAGATTGAACGAACATGTTCCAGCCAAGGCTCATCCGACCACTTGGTAATCCCGCAGCTATCGAGTCAGACAAAGATTCCCAATTGTACTCCTAAATTACTTCACGTCTTCATTCTAATCCCACGACTTGCTTTCGCGCTCACGTTCATGACACTATTCACGTTCATTATCGTATTTTGACTTACGATTTTACGTTCATTTCTTTTCTCATTCTAGGAAGTTTGCAAGAACTTGTGAGACCAGACCCAAGTTTAGTATAACCCTCCATCATCAGATAGACGTTTCACGTCATATTCCACGTCTCACCTTGTAGCGTTTGGCGTTACCGCCATTATATTCTATGATCACGATATGTCTCACATGTCATGTTCATTCCACGTTCCTCATATCATGATCAAGATATGTTACACGATATGTTTACTCATACTACACTCGCCATATCTCCACGTAGCACGTTCAAAATGTTTTCACGTATCACGTTCAAAATTTTTCACGTACTACGTTTCTTTATGTCTCGCGCATCGTTTCTAATTATCAGCTAAGTCAGATGGTCTTGCATCGTAACGCTTCAGCTACCCTTGCACGTTAACTCTTATTTCCTTGATCGAATGTAGGGGATCTACCTTCCGTTGATAACCAAGAATTTCTTCGTATTCCAAGTCAAGGTCAGGAGGACCAAGATTTATCATTTGTGTCAAGATTTTCTGAAGGAACCGTTCCAAGAGGGAGGCCACTTGGAAAACGGACAAGTTCATCCGGACTTCTTATCCATTTTTCTCTTATCGATTAGATATGTCCTTTCAGTCACGTCACGTTCCATGTCTTTTCAAGACATGTCACGTTCCACGTTCCCTTCTACCATGTCACTTTCATTTCCGTTATTTCGCATACCTTTCCAGTTTGATTCGGGTATGTTTCGCTTCCAGTTACTTTATCTATAATTCGGGGACGAATTATTCTTTTTAGGGGGGAAGAATTGTAAAACCCGCATGCTTTTACCATGAACAGTAACCTTAAGATCGTACGTCCTAGATTAAAACTTACCTTATTCAGTATTGATCACATTTATGTGCTAATAATCAAGCAAGTGCATACGTGTATGACATGACAAGTATCGATTACGTACGAACTCATGATAAACAGTTAATAAATATATCACGTGAACATAAGTAAATCATGAACACCATTTAAAATACTAACTATAATAATTACGTAAATACTCAGAATACATTCACGAGCGTGGAGTTTACGATAAACGACACGTTAAAAGAAACAGAAACACGTTAAGCACGAGCACGTTTAACCACGAACGAACACGAAACATCGGGACACGAGAAAGGTACGGGTACCCCATGTGGGCCCCCCATACCCACGGCACACATGCATGAAATGGGCTTAGCCCATGGACTTTTCAAGTTAAGGGGGGTAAAGTGTTAAACATGTTTTCACTTTCATTTTTCAAGGAAATAAACAAAAACCCTAAAAAAAAAAAGAGTTTTCTCCTCTCCTTTTTGCCTCCTTTGTGCCGCCACCTATACACCATCATAAGGGGGTGTTTGATTGATTTTGATCTTAAAAACAAGTGTTAGAATACGTGTTTGTTCATCCTTTTTCCAAGCTACATAGTGGTATACCTTTCTAACCCTTCTTTTTAATTCTTTTTAATTCTTTTGATCTTTGATTATTTTCATGAACATGTTATTATTTTTCTTATGAAAACAAGATAATTAATCATTGATCTAACATGTTTTGGTATTAAATAAAATCAAGGAATGATTTAAAGGGGTGTTTGTTTCTAGCCGCCTAGCAAAACAAACCCGAGGGGGGGTTTGGTTTGCTATTGCCGCCACCACCAAGACCACAATTGGTCTTGGTTGGCTCATGTGGGACCCATGGCAGCAAGGGGACACGTGTGCCCCGGGTTTGGCCCGGGGTACGGTGTCGAATTCATACCCGGTTCACGGTTCGTTGGTTAAAATCATGATCTATGTTACATGTAATTTTTATGAATCATGAACTTAGGATATAATTAATTAATAATATGAAATATTAATTAAATCATGACTTAGGTTATTTTAATTATTAGTTTATCATGACATTAATTTAACCTAAGTATTTTATGTTATAAGTTATAATTAATTAATTATTAAAACATGCCTATAATTAATTAATTTAGACATGACTTAGGTTATATTATTATTAATAATAATACACGTTTTAACCTAAGTATTTTCATTTCATTTTAATTAATACATGTTATACTTTAATTAAAATGCTTAACCTATAGTTTAATTAAAATACATGAAATAATAATTAAACTATACACTATATCATATGACTTAAGAAATAAGCTTAAACACTTAGACTTATATGTTAGCTTATGTAATCAGCTTAATTCTAATTATGGAAACTTCTATTTATAGAAACTTAATTAAATAAGGCAACTAATCTAATTATGGAAACCTTCTATATATGGAAATCAATCTATTTCAGGCAGCTAATCTAATCATGGAAACTTTCTATATATGGAAACTTATTTAATTAAGGCAGCTGATCTATTTTTGGAAACTTTCTATTTTTAGAAACTAATCTATTTTAGGCAGTAAATTCTATTTTTGGAAACTTTCTATTTTTGGAAACTTTCTATTTTTGGAAACTTTCTATTTTTGGAAACTTTCTATTTTTGGAAACTTTCTATTTTTGGGTAACTTTCTATTTTTGGAAACTTTCTATTTTTGGAAACTTTCTATTTTTGGAAACTTTCTATTTTTGGAAACCTGCTATTTTTGGAAAGTTACTTATTATTACACAGTAAGTATAATAATACATGAATCACCAGTAATACTTAACCAGATTAATCAGAATACAAGATAAACACAGTTTAAGGCTTTAAACAGTGAACCATGACCTAAAACATACCAAATCAGCTATAACAAGACACAGAACCCAGTACGTAATCAGTGAATCGATACTTATACACGTGTGTATTCATGTAGCATTAGTGATCCAGAAGTAGGAGTCTTTCTTCCGTTCATTTTACTGGACTTGAGGTACGGATTCCCGTCCTTTCAGTATGGACATTCCTTCCTTATTAGGATTTCCCCGTATGCAGCCAACTGTTTTCCCCAGCATTTGTTTTATTGTTTTGAACTGCTTATGTTAATTTAGCATAATCTATAGCCATATACAAGCATGACCAGTTTCACCTAGTTATGGAGGTACCATAACCATAGCATTGGAGGCACCGATGTTATGACTTCCCCACGGCGGAGTGATTGCTCGTGGCGTCCCTTTCAGTTTTGGCCATATTATTATATCATGTGGGGCGTATGGGTGCATCCTAGTTACATGTTTTATTCAGTTTATCATGGTGAATGTGGTGTGTGCCTTGCACCCTTCACAAGGAGCTGATCCCTCCTACCCAAAACAGTATATTGATTAGAGGCATCCCCTCTAATCAGCATGATGAGGTCACCCCTCCAAGTATTCATGCATGTGACCTTTTCATGACCTATATGGGCTATGGTATATATATGTTAAAACAGTTTTCACAGGTTAAACATAAGGCTTTTCAAACTATAAAACCAGTTTTCATGTTACTTAACCAGTTTACTCAGTACTTAGTCTTCCGCTGTTATATGTTACATGCTTATCCTATATCATGCTTTATTGTACATCCGTGCACTGAGCGTCTTGCTCAGCCGTTACTTTCCTTTCCATGTCCCAAAACGGCAGGTACCCAAGACTCGAGCATTTGGAGGACGCACATAGGATGGAAGCTGTCAGAGACTTCTTTTCCTTTTTGCCTTCATATAGTTATGCTTGTTTAGTCTTTATTCAGTTCTTTTCCTTTATTCATGTTTTGGGCTTATGTTTGGGAACCGATGTTTGATTCCGGTTTTCCCTTTGGTCATGTATGTTTTACTACATATCACCTTGCATGCTTTGATGACACGCCATAATCACGCGTGACATTCCATTTATCAAAATGGGGTGTTACACGTTTGCGGGTGATAAGCCGTAGAAAGACGATGAGTAACTCCATATTTCTTTAGAACCTTTTCGAATTGGTCATTACAAAAATGGGTTCCACGATCACTTATAATAGCACGAGGGGTTCCGAACCGAGAGAATAGTTGCTTCAAAAACTTCACTACCACACGAGCATCATTAGTAGGCAAAGCCTTAGCTTCCACCCACTTAGAAAGGTAGTCCACCGCGACGAGGATATATTTGTTGCCATGAGACGATGGGAACGGCCCCATAAAGTCTATTCCCCATATGTCGAAAATCTCACATACTTGAATTATGTTTTGCGGCATTTCATCACGTTGAGATGATTTTCCTTGACGTTGGCACGAATCACACGACTTCACAAGTGCGTGTGCATCACGATAGATAGAAGGCCAAAAGAAACCGGCATCGAACACTTTCTTAGCCGTGAGATTAGCACCGTGGTGACCACCAGTGGGCCCCTCGTGACAAGCTCTAAGGATATTAGAAGCTTCGGCACCAAAAACACAACGTCGAACGAGTTGATCCGCACAAATCCGAAAGAGATAAGGGTCGTCCCAAAAATAGAACTTGACGTCACGAAAGAATTTTCGTTTTTGTTGTGTCGTCATACCCTTGATTATGAAATTGCCCGCATGGTAATTTGCAATGTCGGCAAACCATGGGGTGGTGTCTTTAGAATTCACTACACCGAGAGTCTCAAGAGGAAATGTTTCGGTAATTTCCTTGTTCTCGAAAACATCTTTGTGAGGATCTTCTAGACGAGAAAGATGATCGGCCGCTAGATTCTCGGCTCCTTTTTTGTCAAGCACGGTGACATCAAATTCTTGGAGGAGGAGCATCCAACGAAGCAATCTCGGCTTAGCATCTTGCTTAGCTAAGAGATAGTTGATAGCCGAATGGTCGGTATACACGATGCTTTTAGTCAAGACGAGATAAGGTCGGAATTTCTCAAAAGCATAGACCACGGCAAGGAATTCCTTTTCCGTTGTGGTGTACTTTAATTGAGCCTC
Source organism: Glebionis coronaria (assembly GCA_025667525.1). Classification (NCBI taxonomy): domain Eukaryota; kingdom Viridiplantae; phylum Streptophyta; class Magnoliopsida; order Asterales; family Asteraceae; genus Glebionis; species Glebionis coronaria. Next base: position 1,473,294 of record JANFOE010000104.1, read on the forward strand.
GGTCATCGTCTTACTAGCATAATGGATAGGACGGAAATGCTTGTCATGACGTTGCCCTAAGACGGCCCCTATAGCATAATCACTTACATCGCACATGATTTCAAAGGGTAATTACCAATTAGGAGCAACAAGAATGGGAGCTTCGGTAAGTTTCCTTTTGAGAGTTTCGAAAGCCTTATCACAATCCTCATTGAAGTTAAAAGGAGCATCCTTTTCGAGAATGTGTGTCATAGGTCGAGAGATTTTTGAAAATTCCTTGATGAAACGACGATAAAAGCCCGCGTGGCCTAGGAAACTCCTAACTCCCTTAACGGTTTTGGGATGAGGTAACTTGGCGATGACGTCTACCTTGGCTTTATCGACCTCAATCCCCGCCTTCGACACCTTATGTCCTAAGACGATTCCTTGTTTACACATAAAATGATATTTTTCCCAATTAAGCACAAGATTGGTTTCTTCACAACGTTTCAACATTTGTTCGAGATTAGATAAACATGACGTGAATGAATTACCAAACACCGAGAATCATCCATAAACACTTCCATCGACTTCTCGATCATATCGTGAAAAATTGCCATCATACACCGTTGAAACGTACCGGGTGCATTGCAAAGTCCGAAAGGCATCCTACGATAAGCGAACGTTCCATAAGGACACGTAAACGTAGTCTTCTCTTGATCACGAGGGTCGATAGGGATTTGAAAGTAACAGGAAAAACCATCTAAAAAGCAATAGAATTCATTTCCCGCTAGTCGCTCCAACATTTGATCCATGAAGGGAAAAGGAAAGTGGTCTTTACGAGTGGCGTCATTTAACTTTCGGTAGTCAATACACACCCTCCAACCGGTCACAACACGAGTGGGAATTAACTCGTTGTTTTCATTAGGCACAACGGTCATTCCTCCCTTTTTAGGGACACAATGGATTGGGCTCACCCATGGGCTATCGGATATAGGATAAATCATTCCCGCGTCAAGGAGTTTAAGGACCTCCTTTTTAATGACATCGTGAATTTTGGGATTCACCCTTCTTTGACTTTGAATTGCGGGTTTGTAGTCCTCCTCCATTAAAATCTTGTGAGTACAAAATTTTGGGTCAATACCTTTAATGTCGGATATTTTCCACGCAATTGCCCCTTTATGAGCCTTAAGAACTTTCAAGAGCTCGGTTTTTTCATTATTAGCAAGACCTTTTGCAATAATAACCGGCAACTTGTCATCACCTTCCAAGAATGCGTATTCAAGGTGAGAAGGAAGATCTTTCAATTCAAGGATAGGTGGTTCCTCGATTGAAGATTTTGGTTCAACACTCATAACTTCCATCGGCGAAGGAAATGGTGGAATAGAAGTATCATCACTAATCAACACCTCATCTTCATTGTCGATTTCATTTGAAGTGAGATCGCCTCCTTGGAATGGAGTGAGATTTGGTGTGGAATTAGCAAGAATTGGATCAAAAATAGTGGGATTGCCACTTGACGAGCTATCGGAAAAACCTAACACTTCTTGTGAAAACTCATCGCAAACCACATCAATGATGTCAATGTGATTGATGGTAGCGATTGCATAAACATGAGAAGGTTTCGAGTTTTGAGTAGCGTTTATAACAAGTTCCTCTTCGTTGAATCTCAAAGTGATTGTTCTCGCATGAACATCGATAAGTGATCTCGAAGTATCTAAAAATGAACGACCTAAAATTAGAGGAACTTGAGGATCCGCGGGGATGTCAACTACTATAAAATCAACGGGATAGTAGAACTTCCCCACTTTCACGAAAACATCTTCGGCAACTCCACATGCCATAATCGTAGAATGACCGGCCATCTCGATGGACATGTTTGAAGGAATGAGAGCCGGAAGCGAAAGCGATTTCCAAATGGAAAATAGCATCAAATTAATGCTCGCACCAAGATCGGCCAAGGCGAGGCATTCTTTCATATCTTGTATGTCACAAGGAATGAGAAACTTTCCGGGATCACCAACTTTTTCCGGTATGCGGTTAAGATAAACCGAAGAACAATTAGCAAGCTTTGAAAGCTTTTCCTTATCGCTCATCATACTTTTAAAAGTGGAAGCGAAACGAGGCATATATAACAACGCGTCGGCTAAACTCACATCAAAATGCACTTGTTGAAACATTTTTATAAAAAGCTCGATTTGTTGTTTGTTACGTTCTTGCAACTTCTCTTTGTTTCGTCTTGAAGGGTAGGGTAAAGGTGGTGTGGGTTGGACATTAGGCAACAGCCTTGGAAACTCGGGTTCCACAATTGGTATTGGTTCAACCGTAGGTGTGGTATGAGCGGTACTTCGTGGGATTGTAATGTGCTCCTTTTCGACCATCACCTCGGGTTCTTTCTCGATTTCCTTCTCCGTAGAAGTACTTGGGCGAGAGATTGGTTCCTTGAAAGTTTTACCACTTCGTGTAGTAATAACCTTCATTTCTCCCTTCGGGTTTGCAATGGTATCACTAGGAAGACCACCCGAGGAAGAGGGTTTACACATGATTGCTTCAAACATCTTAGCCATTCGGTCCTCAAATTTTGATTGCCTAGCATCCGCTTTTAATAACTCTTGCTTAATCTCATGTTGTCCTAATTCCATCTTTTGTTGATTTTGTTGAAGACGTTGGACATTTCCTTCCATTTTGTTTGCATGAGTTTTAAGTTCATTAGCAAGTTCATTTTTAGCTCGTTTTTCAACTCGGATCTTAAGCTAATCATCTCACGTTGCATGTTATCAAATTTAGCATCATTTGCTTTAGCATAATCCAAAAATTCTCCTTGCAAATTTTTAGTGTGAGCATTTTGAAAACCTTGTGTAGTGTTTTGAAAATCACGGTTTTGGTTTTGATTAGAAATTTGTCCATTCCCATTTTGATAATTCCCCTTGTTGTAGTTACGTGTGTTGCCTTGGTAATTACCTTGGTTGTTGTTTCGATAATTGTTAACATTTTGATTTGGTGGAGCTTGATATGGGCGGGAACCTTGACCGTTTTGGTTGTAAGTTCCCGTTGCTACATAAGCACTCGAAGTGTTACCATCCGCGGTAATGCACTCGGAAAGATCATGAGCTCCACCACAAGACAAACAACTCTTAGCAACCGCTTTAACCGAAGCGGAATTGGAAGCTTCTTGAGCCTTCCAATGGGACATAAGATTAGCAAATCTTTCAAAAAACCGATTTTCCTCATTAGCTTCATCATGTAAGGCACTAATGCTACGAGACGATTGTGAAGATGATGACGAACCCAAATTGGCAACACTCGATGTGTTACGAGGGCTATAAACCTTAGATCTATTTTCAATGATTTGTAAAGCCTCATTTGTCGTCTTGCACAAAAAATTACCACCCGCGGCGGCATTCAAATAATCTCGTTCATGATCATTAAGCTCATTATAAAAAGTATCAACTTGATGCAATTCTGTAAAATCATGGTGTGGACATTCATGTAACATTTCTTTAAATCGTTCCCATGCCATTGAAAAACTTTCATTATTTCTTTGCACAAATCGTGAAATCTCATTTTTCAAGTGTGTTGTTTTAGATGGTGGAAAAAACTTGTTCACAAACTTAGAAACGAGATCGGCCCATGTCAAAATCGAATTTGGCGGTTCTTTCTCAAGCCAAATTTTTGCGGGTCCATCTAACGAGTATGGAAACAACATCATCTTAATGGCGTCATGTAGAACATCCTTAAACTTGCTAGTGGCGGCGAGACGGTTAAAATTCCTAATATGGTAATGCGGGTTGTCTTTCTCATGACCTCTAAACTTATTTGCTTGCAACATCGACATTAAACCCGTCTTAATCTCGAAATTCTCCGCAAGGATGGCGGGAATCACAATAGCCTCTCCAAAACCCTCGGTGGGTGCTTGTAGCAACTCCATCATAGTACGATTAGCCATGACGACTTCTTGTTCTACGATAGGTTCAACAATTGGAGGTTCTTCTTCAATCAACGTCTCTTGATTGGCTTGCTTTTGAAGTCGTTTACGAGCTCGTTTTGCTTGATTACGAGTGATCATAAACTTCACGAAGAATGGGAGGTGAGCAAAGAAGATTCTTTTTGGGTGTTTTGTGAATTTTCAATTTTTTTGTGTTTTTGATGATATTTAATTTTTTTCGGATTTTGGTGTATCTTCGTAGACAACAATCTACAAAATCTCTCCTCGAATCAAACTCTTGATTAAAGAAGCCTCAAAGGAATGAAAACGATCACGTGGAGTGAACGCCTTCGAATGACTTTAGAACTTTGGTGAAAACCAAATTGTTCAAGAGGGTTTAATCACAAAGAAACCAAGCAAATATACTATACGTAATAATACTTTGGGCGGCAAAACCCTCGATTAGCCTTCAATCTCAAAATACTCACAAGCAAGCGGGGAAACGAGGCGGCGCGAAGCACTTAAGAGCCTTTTCCTTAGGGTATATTTTATAATACCCGCCTTATACCTACCTTATAGTTTGTATCTTTCAAAATCGAGCTTCACGAAAGTATTTATCTATTTTTGCCTTTTTCTTTTTGTTTGAGATTCGAATACAATAATTGAGTGATGAAATCCCAATTAAGTTTGTGTTTTCACACTTTTGGAGATATTGTGAATTTATTGTGATACTTAATAGAATATAGTAATAATATTTGTACAAGAAAAACCAAGAAAACTCGATAATACGTATTAGTAGAGTTCTACTAATACAAATACTATTTTGGTTAATATTAAAAACAACAATGCAAATTAATCACGACACACCTCCCCGGCAGCGGCACCAAAATGGTTGTAGAGTTTTACCACACTTTAGGAAAAGAGGGTAAATAGGGAAAGTATCGAGTGATGATTTAGGAAAATCAACACTAATGACCCTTAATGAAATGAAAGTTCGTTTCCCAAGGAGGTATATGTGTGTGACTAAGATGTTCAAGATTTGTGATTAATGATTGGTTTAGAAGGGGATGAGAAAAGAAAATGACGAAGACGTAAAATTAAAAATTAACAAAAAAATCACTACTAGAAAGTTAAAACGTAGAACCTTAAAAACCACAAAAATAAAAAGAAATTCTAAAAATTACCAAAAATTCACCAAAAATCAAAAATAATAAACTAAGAGTTTACCAATGATCAAAACTTTTTCAAACCTTTTAAATAATTAAATATTCAACTTTTAAATGCTAATTAAAGCCCTAAAAATCAAATAAATTATCAAAAAGCCCAAATAAAGACTTTTAAATTGGTAAACCTCTAAAATGACCTAAAAAGATTAAAAACTATTTTTAGAAATTTTAAAACTAATAAAACTATTTAAAATGATTTAAAAACTATTTAAACTTAAAATAATTATAAAAATTAATCTAAAAGAGATAAAATTATTCTAAAAGTTGCTAAATTCCTATTTTAATGTATTAAACCTAAGAAAAATGTAAAAAGTTGGAAAAAGTGAAATTTTAAAAATAATAATAAAATAATAATAAAATAATATTAAAAATCCAAAAATTATAAAAAATTCTAAAAACTTGCAAACTAGTTTATTTTAACCTAAATAATCAGAAAACCAAATTGAAATTACCAGAATACCCCTATTGGGCCCTAAAATGGGCCAAAACCAAAAACAGTCAACCAAATTGGGCTTTTGGGCCCAAAAAGTCAAACTTGGCCCAATTGACTTGGAAAAGCCCTATCTAACTCAAAATTCAATTCTAAGAACAAAACTCTAAAGGCCCAAAAGCTGAAAATGAGCTTATCACAGCTTATATAACACTCAGCTTATTCTTATTGGGCTTTTCAGCCCATTAAGCCATAAGCTAATGCCATAAGCTCTAATTTGACACACAACCTTCTTTTGGGATGCTTATGAGATCTGTAAAAAGAATTTTTGAAAAAGCTCACTCAATAAGCCAGAAATAAGCAAAGAAAAATTTCACTAAAAGACAAAATAGTCGTTTTAGAGATTTAGGGCACCTCAGGACTTGATTCAACTTGCAAAAGCTTTCAAATGGACTCAATAAACAGAATCAATAAAAAAAAATCCAATAAGCACAACCAATAAGCCAGAATAAGCACAAATGAACTTATGTAAAAGTCAAAGGAGTTGGTTTTCTAGTCAAACCCTAAAGTCAACCACCCAAATGCTCCAGTATGAATAAATGGGTCAAAATATGAGCACCTATTACAAAAACAAAGTTGTTGCAGGTTGGAATAAGCTATTATAGCTTATTGATAAGCTGAACCCAATTTAACACTATCAGTGGCAACTAGCAGGGGAAAGGAGTTCCCACTGCTTTGACTATTTGACCAAGCTTATATGAGAGTTCTGGTTTGATTCAATTGGAAACAAAGGCACCCTTGTGATCAGTGAATCACAAGGAGTCAATAGCAACAATAAAATCACAAATTGGTTCACACAATAAGCCACAATAAGCCAAACAGTCACCAGATATGCACCAGATATGGAAATAAGCAGTTAAGCACTTAATAAGCAGATTTAGCCACAATAAGCCAACCAAACTTAACAGGATGCATACACAAGCTATATAAACTAAGAATAAACACAAAGCAACAAGAATCAAACACTGAATCAAAGAAATCAACAAGATCAAAGCACAAAATGTTACTGATGAACAATGAACATATGCAAAAAACAAGTTTGCTGATATACTTGACACTTGATCCAATTTCAAGCCTCAAATCCTTCTTCCCAGATGTGATTAACTATGATTTAGCACTTGTTAGCCCTAGCCTAAGCTTAGATCTAGGTGTCCTCAAAATCCTAGCTAATTTTACCAAGTTTTGAAGATTTTATAGCCAAATAATGAATCTATGTGATCAAACCCACAAAACCTGCAAACAGATGAACATATGCTCCTAACAAACAGATACAAACATTTGCAACCTCAACACAAGCACTTAGCAAACCATAATTGACAATTTGAAATTGTTGAGGGACTAATCTTGCCATTTCTTCAAAGTTGAAGGACCTTTTGTGTAATTTTGACAAACTTAAGGGACCAAACTTGTAATTATTAATATACAAGGGTTTTAAGTGTCATTTCTTCAATAAATGAGGATCAATCTTGTTTGTCTTCAAGTCTTCAAGGGTATTTGTTGAGAATTCCATGATTAGGGCCCGGTTCTTTGTACGGCTTCGTTTCTCGTGTCCGTTTTTCCTTGTAACTTGTGATCTTTTGTCTTTTTCACGATATCCATACCTAAAATACACAAGTAAACCAACACAAGCATATATATGGTATTTTATGACATTTTTATGCATTTAAAGCCCGAAAAGAACGATGAGATCATGTATAAATGCCATCTCATCACTCCCCCATACTAAGCCATTGCCGTGCCCTCACGCAATGCTATAATAAAGTATCTAAGCATCACCAAAGTTCAATTTTATTAACCTTTATTGAAGAGTAAAAGACTTGCAACATACTACGATGATGTGTAAAGACATAGTGTATGATTTTCATCACAAAAAGTGACTTTTAGGGTCAAAGAATAGAAACAAGTAAATGTCCCTTAGAGTAAACTTCGTCATCCTTGATTGTCATACATTCCATGCTAAGTGCAAAAACGAGATCATTGTTGGTACAAGTCACAATGCTAACACTACTCATACGTCCAAATTGTGTAATACTTTTTCTCCCCGCAATCCTAGTTATTATAAAAGGAAATGGGTTACTAGCATTTTTAAAATTTCACTTTTTCCAACTTTTTACATTTTTCTTAGGTTTAATACATTAAAATAGGAATTTAGCAAAACTAATAATAATAAAAAAAATTAAAGTGGAAACTGATTATAAAAAAATAAAAAAGGATAAAATTAAAAGTTTAATTTAAAGAACTCAAACAAAAATGCAATCAAAATAAAAAGGGGTTTATCTATAAAAATACAAAATTAAAAAGAGAAAAACACAAACTTTTTATAAAAACACAAACTTTTTAAGATTTGATAATAAATTTTTTTGATTTTTGTATAAAAAATTGTGATTTTTATCTAAAAAGTAAGTGAATCTAAAGATTTGACATGATTTAAAGCATAAAAATACAAACTTTTTAAGATAAAAGCTTGATTAAAATCAAAACCCACCAAAATCAAAAAAATAAAAAAATAAAAGCAAGAATAAACCAATCAAACCTTGGCTCTTGATACCAATTGAAGGTCTACGTGATCTTTGGCCTATTCTACATGATTGGATTAGATGGATTTAATGGATTGGATTGTTAAATAATATAAAGAAGATGAAAAAGGGAGATGATGGAGTGGAGAGAGAAAGGAGAGAAGGGAGAAAAGTAGAGAGAGAAAGTAAAGATTAATAATGAAATGTGAAAAATGATCAACCCCTCCTAACATGCTAGGAGGGGATATATATAGCCCACCCTACATGTGGGCTATATGGACTATACATAAACTAAATGGATCACGAGCCCATTACATAATTATCGTTGGAGCGACCGATCCTTCATAAATACGTAAAACGTATTTCCAACAGTGTTCGGCCGCCACACAAACCGAGAGTCTCACGACCTCTCGGTATCGTTTATTTCGCATCACCACAGGAGACAAAGGTCTCGGTGGTGTTGGGTTTTCGGTCAACAGCAGGGAAACAAGACACCCCGACGTGCATCAGGGGTGTCTTGTGGTTTGGTTTTGTCTCGGCATCCACACAGCCCCCCACCGGCTAAAGTCGGTGGCTAATTATGGTAAGAAGGGGGAACACGCGGGCAAGCAGGGGGACCACTGGCAACTGCCAGTGGGACCCCTCGTGTGGTCAGCGGCTGGGCCGAGAGGGGCAAGACCACTGGCTACAGCCGGTGGCAGTGGGCCGAAGGCAGGGGCAATCGACTTAGGCCGGTTTGCCACTGTTTTCGGTGGGGTTTTGGTTCGGGCCGGTTCATGGGTTCATGGGTCCGATTCACGACATGTTTTTAGTAAAAATAATACATGGGTTCGGTTTATTTTTTTACAAGTTTTATTATTTTTACAAGTTTATTTATTTACAAGTTAATTAAATTAATTTAACATGTCATATAATTAATTTAATTAAAACATGGACTTAGGTTTATTATTAATATGTAATAATACATGATTTTAACCTAAGTATTTATTTATGTAAATTAGACTATAGTAATTAATTAATTATTAAAACATGACATATAATTAATTAATTTCCATGACTTAGGTTATATTAATATAAATATTAAAACATGTTTTAACCTAAGTATTATATACACTTTAATTTAATTCAATCTAATTATATTTAATTAAATCGTATAACATATAGTTTATTTAACTAACATGTTATAATTACTAAACTATACCATTAATCACATGACTTAGTATATTTAATCAGTAAACTATACCATTATCGTATTAGCTTAATAATCCAACTTATTTCTAATTGTGGAAACTTTCTATTTCAGGAAACTTACTATTTTTGGAAACTTTCTATTTTTAAAATCTTATCTATTTTAAGCACTTAATCACTTTTTGGAAACTTTCTATTTTTGGAAACTTTTTATTTTAGGAAACCTGCTATTTTTAGAAAGTTACTTATTATTACACAACAAGTATAATAATACAAGGAATACCAGTAATACTTAAACAGAATATACAGAATACATGATAACCCAGTATAACGTTAAAATCAGTAAAACAAGACATGAACATATAAAACAAGCTAGGACACGATATAAAATCAGTTATGTACTCAGTAATTAGAATACGTATACACGTACACTATTTATGTAGCATTAGTGAGATCGAAGTAGGACTCTCTTCCGTTCGTCTTCTTCGTTCACTGGACATAAGGTACGGATTCTCCGTCCTTTCAGTATGGACATTCTTTCCTTATTAGGATTCCCCGTATGCAGCCAACTGTTTTCCCAGTATATGTTTTATATGTTTTGATTTTCTTATGTTTATTTAAATGCCTGAGCCATATACATGCATGACCAGTTTCACCTAGTTATGGAGGTAACATAACCATAACACTGGAGGTACCAGTGTTATGACTTCACCACGGCGGAGTGATAGCTCGTGGCGTCCCTTTCAGATTTTGGCCATATTATTATGTTATCATGTGGGGCGTATCGGTGCATCCTAGGTTACATGTTTTAGCAGATTATTCAAGTGAATGTGGTGTGTGCCTTGCATCCTTCACAAGGAGCCGATCCCTCCTACCCAAACTTATATTAATTAGAGGCAACCCATCTAATTGCATGACGAGGTCACCCCTCCAAGTATTCATGCACGTTGATATTTCATGACCTATATTGGCTTAATGGTTAACATGTTAAAAAGTTTTCATAAGATAACATAAGGCTTTTCAAACTACAAAACCAGTTATACCAGGTTTTCCAGGACTTAATCAATTCCGCTGCTATTTGTTGTATATGCTTATGTTATTCATTCTATGCTTGTATATCAGTGCACTGAGAGTTATGCTAAGCCGTTTTCCTATCATGTTCCTAAAACGGCAGGTACTCAGGGACGCTCGTAGACTCTAAGCGTACGTACATATGGATTGGAAGCTTTCTAGCCTTCATTACTTTATGCTTATCATCATACATTTCGCTACTTGTTTCCATGGACATTGTTTAGTCCTTTCCCTTTACAGTACTTATGTTTGTGTGTGACGAGCTTATACTTTGGGGTACCGATGTTTGTTTCCGGTATTTCCTTTATGAACAAGTAATGTTTAAGACATTTATCCTTGTATGCTTTGATGACACGCCATAATCACGCGTGACATTCCATTTACCAAAATGGGGTGTTACACAGGCGGTTCCTTATCGATAGGGAACCGCGTAGGCACTTAAGGAACCGCGGGGAGTAGACTCCGCTCCTTTTTGTCTTTTAGTGAAGTTGAAATATCTGAGGTTGTTTAAACCTTCAAAGGATATTCTTATGGCATTTGGAATATGCCATATTCAAATTTATATTTTCATTTTAATAAAACATTTTCTTAAAAATAAAGTTTATTAAAAACTTTTGTTACATTTGGCAAAACTGAGTTTTAAGGCTAATCACTTTTATGATCACTAAGCATGATTAAGATATGTTAGTGTGATGATTATTACCTTGATCATAGTGTTTGTTAGATAATTCGTTTTATGGTTGTGTTTGACAATAAGTGTCTTTCTAATTTGTCGTATCAAAAATAAGAAAGATTAATTAATACTAATAATGTTTTAGGCATTGCTTTGCATTAACAATTTGGATCTTCGCAAAAACATTGTTGGGGCACCACCCCCCAGTGTTATACACGTGGCTCCCCCCTGTTTGCATGTAAGCTTACATGCATAAAAACCCATATTCACTTTTCTCATAATGTAAGAGCGAAGTAATTATGAGGTTGTCATCCACCTAAGCTTACATGCAAAACTAATCAAAATCACTAACAAAAATGACATTTTGATAACTTTAAGAAAAATTCGCAATTATTAAGTTAACTCTTAAACAACAAATAATAAAATGTGAAAATATAATTCGCGTAACAACGTAACTAAAGCTTTCAAGTAAAAGAACTAAAAACCCAATACTCTATTTACATGACATAAAAATCCGTGTAAAACAGTATTTAGCTAAAGAATAATACACTTCATCTCAACTATTTATCTTATTTTACCTAATATATAGATTAATTATTAATTTAATCTTACTAGTTATAAGTCTCGTGCAATACAACATACATCAACACTTAACAACTCATTTTTAAAATATTAGCACTAGAATGTAATCAAATGCATTCAAAATGTCGATTGAACATCATAGAGAGTATAGTATCATGGGCAAAAAAGAGTAACACGCATGTCAACTTAACAGATATGGAGCACTGCAAAAAAAATCACAAAGAAAACAGAGCATCAAGAATTTAACGGGTATAAAATTTATAAAAAAATCTTAGAGGATACAAATTAAAATTTACAAATAACTCTTTCTTTTTAAAAAAACTGAGTTTGTATAATAGTCCCACATCGTTCAAAAAAATAAACGTTTTCTTCTTTATATGTACCTGTATACACAGATCATATAAGTTGAGGTCAATACATTGTTGTAGGTACAACAAAAATGAGTTTAGGGTCGCCCTTTTTCTAGGGTCGACTTAGTCGTCCCTAGATTAAGGGGGACCCATCACTTTTACAACAAAATCTTGGTCAAAAGGGCTGAGTGGACAAAATGGGGCCCACAAAACCTAGGGACGACTAAGTCGTCCCTAGGTTAAATAAACTTATTATTCAGTTTTTAAATCTTTTTTATATATTTAAAATTAATATAAATTTTTTTTATTTAAAAAGTTTAAAATGAAAATGGGGACCACAAATCCTAGGGACGACTTAGTCGTCCCTAGGTTAAATAAACTTATTATTTCCATTTTTAAATCTTTTTTATATATTTAAAATTAATATAAATATTTTTTCTTTAAAAAGTTTAAAATGAAAGTGGGGACCTCAAATCCTAGGGACGACTTAGTCGTCCCTATGTTAAGTAAAATTACTTTATTTATTTAACATTATTTAAAATTACTTTATACATATTTAAAAAAATATATATATTTAGTTAAAAATAACTTTATACATATTTAAAAAAAACTTTATATATATTTAAAAAAAATTATATATTTAGAAAAAAAATTATACATATTTAAAAATAACTTTATACATATTAAAAAAACTTTATACATATTTAAAAAAAATTTATACATATTTAGAAAAAAAATTATACATATTTTAAAATAACTTTATACATATTTAAAAAAAACTTTATATTTATTTAAAAAAAACTTATATGTATTTAAAAAAAACTTTAGATATATATTTAACACTTAAACACGCGCTTAATTAAAAATATATATTACAACGATAATAGATTCATAAATAAGAAAAAAAACACATTACAAACTAGTTAAAACTAAACGTACAGATTAACACATAATAATAAAATACAAATTAACACATTAAAATAACAAATAGATTACTACTCAAAGCTAAGATTTTCCATATCATTTAAAAACTCATGAAGTATTGCAGCCGATTGACATGTGTGGTCTTCAGGATGCCTTTCCATTTCTAGTCTTGTCTCTAGCATCTTTATCTTTAGATCTTTGATCTTGCAATTAGAGCACTCAGTTGGTGCAGATTGAGAAGGACCTGTAGAAGAACTTGGATGTGAACCTTGAGGTGTTGAAGATCCAGGGGAAGATCTTATACGGAGTTCGAGATCAAAATCATCCTTCCATTTAAAATATTTACATCCATAATCATCTGTTTTTGGCTGTTACAAAGTAAACAAATAACATGACATGTCATTTTAATAATCACACGTATTACATAACTAAAACATTTGATTGTTTACCTTCGAAAGAGGACATGCATAGTAAAGTTTACCAAAGCTATGAGGTTGATGTGACTGTCTCAACACAATATATCCCTTTCTACATGTACACTTATAAGCTTCAAGCGGATCCATATTATGCAAAATCGGGTGGTGGTGGTGGTGAGTTTGGTATGAGAGGATAAGAGTTTGTGAGGATAAGAGCTACCATAAATAAAGATAAAAATTTAGGGTCGACACATTTAGGGACGACTTAGTCGACCTTAGCTTTCCCGCCAACATTTTCCCGCCAGCATTTCCCGCCAACATTTCCCGCCAATATTTGATCACTTAAACATGCTTAAGCTCAGTATTTTTAGCTTAATGGTCACCTCAGAGCAATCATAACATATTGTCTCACACTCTTACTATAACGTATAACCGTAGCATATGGACTCATCGGTTGAACCTATAACGTATAACCGTAACATATGGACTCGTCGGTTGAACCTATAACGTATAACCCTAACATATGGACTTGTCGGTTGAACCTATAACGTATAACCGTAGCATATGGACTCGTCGGTTGAACCTATAACGTATAACCGTAGCATATGGACTCATCGGTTGAACCTATAACGTATAACCGTAACATATGGACTCGTTGGTTGAACCTATAACGTATAACCCTAGCATATGGACTCACCGGTTGAACCTATAACGTATAACCCTAACACATGGACTCACCGGTTGAACCTATAACGTATAACCCTAACATATGGACTCACCGGTTGAACCTATAACGTATAACCGTAACATATGGACTCATCGGTTGAACCTATAACGTATAACCGTAACATATGGAATCACCGGTTGAACCTATAACGTATAACCCTAACATATGGACTCACCGGTTGAACCTATAACGTATAACCCTAACATATGGACTCACCGGTTGAACCTATAACGTATAACCGTAACATATGGAATCATCGGTTGAACCTATAACGTATAACCGTAACATATGGAATCACCGGTTGAACCTATAACGTATAACCCTAACATATGGACTCACCGGTTGAACCTATAACGTATAACCCTAACATATGGACTCACCGGTTGAACCTATAACGTATAACCGTAACATATGGACTCATCGGTTGAACCTATAACGTATAACCCTAGCATATGGACTCACCGGTTGAACCTATAACGTATAACCCTAACATATGGACTCACCGGTTGAACCTATAACGTATAACCCTAACATATGGACTCACCGGTTGAACCTATAACGTATAACCGTAACATATGGACTCATCGGTTGAACCTATAACGTATAACCCTAGCATATGGACTCACCGGTTGAACCTATGACGTATAACCCTAACATATGGACTCACCGGTTGAACCTATAACGTATAACCCTAACATATGGACTCACCGGTTGAACCTATAACGTATAACCGTAACATATGGACTCATCGGTTGAACCTATAACGTATAACCGTAACATATGGAATCACCGGTTGAACCTATAACGTATAACCCTAACATATGGACTCACCGGTTGAACCTATAACGTATAACCGTAACATATGGAATCACCGGTTGAACCTATAACGTATAACCGTAACATATGGAATCACCGGTTGAACCTATAACGTATAACCCTAACATATGGACTCACCGGTTGAACCTATAACGTATAACCCTAACATATGGACTCACCGGTTGAACCTATAACGTATAACCGTAACATATGGACTCATCGGTTGAACCTATAAAGTACTCATCGGTTGAACCTATAACGTATAACCCTAACATATGGACTCACCGGTTGAACCTATAACGTATAACCCTAACATATGGACTCACCGGTTGAACCTATAACGTATAACCCTAACATATGGACTCACCGGTTGAACCTATAACGTATAACCGTAACATATGGACTCATCGGTTGAACCTATAACGTATAACCCTAGCATATGGACTCACCGGTTGAACCTATAACGTATAACCGTAACATATGGACTCGTCGGTTGAACCTATAACGTATAACCGTAACATATGGACTCGTCGGTTGAACCTATAACGTATAACCGTAGCATATGGACTCATCGGTTGAACCTATAACGTATAACCGTAGCATATGGACTCGTCGGTTGAACCTATAACGTATAACCGTAACATATGGACTCATCGGTTGAACCTATAACGTATAACCGTAACATATGGACTCACCGGTTGAACCTATAACGTATAACCCTAACATATGGACTCACCGGTTGAACCTATAACGTATAACCGTAACATATGGACTCATCGGTTGAACCTATAACGTATAACCGTAACATATGGACTCACCGGTTGAACCTATAACGTATAACCCTAACATATGGACTCACCGGTTGAACCTATAACGTATAACCCTAACATATGGACTCGTCGGTTGAACCTATAACGTATAACCGTAGCATATGGACTCGTCGGTTGAACCTATAATGTATAACCGTAGCATATAGACTCATCGGTTGAACCTATAACGTATAACCGTAACATATGGACTCGTCGGTTGAACCTATAACGTATAACCGTAGCATATGGACTCGTCGGTTATTAATTATTACAAACTAAGTATAACGTATATTTTAATATTAATTATAATAATTTATTTTGATTTTTATTATTAATTTATATTATTAATTTTATTACATAGAAGGTAAAATGTATATTAAATGTACGAAAAATACCTAGGGACGACTTAGTCGTCCCTAAATATTAAACAAAGTCGTCCCTAAAAAAACCCTCCAACACTTAGCAAATTTTTTGGGAAAAGTTGAAATTTTTGGTGAAATTTTAAAAAACCCGCTTTGGGTTTAAGTTTTCCCGGTATACACCTAGGGACGACTTAGTCGTCCCTAGGTTCCAAAAGTCGTCCCTAAGTATTATTTATAAACGAAAAAAAAAGTATTTATTATTATCCTAGGGACGACTAAGTCGTCCCTAGGTTACAAAGAACAAGTCGTCCCTAGGCTTCATTTACAGAAACTCACCTTATCTTCTCTATGTCATTCTTCATTGCTAAAAAAAAAAAACCGGGATACACCAATTCATTCACCACCATCAATTCAACCACTCCCATCCACCACCCACCAGCAATCCGACCACTCCCATCCACCACCCACCATCAATCCGACCACTCCCATCCGTCTCATTCCCACCCACCATCAATCCGACCAACCGTCTCATCTCCGTCTCCACCACCGTCTCATTTCCACCACCACCATCAAATTAGGTAATTGATAATAATGTATAATTATTAGTTTAATTATTAGTTTTTATAATTTTTTTATAATGTTTAATTTTTGTATAATGTATAATTTTTCTATAATGTTTAATTTTTCTATAATTTTTAGGAATTGTAATAATGTATAATGTTTTTTTTGTTATGGTAGCAAAACCACCACCACCGCGATGATGGTCATAGTCAGTCGGCAGTCGGCGGCTGTACGACAGTAGCAAAACCACCACCACCACTAGTTTAATTTTTCTATTTTTAAAGGTAATTGATTTTTCTATTTTTAATTTTGGTATAATGTTTATTTTTGGTGTATAATGTATAATGTTTTTATGGTAGCAACAACACCACCACCACCGTTGCGGCAGTCGGCAGCAACACCACCACCACATCAGCAGCAGTAGCCATCACCACCACCACTGCCGTCGCGGCAGCAGTAGCAACCACCGCCGCCGGCAGCAGCAGCAGTAGCCACCACCACCGACAGCAGCAGTAGCCACCACCACCAATAAAGGTGATTTTGGCTTAATATTTTGCCTTATGATTTCGGATTATATTTAAGCTTAATTGATTTAGGCTTAGTTGATTTCGGCTTAATATATATATATATATATATATATATATATATATATAATTGATTTCGGCTTAATTGATTTAGCATTAGTTGATTTCCGTTGTATATAGTGCTTAATATATATATATATAGATGATTTCGGCTTAATTGATTTAGCATGAGATTAATTTTTTTTATATGTTTCTCGTAGCCGAGACCCGAGTCACAGTCGAAGGGAACCGAGTCACAGGACAGTCAGGACAACTTCCTCATCCGGATCTCTTTTTCTATCTTTCATCTTTGCTTATTCCAGTCGTGACCGAGGTGTGTAATTAATATTATGCATATGTTTATTATATTATATATATATGATATACGATTGTTAGTCTTTTGTAGTAAATAATTTTAGGAATATTTTAGGATTTTATCGATTAATTTCGGAAAATTCCCGTCCGAAGTTAATCAACCTATAGAAAACCCGTCCGAAATTAATTTATTAGGAATTAATTTCAGAAAGTCCCCTGTTTGGGACTGCTTTTTGATGTTTCGTCTCATTTAGGATATGAATGCGTATAACTGGTTTATTATTTGAGATGATTTCGACAGTGTTTCTCCTTTACTCCTACGAATATGTCTTTAAACACATATTTGGGGAGTAGAGGGGAAATGCTGCCGAAATTTACTCAAATAGTAAACCGGTTATACGCATTCATATATGGGACGAAACATTCAAAAGGTAGGTTAGGATTGCCTTCCATAGTTGCACTAGGAAGAAAAAAAAGAGTTCATATTCATTTTGTTAGTATGACATTTTACGTATAAAAAAAATAATTTATCTGAGTATGTTTATTTGCAACGCAGTTATGACAATTGATAAGAGTTGGACCACTGTAAACAATCGTAATTCCAATGAGTTTATAGATGGTCTTTTTGGATTCATCCAGGATTGTGAGAAATTTTTGCACCCCATCTCACAAAAGCTCCGTTGCCCATGTAGTCATTGTTGTAACCGTGAAACGTTGGTTACCCTCGGCCAACTTGAGGCACACATATCCAAATTCGGGTTTGACAAACATTACACCACTTGGATATATCACGGTGAACCAATTCTTCCGTTACCTCCACTATTACCACATTCACCTGATCGAATTCACATGGATGCGTTCTTCGAAGATATTTCTGCAAATAATATTCCTAACCCACCATCTGAAACTCCACCCTCTCAAACTCCACCAACTCAAACAACCGGTCCTCAACCAACCCAAACATCGGGTCCTAGTAACGAGTTTGAAGAGTTACTCGCTAGGTCTGCCCAAAAGTTGTACCCGGGTTGTGATATGACCACATTGGAATTTACATCAGAGATTTCGCACATCAAGGTTTTACACAAAATAACTGATGCCGGGTTTAACAAAATTCTAGCTCTTCTCCAAAAGGCATGTTCCCCTAGTAAAGGATACAATTTCCCGTCTTCATACTATGAAATAAAAAAGACATACAAAAAGATCGGGTTAGGATACGAATCGATCCATGCTTGTATAAATGATTGTTTTTTATATTGGGGATCACCGGAAAACAAGGAGAGGCAAACTTGTCCAATCTGTAACGCGAGCAGATGGAAAAACCCAAAGAAGAAAAAGGGGACGCAATTAGTTGCCAACAAGGTGGTGCGTTACTTTCCGATAACACCTAGACTACAACGTATGTTCAACACAAAAGACATAGCAAAGTGGATGACTTGGCATGCGACCGGACAGTCTAAGGAAGACGGTAAAATGAATCACCCCTGTGACGGCAAAGCATGGAAATATTTTGACATGATGAAACCTGAGTTCTCTTGTGACCCTAGAAACGTTCGATTAGGGTTGGCTGCTGATGGTTTTAATCCTTATGGCATGATGAGCCAAACTTACAGCATGTGGCCGGTTATATTGACACCATACAACACACCACCGTGGATGTGTTTGAAAGAAACTTCTTTAATGTTGACGATGTTAATTCCCGGCCCTAAATCAGCTGCAAAGGACATTGATGTTTACTTGCAGCCTCTAATTAAAGAACTCAAAGATTTATGGGAGGGAGTCTGGACGAAAGACGCTGCTACGGGTACTCATTTCAAAATGAAAGCGGCGGTTTTATGGACCATCAATGATTTTCCAGCTCGAGGTAGTTTGTCTGGGTGGACTGGGCAAGGGTACCTCGCATGCCCTACTTGTAATGTTAACACTCCATCGATGCGTATCAACAGCAAAATCATTTATGTTGGTTACAGAAGATGGTTAAGAACAAATCATCCAGATCGGAAAAAATCCAAGGAATTCTACGGTTTTCCCGAAAATAAGCCTAAACCAAGAAAGTTTTCAGAACTTGATATTCAATTGCAGATTAGTAAAGTCTTTAAACGTAAACCGGGGAAACATAAACCAATTCTCAAAGAGAACCGCCCCAAAAATCGAGATGTTGAATTAAACTGGAGTAAGCGTTCTATCTTTTGGGATCTTGAGTATTGGCCCTTTCTTCTACTAAAACACTGTTATGATGTCATGCACATCGAAAAGAATTTCCTTGAGGCTTTGCTGAATACCCTGTTACAGAACGACAAATCCAAAGACACGCCAAAGGCAAGGCTAGACTTAGAAAAAATGGGAGTTCGAAAGGAGTTGTGGTTAGTTAAAAAAGATAACGGGAAGTTCGATAAGCCTCATCCAAAGTTCTCTTTCACTCCAGAAAAAAGAAAACTTTTTTGTAAATTCATTAAAGGAGTCAGACTACCTGATGGCTTTGGATCCAACTTCAAGAAAAAAGTGATCGCTGATGATGACAATATAACGAACTTGAAATCTCATGACTGTCATATAATGATGCATCGGTTACTTCCTTATGGAGTGCAACAATACTTGCCCAAAGACGTTGCAAAACCTATAATCGACATTTGCTTATTCTTTAAGCAGCTTTGTGCTCGAAGTTTGACTGTGCAGGACATGAAAGAAGCTAAAAACAAATTGATCATTATGATGGTTAATTTAGAGCAAATCTTTCCTCCTGCTTTTTTCGACATAATGACTCATTTGGTTATACATCTACCCGATGAGGCTATTCTAGGTTCCGTTACTCGCGGCAGGTGGATGTATCGATTTGAAAAATACATGAAAAAGCTAAAGAATTATGTACGAAATAAAGCAAAGCCTGAAGGTTCTATTGCTGAGGGTTATGTTGCAGAAGAGGCATTAACTTTTTGTTCGCGTTACCTTAAGGATGTCGAGACGAGATTTAACCGCCTTGGCAGAAATGAAGACGATTTGCCTGGACAACCAGATAAATTTGAGGTGTTCCGGACCGTATGCACACCGACGGGTGGAATCAAACCAACTCGTATGACTAATGACGACATGCAGGCAGTTACGTGGTTTATACTTAACAACAGTCCTGAAGTCGAAGCCGACATCTCAGCTTACAGCGAGTATGTTTCTTCCTATTTTTTATAATTTTGAAAATTCTTCTTTCTCGATGACTTCTGCTAATATCATGAACCTTTGCAGAGAGGTGCCTGATAATGTGGAAACGAGTTTTCCTGCGTGGTTTAATAACATGGTAAATACATTAGATATATTATCTTGGAGTTATTCCTCATCTAATAAACCTTTTTGTATCTCATTTTTGTAGACTCGTGAAAAAAAAGTGAGTGTGGGCTGTAGTGACGAGTTATTCTCTTTGGCATGTGGACCTATTAGTTCATGTACATACCCCTCTTGCATAGTGAACGGTGTGAAGTTTGTGGTACGTGAACGCGATATACTTCGTACCACTCAATGCAGCGGAGTTTCAACACCCGGGGTTGATGGAGAGATGTATTATGGTCAACTCGAAGAAATTATGGAGCTCACTTATATTGGCAACCGCAAGGTTTTGTTTTTTCGATGTAAATGGTTTGACACAATTAACCCTACCAATTGCACCAAACGCAACAGACGTTCTTACACTGAGCAAGGCATACATCATATTTTGACCGATAGGCTATTTCACCAAAATAACCCATACATTTTCCCGACACAAGCAACACAAGTATTCTACCTTGAAGACCTTGCTAGACGACCGCTTCATTGGAAGGTCGTCGAACAGGTTTATCATCGAGATGTGGTAGAGTCCGATGAAGATGTTATACATGGTAGCAGTTCATCAGATGTTACACTGTCTGTTGCTTTGCCTAATTTGGGTATTACGGATTTGAGTGTAAATACTCAACCAACGGAAGTGGACGCCCCACCGGTTGATGATGATATTATTAATATTGAAGATGATGAAGTAGTTGCACACGTCATTGGTGATGTTGATGATGATGATTTAGTGTCGGATGATGATGAAGTGAACCCTAATAATGATGTTCAAGAAGTTTTATCTAGCGATGATTCTGAAGATGATGATAATTGATATTAAGTTGTATTTTGAATGAAACAGTTGTTATATGCTTTAATGTGTAATTTTTTATTTGTAAACGATTGTTATATGCTTAAGTTGTAGTTTGAATGAAACAATTGTTATACGTTTAAATGATGATGAGTTGTTTTTATTTGTTTAAATGTGTAATTTTGTATTTTAATGAAAACGTTTTTATATGTTAAAATGTGTATATTGATATGAATTTGTGTATTAGTATTAATTGGTTAATTAAATTGTGTAATTTTGTTTTTTAATGAAAATGTTTTTATATGTTAAAATGTGTATATTGATAAAATGTGTATACTGATATGAACTTGTTATTTTACAGATGGCATGTGTAGCTCCTAGGTCACACTGTAAAACCCGTATTTTAAATCGAGAATTTATAAATACGCGGTTTATTATTATTTTACGCGGGATATTTTTCCTTAAAACGTACACGTGGAAAATTTTAAACAAACGCGAGAAATTTATTACAAAGTACTATTTATTACAAGTATTATTAAGTAAAGACACAATTTCGTAACTGCCAACAGCATCTGTTGCGCCGCAACTCATGTGTCTTGCGCCGCAAGTCGTGATCCGCAGCACCATGAACTGTAGCCCCTTCAATTGCGCCGCAACTCATGTGTCTTGCGCTGCAACTCGTGAAAACAAGTTTGGGCCAAGCCCGTGTGAAGTAAATAAAACAGACGGGGGGTGTTCTTTTCCTTTCTATGCCGACACAAAACTCAAACAAGCAGAAACCCTAGAAATCAAAAAGAGCCGCCACCTCCTGGCCTCCTTTTCTGCCGACGGTTAGACACCAAGATCAAGGGCAGACTCGTGGATGCAAGTAATCATGACGATACGTGGGTTGCTAAACCCTAAACGATTGTAAGCATATGAAAACCCTAATTAGTTTTAATTATTTTTCGTTTAACCCGAATTAATTGGAGTTTAAAAACATGTTTAGCAAATTGAATGTATTAGGTTTGTGTTCTGGACGTGGCGGGTTCGTTGGCACCCAAACCGAGAGTCAAGAGACTCTCGGTGGTGATGATTTCCACCAGCCGCAACCAAGTTTAGGGTGTTGGTTTGGTTTATGCCGTCGGGGGAAACAAGAAGATAGGCAGGGGGTTTGGTCTGTTTGGCAGTGGGTTTTAGAACCAGATTTAGGGCGTTTGGCAGTGGGTTTAAGGACAAATTAAGGGTGTGTTTGATTAACAGTTTAAAAGACACAAAGGGAATGTTGGGCTAGACTTATTTTAAAACTTAGCACGAGTTTTCGGAATCGCTTATAATAATTATTGAACGGGATTATTTAAATGCTTTAAATCATTTTAAAAAGGGATTTTGTAAATAAAGAAATTTAATTGTCGATTTTATTATCTTATTAATAAAATTATATCGATATCGTTTTGTCATGTTAATTGTTTAAAACATAGGATTTATCAAGGATTTAATTTATAGGAACTATTTTGGATACGTTCTATTTCAGGAAACTTTCTAATTCGGGAAACTTTCTAGTTATGACAAGTTACTAATTATAGTAATAGTATAGTAACATGCTACAGTACAATATACAGTAATCAGGAACACAGGTTATACGTTATTTAGCAAATATTTAAAGACCAGTCAGATTATCAGAAATACACCGGGCTATCAGATTAACCTGATTATACATAAATAGTAATACAGGAATAAATTAAATTAAAATTAGAACACATAAGAATCAGTAACAGCAAACGGTATTTAGACGACTTATTTTCCGTTCGTATTTATGTAGTATCCGTGAAGTCAGAGTCGATCTTTCAGCTTTCTGTCTTATTTCATTTCTGGACACGAGGTACGGATTTCCCGTCCTTTCAGTAAGGACTTTCTTTTATGCATGATTAGAATTCCCCGTCTGCAGCCAAATGTTTTCCCCAGTATATGTTTAAGTTTATCAGTAATCATGTTAATAACGAAATAAAATGCCTGAGCATTATATACAAGCACGACCAGTTATGTACTAGTTACGGAGGTACCGTAACCACGGCACTAGAGGCACCGGTGTCGTGACTCACATGCAGGAGAGTGATATCCTGCATCGTCCCACTCAGCTCAGCTTGGCCATTTTATCAGTATATTTAGTGGGGCGTATGGATGCATCCTAGGCTTATAAGTGTTTCATGTTTATCAGGGTGAATGTGGTGTGTGCTCTACATCCTTCACATTGGAGCTGATCCCTCCACCCAGCACAGTCATTTAGAGGTCACCCCTCTACAGCATGACGAGGTCACCCTCCAGTTATTCATGCACGGTTGTTACAGCACGTGACCTATATAAGCTCTGGCAAATAAAATACAGTAAATGCATGTTTCAGAATTAATAGTTATATTTCAGTATCAGCATATATGAACCAGATTGCTCAGATTTTATGCAGAGTTCTACCACATGTTACATATCAGTCTTACAGCTTCAGTATTCTATCGCCTATTTTCTTTCAGTTTATTCTTATCATGCTCTATATCCGTTCACTGAGCGTTATGCTCAGCCGTAGTTCCTTTCATGTTCTAACGGCAGGTACACCAGGACGCTTTTAGGATTCTGAGAGTATGTGCATTTGGAGGGAAGCTATCCAGACTTCTTACATTATGCACTTCTTTTATTATTCTGCTTATTTGGACATTGTTTAGTCCTTCCATTCGGTATTTTATATTTCATGTTTTGGGCTTATGGTTGGATTGCCGAAGTTTGATTCCGGTATTTCCTTTATGGTCAGTTAATGTTCTAGGACATTTACCTTATGCTTTGATGACACGCCATAAATACACGTAACGGTCCATTTATCCAAGTGGGGTGTTACAATTATGGTATCAGAGCGCAAGGTTCGACCTGTAGGCTCTAAAACTTGACCTGTGACTAGTGGGTAGTCATCAGGAACATCCCAGATTTTGGCGTTGTTATCTTTCACGTTTCTCATGGCTTATTCAGTCAGTTTTCTTCATTTATCAGTCAGTTTTCTTAAAGTTTTGACTAAGCAAAAGGTTGATACATAACTAGCCATACTTAGTCGCATGTGCTTTTTAGCGAGTTATCGTTTTGGTGAACTGACCATAGGCGTTCACCCTTGCCGTTCGGATTTTTGTATAGATGAACTGATCATGGACACTTATCCTTACTCATGTCAGATTCATGTTTTCAGTCTAATATTACGTGGTGGATCAGCCCATATACGTTCACCAATGTTCAGATCAAATTTCATGATTTTCAGTCAAAGGTTGTTTTGTAAACCGATCCATAGTTGTTCACATTTGTCATATCATGACATTCTATAAATTTTGACAAGTATGGATTGGACTACAGCCATCCATATTTAATACCAGATTATGAATTTCCATACATGACAGTTCTCAGAAAATTTTGACCAGTATGGATCGAACCAGAATAGCCCATACTTAGACTCATGTTTCCTTCCTTGAAGTACGTGGATTGAATCATAGCCGTCCACATCAGTTAATATTACACCTCAGATGATTTAACTTTTTGTGTTCCTTATAACAGTCAAATTTTCATACCCTCACGTTGAAGTCATCTACATGAAGAATCAGTTTCATGATTCCTTACAAGGATTATGTTTTCAACAGAAAGATAATGTTTCATGCTAAGATACGTAAGGATTACAATGAAATACTAATTCATGATAATTCATGTTCTGATCGTTATCAATCATGTCCTTATACTGAACGTTGACGAAAACTCCATTTAATCATACTTGTTAGCCTCTATACAACCAACATTAAGTCCATGCAGGAAATTTTCAGCCCATCATATTAACTGTTTCAGTTCAGTTGCTAACCAGTTAAATCAAATTATTTTCCGTTGAAAATGTCAGATAATCGACACCAACATCGATCATTCCATAAAATTCGCACCAGCTCAATGTACAGTATTCCATATGTACCCCATATACAGTATCTCAGTTATACTCCATGTATAATCTATTCAGGTGTACTCCAGGTACATCATCCCAGATATGCTCCATGTGCAGTATTCATTTTGTACTTCATGTACAGTAGTTCAGGTGTACTCAGGTACCCTACTCCATGGATATTGCTAATCGATCCTTAATCATCTCAAGCGGTTCCACTTGTCGATATTCTACCAGGTACTGATGCTGCTCGTGAGTTGAAGATTTTACCAGATGCTGATGCTACTAACACTCTGAAGACCACACCGATGCTGATGCTGCTGAACCTTGGAGATTTCTCAAGATGCTGATGCCGCGGAACGAGGACGAAAACTATAAACTTGAAATTTCTGACAAGAATAAATTCAACCATCAGACACTACCATTCGATTTTATGCTGTTACTTTCCCAGCTAGATGCCCACTACACTCAGCTAACCGTTCATTCAAAAGAGTGGGAACCGGAACCCAACCGGCCACTCAGCAGAAATAATTACATTAATCACGGTCATGATAACGACCGTCAGGAAACTGACAGACAAAGTAGTAGTGACAACCACCGTACTCATAATTAATCAGTCAGTAACCATCGGAACTCCGGAACGGACATGACCAACAATACAAGAGGTCAGTAGTCTAACCGGTCCGCCAACCCTAGCAGTTACCATAAATTCTTAATCTTATTCAGACTCACCCATTAAAACACATGTCCAGACAACAGTCAAGACATAGCTCTCAGGTATCATTTCGGAAGACACATATCAGGGCACCAGTCATGATACACGTCATACGAATATCTTCTCAGAGTACGAGTCCGAGCTCCTAGTTCCAGTATGTTCCAAGCAAGACCCTCAGTAATTCAGGGTATCTTTCAGAAAGGGGTATACTCATTCTATTGTGCCACGCATGAATCAGATCATTGGAATTTTAGCCACCACCACTAGAGTATGATTCAGGTTACACACGCAGTATTCACTCTGTGAGGTTACAGACGAACACATTCAGTGAAAAATAGACATGTTTACTTCACATGTTCCTATGCCAGTTTTATTTTGAAACAGGTAGTTACCTGTCTCTCAGCCGGAAAAGACTCCACAATACCACCCATGTTTATTAAGGTGATTCCTTTCAGTTAATGACGAGATCCGTCTTACTAACCCCGAACATGTTCATCATATTTCTGCCCGAAAAAAAATCAGTACAAACTATTCTGCCTTACATGCGCGTGACTTATCAGTCCATAGCTACGAAGACTTTTAGCTACCAGTTATAAATTCACTTCTGAAATTCCTTAAATTCATGATCAGCAGATTATTCCAGTGTTCCAGATAAAATTTCAGAAAGTTTTCAAGAAATTCCTTCCTAACCACGAGACAGAAATTTAACATCGAGCTTGTCTCAGGAACGGAACCGGTCTTCAAACTCTGTATTGCAAGGTTTAAGCTAAGTTAAAAGGGTTGCATCATTTGCTGCAAGAATTACTGGAATGAGACTTTATTCGCCCTGGCGTACCACCGTGAAGTGTGTCGTTTCTGTCTATCAGGAAGACGACCGGTATCATGAGATCATGTATCGACCACTTAAATTTTTACAAGATCACCATTCTTAATCAATGCTCATTACATAAATAACAGGTTTACCTGACCTGCTACGATATCTTAAATATTTCCCAGAACAAATGGCGACCATGCCACCAGAAGTGGTGAGAGAAGAGCGTGATGTTTTCCAGACTGCTGTTGCACCTATTATAGCCTCTCTAAAGATTTTGATTTTATACTTCTGAACTCCCTAATGCTCTAGCTATATCATGGAATGTATGAATAAATTTTCCTATGATTCTCAGACAAAATCGTCAGTGTTTTCATTGATCACATTTTGGTATGCTAAATTCTAGAGAAGAATACGAGAATCATCTTCTCACAGTTGTACAAAATCTTCGATAAGAGAAAATTTTATATACAGCTTTCCAGATATAAATTCCAATTGAAGAAAGTGGCATTTCTGAGCCATTCTACCTTAGCTGAAAGAAATTTCAAACAATGCTGCGAAGGTGAAGGCCATCACCTGATGGTCCCGACTGACGCCCGTGAACGAAGTACAAATCTTCTAGAACTCAATTAACTGCTACCGCAGAAATTACTGACAGTTTCCACCAGAAAATTTTTCTATGGCTGTCCAACCAGATTTCCACCAGAGGGTCCCAAAATTTCATCGCACATTGATGCAGCTATGTTCATATCTAATGCCTGACATACCTCAGGTTCACGATAGAACACCGATATGCTATTACTACAAGTAGAAATTCTAGACCGAAAAGAGACAAGACTCCATGGAGACTGTTATCAGTTTACCACAGACTCAGAAAAAGTATGATGCTATCTAAGTTATCATCAACCATGTAATCAGTCTGCGCGTCTCTCTCATCCGAAAGGATCACGTAGTAGCAAATCTGCAGAAAATTTTAAAATTCAGTAGAAATCGTACAAACTCAAGGCATTCCATCGACCATCATATCAAACAGAATTCATGTTCACGATCAAGTGTCTGTTTACGTCCACATTAAGTTCATGTTTATTTCCACTTTCACGTTTACATCTCATTCGCAGTATGATGCTGTCTCAGTTCATCTTTATGCTGTCTTTTGATTTAAGCTCACATTGGTGTTCATAACATTGTTCACGATCAAGTTCGAGTGCCATTTCACGATACTCATTTCTCAGTTTATTACCTATACGGTTACAGAAAGCTTGAGAAATTAGACTCAAGTTTAGCACAACTATTCCACAACCAGGCAGACGTTTCACAGCTCAGGCCGCATTATTGGCATTCCTTCCTCAGTCAGCATACATTCATGACATAGTCCATTACAAGCTCCTCATATAACTATGAACCACGTTCACAATTGCTCACTTAGCATGTTCACAATTGTTCACGTAGTTCGTCCCTATATATACTCTCAGCAACTTTCTCAGAGATATAAATATTACCTTTTCAGAATATTTACACGTATCGTTTCATGTATCATACATGCTATAGTTATTCAGTCTATCGGATTTAGAAAATCCATCTTAAATATGGAACCAGAAATTATTCAGCATTGTCAGGACAGGGTTGTCAGGACCAAGATTTTACTTATTATATTAGACCCTTGAAGAAATCGTTTCGAGCGGGAGGCCACTCGAAACAGAGGAGTCCATCCGGGCCTCTCATCCTTTTCTTCAATAAATTCAGTTATGTTCTTTCAGTCATGTCACGTTACATGATCATTTCATTCATGTCAAGTTTATATCTATCAGCAGCATTATGTCTTAACTAGAAGACAACTCATCCTTCAGCTTAATTGTCTTTTCAGTCTACGTGTTCTTTCAGTTCTTATAACTTCGTCAGCTTAAATACCTTGTAATTCGGGGACGAATTTTTCTTTAGAGGAGAAGAATTGTAAAACCCAGTACGCCGCATTTTAATTCGGGGACGAATTATTTCTTTTAGAGGGGAAGAATTGTAAAACCCGTATTTTAAATCGAGAATTTATAAATACGCGGTTTATTATTATTTTACGCGGGATATTTTTCCTTAAAACGTACACGTGGAAAATTTTAAACAAACGCGAGAAATTTATTACAAAGTACTATTTATTACAAGTATTATTAAGTAAAGACACAATTTCGTAACTGCCAACAGCATCTGTTGCGCCGCAACTCATGTGTCTTGCGCCGCAACTCGTGATCCGCAGCACCATGAACTGTAGCCCCTTCAATTGCGCCGCAACTCATGTGTCTTGCGCCGTAACTCGTGAAAACAAGTTTGGGCCAAGCCCGTGTGAAGTAAATAAAACAGACGGGGGGTGTTCTTTTCCTTTCTATGCCGACACAAAACTCAAACAAGCAGAAACCCTAGAAATCAAAAAGAGCCGCCACCTCCTGGCCTCCTTTTCTGCCGACGGTTAGACACCAAGATCAAGGGCAGACTCGTGGATGCAAGTAATCATGACGATACGTGGGTTGCTAAACCCTAAACGATTGTAAGCATATGAAAACCCTAATTAGTTTTAATTATTTTTCGTTTAACCCGAATTAATTGGAGTTTAAAAACATGTTTAGCAAATTGAATGTATTAGGTTTGTGTTCTGGACGTGGCGGGTTCGTTGGCACCCAAACCGAGAGTCAAGAGACTCTCGGTGGTGATGATTTCCACCAGCCGCAACCAAGTTTAGGGTGTTGGTTTGGTTTATGCCGTCGGGGGAAACAAGAAGATAGGCAGGGGGTTTGGTCTGTTTGGCAGTGGGTTTTAGAACCAGATTTAGGGCGTTTGGCAGTGGGTTTAAGGACAAATTAAGGGTGTGTTTGATTAACAGTTTAAAAGACACAAAGGGAATGTTGGGCTAGACTTATTTTAAAACTTAGCACGAGTTTTCGGAATCGCTTATAATAATTATTGAACGGGATTATTTAAATGCTTTAAATCATTTTAAAAAGGGATTTTGTAAATAAAGAAATTTAATTGTCGATTTTATTATCTTATTAATAAAATTATATCGATATCGTTTTGTCATGTTAATTGTTTAAAACATAGGATTTATCAAGGATTTAATTTATAGGAACTATTTTGGATACGTTCTATTTCAGGAAACTTTCTAATTCGGGAAACTTTCTAGTTATGACAAGTTACTAATTATAGTAATAGTATAGTAACATGCTACAGTACAATATACAGTAATCAGGAACACAGGTTATACGTTATTTAGCAAATATTTAAAGACCAGTCAGATTATCAGAAATACACCGGGCTATCAGATTAACCTGATTATACATAAATAGTAATACAGGAATAAATTAAATTAAAATTAGAACACATAAGAATCAGTAACAGCAAACGGTATTTAGACGACTTATTTTCCGTTCGTATTTATGTAGTATCCGTGAAGTCAGAGTCGATCTTTCAGCTTTCTGTCTTATTTCATTTCTGGACACGAGGTACGGATTTCCCGTCCTTTCAGTAAGGACTTTCTTTTATGCATGATTAGAATTCCCCGTCTGCAGCCAAATGTTTTCCCCAGTATATGTTTAAGTTTATCAGTAATCATGTTAATAACGAAATAAAATGCCTGAGCATTATATACAAGCACGACCAGTTATGTACTAGTTACGGAGGTACCGTAACCACGGCACTAGAGGCACCGGTGTCGTGACTCACATGCAGGAGAGTGATATCCTGCATCGTCCCACTCAGCTCAGCTTGGCCATTTTATCAGTATATTTAGTGGGGCGTATGGATGCATCCTAGGCTTATAAGTGTTTCATGTTTATCAGGGTGAATGTGGTGTGTGCTCTACATCCTTCACATTGGAGCTGATCCCTCCACCCAGCACAGTCATTTAGAGGTCACCCCTCTACAGCATGACGAGGTCACCCCTCCAGTTATTCATGCACGGTTGTTACAGCACGTGACCTATATAAGCTCTGGCAAATAAAATACAGTAAATGCATGTTTCAGAATTAATAGTTATATTTCAGTATCAGCATATATGAACCAGATTGCTCAGATTTTATGCAGAGTTCTACCACATGTTACATATCAGTCTTACAGCTTCAGTATTCTATCGCCTATTTTCTTTCAGTTTATTCTTATCATGCTCTATATCCGTTCACTGAGCGTTATGCTCAGCCGTAGTTCCTTTCATGTTCTAACGGCAGGTACACCAGGACGCTTTTAGGATTCTGAGAGTATGTGCATTTGGAGGGAAGCTATCCAGACTTCTTACATTATGCATTTCTTTTATTATTCTGCTTATTTGGACATTGTTTAGTCCTTCCATTCGGTATTTTATATTTCATGTTTTGGGCTTATGGTTGGATTGCCGAAGTTTGATTCCGGTATTTCCTTTATGGTCAGTTAATGTTCTAGGACATTTACCTTATGCTTTGATGACACGCCATAAATACACGTAACGGTCCATTTATCCAAGTGGGGTGTTACACACACGGTGGGGATGCTGGTGGTAGTCCACCCAGACGGCCCACACGTCCTGTATCGGCCCACTACCAGCGTAAGAAACCGTTATATTTTTTTATAACACTGATATTTATAATTTATGTCACTTGAATTTTTACGAGTAAATAACATATCTTTTGTAGCTGCAAATCAACGCTTTGTGACCAACCTAGGAAAATTAAGGACGGCGTACAGAAATAATAACGAAAAACCTTTGACAATTGGCTTTGAATTTAAAGATCTGAAAACCTTCCATTTTCTGGGCAATTATGCATCATTGTTGTCTCATCTTATGGGGGAATTAATCCGGTCACTTCCCCTGAACTGCGAATGGGACGAAATTCCAGAGTCTGATAAAGCTCATATTTATCCTACAATTGAGGTGAAAATTGTTTATTTTACTTATATTGTTATTGTTATCGACATTTAGATATGTGTGTTATGTTTAATTTGTTTGTTTATTTAAATTCATATGTTTTTATGCAGACATATTTCGACCTCGAGCCATGGTACAATGATCGTACTGAGGTGGTGTGTGGCAGTGGTGTGTATGAGGTGTGTACTCGGGTTAGGCTTGCGTTGGAACTCCAACTGAGGTTGCTGTATAGAAAATACAAGAACAGGATCAAGAAACATTTTTATTCGAAATATGAGACGCCCGCACTGGCACAAGAACATGTACCGCCGTCGAGTGTGTGGGACAGTAGAACCGAAGGTGATTGGGCTGAATTGGTTCAGTGGTGGTCAGACCCAAAGAGGGTGGCAAGAAGTCAGGTTAATACTGTTAATCGTTCCAAAAACACGGTACCGACCACTCAAGGCAAAAAACCATTCGCCCGAGGAAGGAATGAATACGTAAGACTCTTTATAATTTTTGTGATTTATTTAAAAGCGTTTATATTGTTTATTTATTATAGCTCGTTACTAATTTATTTGAGATTTTACAGAAAGTCAAGGAAGGGGTTTACGAGGACCTGGTTGAAACATGGAGGAAGGGGCACTCAAGTGATGGCACGTTTAAAAGTAAAGAAAACGAGGAAAGATATGTAAGTAATATATAACTCTTTACATGCCTTAGTAACTAATTTCATTTGTTTTAAATCGTTTTTTTTTTTCCAGCAAAAGATGAAAGCCCTCAGTGACCAAGTGAGAGCCGGTATAGTCCCGCACATGTCTGATAAAGAAATAGTGGCTCAAATCATGCCAAGTCAAAATAAGCAAAATGTGTCGGGACAAGGCAGAAAGTTACCGGGTGGTGCCAATAACACAACTCGCAGGTTATATATCCTCAATAAAACAAAATGTAAATCAATTGTTCATATTTATGTCTTGTTGTATATAATGAAACATTGTTGTTGTAACTTATCGCAGGCGGGGTGCTCCACGTCGACCAGATGTTCCCCCTCGTAGTGAATTTCAAGAATTGATAGAACGAAATGAGCGACAGATGGAGCTGCTGAGGAAAGAGAATCAGGAGGCGCAGCAACGGGCTTACTTGGCAGCGTTAAAGGCAGATGCGGCGCAACAATATAGTCAGACGTCGTACCAGCATATGGCGCAATATCAGAGTCAATTGGGTGAGTTTTTCCAGAACTATAACTCAAATACTGATCACCCAATTAGACCTCGTACTTTTGTACCCCCGCCCCGACCCTTTGTTATGCCCACCCTAGCTCCTGATTGGGCTCATTTAGTCCAACCCCCTATCCTTGGGCACAACCAGTGCAACCTCCTTCCATCGACCCATACCGACCATCTTTGCCCGACAATCTCCAACCACTCCAACCTCCCTATACCGGCACTTATCCTATTGCTCCCGTCACCAAAAATAACACATTTAACCATACACTCGGCTTATGAGATCGGCTCTACTTTACAATCCATACCCGGAGGTTCTCGTGTAATCATAAATCACCATGAGCACGATTACCGGTCCGTTGACGAGTTGGGTCGAGATAGGAATGTACAAAACAGTGGTGACGACTTATCAGGCGATGACGAGGGGAATGACGAGGGGAGTGACGAGGGGGGTGATGAGGAGGGTGACGATGGGGAAGGTGACTTTTCACCTAACGAGGATGCGGAGTGGAGGTTGTGGTAGTATTTTTCTTATTATGCATGTTTAATAAAGTTTGAGACTTGTAGCGTTTGAAACATTTGATTTAGGATTGAATAAGTGTATTTGATGAATATTGTATCGTGACGTTGGATAATTTATCGTAATATGGTATTGTAACGTTTATTGATTTGTTATTATTCTGTATTTGTCGAATTCTGCCATTTTGAATTGTGGATTTTGTCCGGAAAAAGTTCCGGAAAAAATCTGGAAACTGCAAAATAGCCCAGTTTTTTTAGCCCCCAGGTACACATAGGGACGACTTAGTCGTCCCTAGGTTATTAAATATCATCCAGGTTATCACCCTAGGGACGACTTAGTTGTCCCTAGGTTTCAAAATGCCCAGGTGTCAAAACCTGGGGACGACTTAGTCGTCCCTAGGTATTGAAAACCTGGGCATTTTGAAACCTAGGGACGACTAAGTCGTCCCTAGGATGATAAATAAATTTTTTTTTTATTTTCTGAAAATGTTTTTCTTAATATTTATAAAAAAGATTTTATTAAAAATAATAAAAAAAGAATTTTTAAGAAAAATTTTGAAAAAGATTATTTTTATTTATAACCTAGGGACGACTTTGTCGACCCTAGGTTTCAAAGAGAGTCGTCCCTAGGTTAGTCAATTTTTTCAACGTAGTGGGTTGCGGGACCCACTAAGTCGTCCCTAGGTTACAAAGAGGAGTTCGTCCCTAGGATCCTAGAGACGATTTTTTAGGCACTACCTCCTAGGGTCGACTTGGTCGTCCCTAGGAGTTTAGGGTCGATTAGTGGCGTCCCTAGGGACGAATAAGTCGTCCCTAGGGTAGAAAATTGTTGTAGTGCGTGTGGATTTGCGTTTACAATTAATATAAGCCTTTAATTTTTTTCCTCTTTACGAACTAATCTCGTAAAACACACGAACGTATAATATATTTAAGGAAAATGATTGATGGACATAAATGTGTGACTAATTTAATGTCTAAATGATTGTGGATGTTGATTACTGGTTTGTGAAAAAGCGGGTCATTGGGCTGTTATCAACACGATGTTGACACATAAGATTAGCCATATCATAAGACATATCATTTAGTCATGTCAATCAATACTCTATATTTAATAATTGAGATAATTATTCGAAAATGTATTTAACTTGTGATGCAGAATGTTAAATGGAGATTATTTTTTATGTCGACGTCTTTTATTCACTTTCTCTTTTTATTTTTCTACAGTTCTTTGTTAACTTTTTTCTAACTTTACTTTTCTCATATAGTTAGGACTGGGTTTATTGTATTTATTATGAAAATATGAATAAAAAAATACAGACTTTTTGTCTTTTGTTAATCAACTAAAAAAAGTAAATAAAAGACATCGACATTAAAAATAATCTCCATTTAACATTCTGTATCAACTTACCACTTTTATAGTTACAATTTCATCAATGTTGTTTGACAACTCAAAATCCCTTAGTTTTGCCTATTGTGATCTTGCCCATCATTATTGATCATATTTGGTAAAATCGTTTCCAAGAAAATAATGCATTTTTTACGTCTTTTAGATGAGAAAAAGACAAACACAAATAGTTGGAGAAATATTGTCATTTGTCTTGTTCATCTTTGCATGTATTGATTTTAAAGAAATATATTACAAAAACGAGTTAAAAAAAGCTATTAATAATTGTTGAGTTTTTTGTTAAAATGCCGTAGTATAAATAATTATTTAACATAATGAGTACTTTGAAAAATATTTAATTTATAATAGTTTTTCTTTTCTTTTCTCATTAAATAAACAAATTAAGAACAATATACTCCATAAACCCTAATAACAGCCTCCACATGCATGATAACATCCACGACACTCTTCAACATGATCGACATCATCGATTCGTCCGCTCTTCACAATGACTCATAGCCTCATATCATCTTCACCCGTGCACCATTATCAATTTACCATCACCAATCTTCTTCTGCTTTATTAGGTCACACTAGTTAACTTTTAAATACATTTTTTTATGATCATAGTCAACAAATCTGAGATCATCTCAACACACACAATTTTGTATGTACGTCATTGATTTACCCTTTTTGATGATTAAGTGTAACTATATACCTTGTTTGATTAAGTCTCTATAGGTTTAGCTGCTAAGTTTTTGGCTTGATGTTCATATAACAGGTATAACTTTGTTACAATGGCATCTAAGTGTGTTATACTATTATGTCATTGGGGTGGTAATATATTGGATGGACCAGAAGGTGTATCGTATGATAAGCAACCGAGTAAAGCTATCAAGGTTCACCGCGGAGTAAAATTCAATGAACTTATCAACCAATCCACGTTGTCGCATCTATCGATGAACGTGAAAAATGTATCAAGGTGGTGTGTAGATATCCTTCTGGTTTTGGAAAAATGATAGAAATATATTCCACTCCCTTATGAAGCATATTGGCCTCAATCATCAATCACATTGCTCCCAAATTTTGATCTTAAACCGAAAGGAAGAGGTCGTCCTAGTTCAACAAGGCTTCGAAATGGAATGGACATTAAAGAAGAGAAAAAAGCTAACCGTTGTGGATTTTGCAAGAACAGTGGTCATAATCAATAAACATGCCCTTCTAAGCCTAGAAAAAGACCGGTGGATGCATAATTAGCTTGCTGCGAAGGCCCTTTATTTATGTTAGTAACCAACCCTCAATGTTGCTTTTTTATTTTCATTTAGCACTGCATGTTTAGTTATCACGGATTGTATCAGTTACCATGCATTGATGAGAATGTTTTACTAATTTACTTATATTGATTGGGAATAAGGTAGCTGCAGGGTGTAAAAACATTGTAATCGCCCTAGGATTAGTCGGCTCGCAATGCCGAGTCGGAAACCTAGTTATACCCAAAAAAACATTGTAATCGTGATATTTAAATAAATTTGGTTTGACTCTAAGTGATGTGAGCGTTTTAATAATTTTGGTTTATGTTATTTTTTGTTTGTAGCAGCAGTGTTGAATAACTGATAGTATTATTATGTTTATTTAGTCAAGTCTACTTAGTCATCCATGATTACTGTTATGACCAGGTATTTAGGAGAGTCTTATGCCATGTTAGGTAGTTGAAGTAGTGGCTAGTTGTTAGGGAGTCCTTTCCTGTTTTCAAGTATTCCAGTAGTTGCTCTATAGCTATAAATAGAGCTTAGTTTCTTTGTATTTTTATTATCCAATTTCAGCAGAATAAAAGTACTCTTTCCTCCCATACAAAATCATTTTATCCTTCATCTTTGTCACTTCATAACAGTGGTATCAGAGCCCTGTTATAGCGGACAAACCGAGCGAAACACGTGAGTTTGAGTGATCAAAAGCATTCGTTACAGCAGCAGCAAATCAGTGGTGCAATGGCTTCTGAAGGAACCTTCGTTCAACCATCAATCCCTCGATTTGATGGGCAATATGAGCATTGGAGTATGCTCATGGAGAATTTCTTGAGATCGAAAGAGTATTGGCAAGTCATCGAGTATGGTGTAGAAACACCCGATAACATAATGGCCCTTACTAATGTGCAGCAGCAAGAGTTACAGGCAATGAAGTTGAAGGATTTGAAAGCCAAGAATTACTTGTTCCAAGCCATTGATCGTTCAATTCTTGAAACCATTCTCAACAAAACGACGTCAAAAGACATTTGGGACTCGATGAAGAAAAAGTACCAGGGATCTACAAGGGCGAGGAGGCAGCAGCTTCAAGCTTTACGTTCTGAATTTGAAACGATCAGAATGAAGTCGGATGAACCGGTGTCAGATTATTTTTCTCGAGTGATGACCATCGTCAACAAAATGCGTATCCATGGAGATAAAACAGAAGATGTTACCGTGGTTGAAAAGATTCTTCGATCACTGACAACAAAATTTAATTTTGTTGTTTGTGCGATAGAAGAGTCGAAAGATGTGGATGAGCTCTCACTTGATGAACTGCAAAGTTCACTAATGGTGCATGAACAGAAGTTCAAACAACCAGATTTGGAGGAACGAGCATTGAAGGTCTCAACTGATCATTCAATGACAAGTAAAAGAGGTGGAGGACGCGGCTCGAGTAATCATTACTTTGGTGGACGTGGTCGAGGTCAAGGCAGAAGCAACAGAGGCCGAGGTAGAGGAAGAGGAGGTAATTTTCAGCCTCAACATCATGGAAACAGATTCCATGATAATGGAAGAGGACGGGGTGATTATCATGCTAGGACACCGGACAAATCAAGCATTGAATGTTATCGCTGTCATAAGTTCGGGCATTATAGCAATGAATGTCGAACGAACTTGAGTACTACACAAGGAGAAGAAGTTAATTATGCAGAAAATGAGGTATCACAAGATGAAATTTTGTTATTGATGGCTTCTTGTGAAACTGAGACAACCAACAAGAATGTGTGGTATCTCGACACTGGATGTAGTAATCACATGAGTGGGGACAAAACACTATTTTCAACTCTTGATGAGTCATTTCGAGATTCTGTGCGGTTTGGAAATGACACGAAGGTCTGCGTGTTAGGTAAAGGCGAAGCTACGGTAGTAACGGAACATAACGTCACCCACAACATGTCTAGTGTCCTTTATGTTCCTGATTTAAAGACCAATCTTTTAAGTATTGGTCAACTCCAAGAGAAAGGGTATGAGATCTCTATTAAAAAGGGTGTTTGCAAAATTTTACATGACGAGTTCGGGTTAATTGCTCAAGCTGCCATGACAAGAAACAGAATGTTTCCTCTTTATCTCAACCATATGGGTCAGACGTGTTTTGGAGCAAAGCTGTCTGATGAAGCTCGGTTGTGGCATGTTCGATATGGGCACCTGGGTTTTGGAGGTTTGAAGACACTTCAACAAAAGGATATGGTTGCTGGTCTCCCACACTTCTCAAGTTCCTCATATGTATGTGAAGAATGTACGTTAAGTAAACAACATCGAGAACCATTTCCAAAAGGAAAAACTCAGAGAGCTAGAAAGCTGTTGGAGATAGTTCACTCAGACATTTGCGGGCCAATCGATCCAACTTCTAATGGAGGTAAGCGTTACTTTATTACGTTTATTGACGACTTTAGTAGGAAGACTTGGGTTTATTTTTTACAAGAAAAGTCTGAAGCTTTTAGAGCATTCAAAAACTATAAAGCTTTAGTAGAGAAACAAGTTGGTTGCCAAGTACAGGTATTGAGAACCGATCGCGGAGGAGAATATATGTCACACGAATTTACAAAATTCTGTGAAGAGCAAGGTATTAAGCGACAACTCACAGCAACCTACACACCGCAACAAAATGGTGTGAGTGAGAGAAAGAATCGTACAATCTTAAATATGGTGAGAAGTCTTATGCAACATAGCAAAGTACCAAAGAATTTTTGGCCAGAAGCTGTCAATTGGAGCATTCATATTCTGAACAGGAGCCCGACTTTTTCCGTCCAGAATATGACTCCAGAAGAAGCATGGAGTGGGAAGAAACCAGATGTAAGTCACTTTAGAGTTTTCGGTTGTATATCTTATGCTCGTGTTCCCGATCAGAAGAGAAAGAAATTAGATGACAAAGGAGAAAAATGTATTCTTCTTGGTGTTAGTGATTGCTCAAAAGCTTTCAAACTATATAATCCTAACACTAAAAAGATAATCATCAGTCGTGATGTCATCTTTGACGAAGATAATGTTTGGCAATGGGATACGCCTCACACTCAACAAGTCCCAACAGATCTTGATAGTGAAGATACCTTGCAGCCACAAGTTGTTGAGTCCACCACACCCGAAGAGTCACCTACAAGAGAGACAAGATCATCTCGAGTCAGAAGAAGACCAGCATGGATGAATGACTATGAAGTGACAGGAGTTGAGCAAGAAGACCCACTTGTTCATTTTGCTCTTTTTGCAGATTGTGATCCAGTAACTTTTGAAGAAGCGGTTAAAGAACCTAAATGGCAGAAAGCTATGGATGAAGAAATTGCAGCCATCGAAAGGAACAAGACTTGGGAATTGGTTGACCTTCCAAAGGGGCAGAAAGTGATTGATCTTAAGTGGGTTTACAAGACGAAACTAAAAACAAATGGCGAAGTTGATAAGTACAAAGCTCGTGTGGTCGTGAAAGGGTACAAGCAAGAGTATGGTGTCGATTACAAGGAAGTATTTTCCCCGGTTGCAAGGCATGATACAATTCGATTGGTGATTGCCTTGGCTGCTCAAAACTCGTGGCCTGTTTTTCATCTCGATGTGAAGTCAGCTTTCTTACATGGAGAACTAAAGGAGCAGGTATTCGTTAATCAACCCCCTGGCTATGTTAAGGATATACATAAAGTTTATAAGTTGAATAAGGCTTTATATGGCCTTAAACAAGCCCCGAGAGCTTGGTATGGCCGTATTGAAGCATATTTCATTGAACAAGGCTTTCGTAAATGTCCTTATGAGTATAGCATGTTCGTAAAAATGGAAGATGGAGGGAGAATACTAATGGTTTGTTTGTATGTGGATGACTTGTTATTCACCGGGAACGATATCGACATGTTTGAAAATTTTAAGAAGTCTGTGATGACAGAATTTGATATGTCTGATCTTGGGAGATGTCATTATTTTCTTGGTATAGAAGTCGTTCAATCTGATGCAGGAATTTTTATCTCTCAAAGAAAGTATACACGAGAGATATTGAAGAAGTTTCGAATGAAGGATTGCAATCCGGCGAGTACACCAGTGGAGCCAGGTGTGAAGCTCGTGAAAGATGAAAATGGAAAAGAGGTGGATAGCACTTTGTACAAGCAAATTGTGGGGAGCTTAATGTATCTCACTGCAACAAGGCCGGATATTATGTATGCTGTCAATCTTGTATGCAGGTTCATGGAAAATCCAAAAGAAGTGCATCTTCAAGCAGCAAAAAGGATCATGAGATACTTACAAGGAACTCTTGATTATGGTATAATGTATAAAAAAGGTGAAGATTCAGAGTTGATCGGGTTCACAGATAGCGATTATGCAGGTGATTTAGATGACGGGAAAAGCACTTCTGGTTATGCTTTTATGATCGGTTCAGGAGCTATTTCGTGGTCATCAAGGAAGCAACCTATCGTCACTTTATCGACTACTGAAGCTGAACTTGTTGCAGCAACAGCTTGTGGTTGTCAAGCTATTTGGCTGAGGTATATTCTTGAGGAACTTAATTTCAGTCAAGGAGAACCCACTATTATCTTTTGTGATAACAATTCCTCAATAAAGTTATCGAGAGATCCGGTTCTTCATGGGAGGAGCAAGCACATTAGTGTGAGATATCACTTCTTAAGAGATCGCACAAGAAGTTTAGAGTTGGAGCTTGTTTATTGCAGAAGTGAAGATCAAGTTGCTGATATATTTACAAAAGCCCTCAAGCTTGCTGTTTTTCAGAAGTTGAGAAGGATGCTTGGGGTTTGCAAGATTTGAAGTTTACAAGTCAGTGAGAACTATCAGTTTAAGGGAGGATTTGTTGAATAACTGATAGTATTATTATGTTTATTTAGTCAAGTCTACTTAGTCATCCATGATTACTGTTATGACCAGGTATTTAGGAGAGTCTTATGCCATGTTAGGTAGTTGAAGTAGTGGCTAGTTGTTAGGGAGTCCTTTCCTGTTTTCAAGTATTCCAGTAGTTGCTCTATAGCTATAAATAGAGCTTAGTTTCTTTGTATTTTTATTATCCAATTTCAGCAGAATAAAAGTACTCTTTCCTCCCATACAAAATCATTTTATCCTTCATCTTTGTCACTTCATAACAAGCAGATTGTCTTTTTGATTTGTAACAAGTCAAGTTTGAGATTTTGTTACAGTTAAGAATCTTACAAATTCTATTTCGTCTGCAGTTTTTTGGACGTCAACTCAATTGGTTTTCTGCATGTGTCTCTTTTTTTAGTTGTGTTGATCGTTAATTTATTAATGGTCTAGATCTGATGGTTACATCATGTTTAACGTATGACTCTTCAAATATACAATATTATTATAAATAAGTGTCAAAATACTCATTTTGTTAAATAAATTTTAAAAACACTTTGGTCAAGTAAAAAACTCAATAATTGTTCCGTATCCAATAAGTACTACAACAATAACGATAAAAATAAAAAGATTGCTTTGATTAAAATGCTCCATATATTGGGCTGGCCCCATAAGGTTCAATTATAAAAAGTTGAGGTGTTAAAATATTATTTTTTCATCACAAAATGTTATACATATGTATTATATGCGAGATTATTGACAAGCTTAATACCAACCTCATTATCAACCTCAATAACGTTATGATAAACCGAGCATGAGCAAAAAGCTTCAGATTTTCATTTCCAATCGTATATACGAGCTGAGCTTGAATCAAGTTGAGACCGAGATTTATAAAAGTTAAACAAGATGATCTTTTCATCGACTGCAGCTCGGGATCGTGTCACCCATAATTGTAAATATACTTGCATCCAAGTGCGGGCCTAGTGGGTTTATAAATGGATATTTTCCGCTTAGTGTTAGTTTTTGTTAAGATATCTTTGAAATAAATCTGGTTCATAAATTTTGTGCCACATAAGTACATATATAGTTAGTCCAAAAAGTACATATATTTCCTTAATTTCTTTACTATTTTTTTAAAAGTTATTTATTTTAGTTTTTTTTATACTAGTGTAACACCGGAGATTAGAAGTAGTCTTTTTATTCTCGGGTTAGCCTGAAAGTAAGGTAGAATTTGTTTACAATTTCATCTCTTTTGTACCTTGCTCTGAAAAGATTGATATCATTTACATCTTTATTTTTGTTCACACACAAAGACACAAATCCTCGCATTCTATTTTGTTTTTATCTAAATGTGTAGATTAACCTAAGATTTAAAAAATACGCGGAGGGCAAAAGAGTCCAAAAGTTTCAAAAATTAGGCGGAAGGAATAAAGTTGTTAATTTTCTGAACTAATTTTTATCACTATTGATATTTCTAGTTATGAAGAAATAAATATAAGCGGCGATATTACATTATATTGTGTTTAGTAAATATTACCGGTGTATTACATTGTGTTATCTCCAATGATATTTAATTATTTTTATCACTAGTGAAATATAAATATTGATAAATATTTTTTTGTCAAATTTGCAACTTTAATATATCCACCGTTTTTTTTTTGCAAATTTTGAATATTTTGACAAAAACGGCTCCTCCGTTTTTTATGAAATTAATAATGAACGGTTAGAATTAGTCTTTTAGACCAAAAGTAATTCTTTTTTATGTTTTGGCAAAAACAACTCTTCCGTGCTTATATCTCGTATATTTGCAATTCTTTTTTATGCTTTGGCAAAATTTTGAACCAAACATATTGTGCGATATCGCGAATAAAAACATAAGCTGCATAGTACTAGTTAACATTTACAAAGTTTATTATTAAGAATAGCTTGCTTGACGAGCTTAGACTTGGTATGCACCCAACACAAATGCAATACAACTTGTCCCTTTTTCCTCCTTAAATTTTGGTAATAATGTAAACTTCAATCATCAAGTTGACACTTATACCAAAAACAAGGAAGTCGAGGGTGATTATCGAGTGCCACGTTACTTTTAATACATATGGCGCGACAGCCATAGCAAACATACTTATAAGTCTCGTGCAATGCAAC
The DNA here is from genome assembly GCA_025667525.1 of Glebionis coronaria. NCBI lineage: Eukaryota > Viridiplantae > Streptophyta > Magnoliopsida > Asterales > Asteraceae > Glebionis > Glebionis coronaria. The sequence continues at coordinate 1,516,515 of JANFOE010000104.1, forward strand.
ATAACAAATTAACAACTCATTTCTAAACTACTAGCAATAGAATCAAATCAAATGCATTCAAAATGTCGCTTGAACATCCTAAAAAAGTAAAGTATTAGAAAATACTAAGCAACCGATATATCCAATTAACAAATTTTGAGCAATCCAACGAAAAATCAAAAGAAAAAGAACATCTTAACTCTTATATTGTGCAAAGAGTGCTTAATTATTGTGTAATGTGTATCAATACCGATGCTAATCATAAAGCAAAACTTGATTTTTGATAATTTTGTTTGAGTAACTTTTAGTTGGTCAATAATAGAGGTAAGTCAAATTTAAGTTGAGTAGATTGGCTTAAAACCCCATTTCTATGTAATTTTGTTTTAATCTAACTCTTTACTAGTTGAATAAAATATTGTCGTTCAAAACACGTTAATGCTAATCAACAATATATGTAATACTTGATATAAAAAAAATATAAAACATGTTCATGATAAATTGTGTTAAAGTATGATCTAATGAAATCTTATCATTGCTTTGAATTAAATAAACAAAATAATTTTTTGTGCCACAATTATTAAGAATTATACTGGTATAAAGTTTAAAAAGAAATTATACAAACTAAAATTTCTGAATAACTTTTTGCGTTGTTATGTTTTGTAAAAATACTAAGTTTTTACAACACCCACCATCGTTCAAAGAAACAAACATTTCCTTACTTATATATGTTTCGTGCATGCATTATACAAATTGAGGTCAAGATTTTTGTTGTAGATGCATATGTCATGGCGTTTAAATTTGAATTTAAATATCAATCGCAGATGCACTTACAATTGATATAAGCTTTCGATTTTTTTCTCTTCATAATATATTGTTAATTTAAACGCATAAAACTTTGCATCTACAATCCATATAATAAGCCTTCCATTTTCTCTCTCTTTACTTCAACTAATCTCGTAAAGCACACGAGCGTAGAGGTATTAACGAGTCAAGATTTTAACGAGTTACTCAAGCAGGTTTAATTCGATCGCGAACATAATACTCTCGTCTTCTAGCCAGTTTCTAACAAATATTATTTTTCGATTAGTTTGACGGGAAGAAAACTACTAATATTATGCATGACTCGTGCGTAAGCTCGTTTAATATCTAGAGTCGAACGAGCTAAACAAGCTAGTCAAACTTAACACGCTAATCGAGACTAACGAGCCAAACGCTAATATTATACAATTACTTATATTTTATAGTAAAATAAATTAAAACAAAGCACAAAAGCAGGTTGAAGAACTCACTCGTTAATGATCAAGGAAGAAACACAAGCTACATTAACATAGAGTTGAGAATAACGCATTTGACAAACATATAGTTGTTATGCACCCAACACATATGCAATACAACATGATTTTTTTTCCTCTTCATAATTTGGCAATAATGTAAACATTAAGGAAAACTTGCAATTATTAAGCTGACTTTTATAAGAAAAAACAAGGAAGTCGAGGAGGATTATTGGGTGCGACCTGTAATGTATATGGCAACGGCAATCATAGGCGAAATCACTTGAGGACCAATAAGGGCCATGACCCGTTTAGAAATTTTCGTATTAACAAAAATTATCCTTTTACTTATCAACGTTTTACTTTGTAAATAGTAGATTTTAAAGATACATGATTAATTGGCCTTTTCTAATTTTATAATTTACACTTCGACTCTTCCAACAAAAATAGACTAGCTCTGCCATCGGCGATGATTGATTTTAAGGCAAAGTGAACACAGATGTAGTAAAATCGTACACGTTTTAGGAAAAACGCGTATGAGTGGCAAGTATTAAGTCTTACGCTTTAGGAAAAACGTAAAACCGAATAAATGCGGGTTCGTTCTCGAAGGAGGTGTGTGTATTAGTGTGCCAAAATAAAATAACAATGTTTGGATTAGTGACGTTTTTGGTTGAGAAGAGAAAAAAAAAGTAAAGACGAGTTACACTACGATTAAACTACGACGAATTAACGTAAAACGATGACGTAAATACGTAAAACGTGACGAAATTAAAAATTAAAACCTAAAAATTAATTAAATGATTAATCTAAGTCTTAAATAATATAAATAAGAATAAAAATCCAACAAATATATTTTAAAACCTTTTATTAATTAAATATTCAATTTTTAATGCTAATTAAAGCCCAAAAATTAAATATAATTAACAAAATGTCCAAAATATTAATTTATTGAACTAATAACTAACTTATATTATTTAATGACTAAAAACTATTTTTCTTGAATTTTAAAAATTATTTTTCTATTTTTTAATCACTAAAAACTATTTTTAAATTAAAATAATCCTAGAAATTAATAAAATAATGCCAAAATTAATCTTACAATTTTAAAAATCCTAAATTACCCTAGTGAACAGTAGAAAATTGAAAAAGTTTTAAAAAAAAAGTAAAAATTTGCACTAAAAGACAAAACTAGTTAATAATTAAACCCTAATTATACTAATTTAATTATAAAAAATAATTAATAAGTGAACAGTAACTAATTTTTAAACTAAAAATCTTAAACTAATTTTCTAAATCTAGGAAAAATTTTAAATCTGAAAAATAAAACTTTTTTCCACTAAATTCCAAAAACAGCCTATTTAAAATTAATTAAAAATGCAATTAAATATAAAAAATAGAAAATGAACAGTAACACCAAAATAAACTAAACTGAAAAATCAGAAAATTAAAAAGAAAAATATTGCAAAAAGAATGAAACCCTAATTCTTAAAAAAGGTCACAAAAGACAAAATTTTAAGTTACTGATGTTGACCTTTTTGTGTTTTCTGTCTTTTTGTGTAGCAGTGGCTACAACAAACCTATCAGTGGGAAAGGAGTTCCCACTGACAGTATAAAAAACGGGCTGTGGACTTTTTGATTTGTAACTTGAGCTAGAGTTCGTTTTGTTGGACAAGATTGGCACCCCTACACTCAGTGGAGTGTAGGGAGTCAAGATAAACACAAAAAACACCAAGCACAATGCAAAATACACACAAAAATCCCTATGAACAGTTGCTGTAATGGACTAGGGGGGCTGTGGGGGGCTTTTCTGATCTAGTGTGCACTTGGGTGGATTTCAAAGACTGGAAACTAGCATACAACTCAAACACAACAAGTAAAAATTATCTATAATCCTAGATTAGCCCTAACACTAGCAGATTACACAATTGGAGAACAAATTAAAGCTAAAATCAAGCAGATTTGGAGCACTTTCTGATTTTTACTAGTTAAAACTCATGGTGCACATATAATATGCTTAAAAAGCTATGAAACCTGAAGAAACCTACCTAATGTATCCTATTACTACCTATAGAGTAAGATAGATTACTCAAATCACACAAACTCTCAAAACTTACTTGTCTAAACAACAAATCCAAACACTACCTTATATATCTAAAATGAAAATTTATTAAACCAATACTTAACAAACTCAAACCAAATTGACCTAAACTATTTATAACATGCATAAAAGGGACAGATAAGCATAATCAAACAGAAACATCAACAAATAAACATGAAATACTCAAAATCACATAAAATTCTCATAAAGCTCAAAGAAAAAGGAAAAGGGGTTCAAGCCTTGATTGAGCTGATGCCTTCCTTAGACCAGCTATTTGAGCTTATGTAGAACTTGTAGGAAGAGTGCTGAGTGTAGAGAACAGGTGTGGGGACCACAACAGTCCCAAACACACCCCAAATATCTTCAAATTGGAAAAATGAAAGGAGAAGGATGGAAAGGTCTTGTCTTGTACCTGCACAAGCACCACAAAACAGAGAACAGAAAAGAAGCTTGTTTAAGCTACTTCCACAAGCTTGTCAAGCTTGTGAGGGTAGCTTATTCAAACAGTAAGAATGATAAAGAAAATATGATTTTATGAAAATAATTCTTTAAAATGAACCTTTTTGAAACCAACTACAATCCTACAAAATCTTATCACAAACTGATTTTTAGCATGAAAAATCCACTATCACTTCATTAACATGTAAAATTCATGTTTTGAAAGATTTTTCTTTGTTTGAGAAAACAAACCTTTGAAAAACGACTATGATCAAATATCTTTAAACTAAATGTGCATTAAAAAAAAATGAATAATTAAACTAAAGAACTTTAAAGGGAACACAGAATTATTGCATAAATTTCAAAAATTCATTTTCATTAATATTAAGAAAAATACAATAAAACTGGAACAAAATAAAATGGGACACAACTCGTCCCATTTATACTACTCTAGATACAATAAAATAAAGTGAAAACCCTAGTTTCTAAACTTCCAGGAATGCCCTTGGTGTCTTCAAAAAAATGTGGTCAAGACCCATGTGATTGACAGTGGGTGATGTACAGCTGTTGAAGATTGATCCTACACGTTCAAAACTCCTTAGGGACCAAGAAATTGCTTTGAGCCGTTGATGGAGTCAACAGATTCTCTCTTTGCCATATTTGGGTAGACAGGGGAGGTCGGGGGGACCCATTTGGGTGAGTGGGAGAGTGTATTGTTTGGTGGGTTTTGATTAGGGTGGGTTTAATTGTTAATCTGGAAACTTAGGGTTTTAATTATGGAAGGGTTAAGAAACGGGGTAATTAGGGTTCATAACCGGGATTAGGGAAAATGATAAACAGTAATTGTTTGGCGCTAGTTTTGTGCGTTTAAAAAAAAAGGTTTAATTAATAAAACTGGTTTAGTGGGTTGGTCGGGTTAAAAGGTGGGTTTGGGTAGGGTAAATGGATTTGGGTGGTACCCGGGTGACGTGGCAAGGGCTGAGTGGGTGTAATGGTTTGGTTAATTGGCAGTTTTGGTCCCCAGATTTCCACCTTGTCTTCATATGATGTTAAATACTCCACTCCTTTGTAATAGAAGTTTTGAAACTTCTATTTTGGCCACAAATGTTTTTCAAAAATGTTACACAAGGGCATTTTATGCAATTAATGCATTCTTCAAGGGCATAAATGGTATTTTCTTGAAACTTAAGGACCAATCTTGTAATAATAGAGATTTACAAGGGTCAAAAGTGACAAGTCTTCAAAAGTTGAGGGACCCATCTTGCCAATCTTCAAAACTTCAAGGACTTCAAAGGAAATTCATGATTCGGGTCCGGTTTTCTTGTGCGGCTTCGTTTCCCGTGTTCGTTTTTGCTTGATTCCTTTGATCTTTTGGTGAATTCACGATATCCATACCTAAAATACACAATGAACAAACATAGGCACATATATGGGTATTTTGACGATATTTTAAGCGTTTTAAGCCCGATTTGGACGATGAGACTATGTATAAATACAGTCTCATCACTCCCCCATACTAAACCATTGCCGTGTCCCCACGCAATGCTAGAATTAAGTATCTTAGCACCTCCAAAATTCATTTTATGATGACATTTATTCAAGACATAAATTTAAATAAACTACTACACGTGTTTTAGGCATAATGTATTGTTTTCATCACGAGAATGTGACTTTTAGGATCATAGAACAAGAACACGTGAATGCTTCGTTAGAAATAATTTCGTCGTCCTCGATTTTCACCCAATTCCATGCTAAGCGTGTAACGAGATCATTGTTATTATAAGTTAGCAACACGAGCACATCTCATGAGTGTTAATTACGAACCTAAACTCCCTTATTCCTACTTGGTATCTCTTATATTTTATTTTGTCTTAATGATCACGAGGATACATCATCGACTTATGCGTGAATAGAGATTAAGTCTAAAAATAGAAACTTAACGGTGTAACCAAAATCATCAAATCAATAATTCACCCCAATAGACAACGATGTCAAAAAATTAAGTCAACAAGAAGGATCGATAAACACGGTTTTATAACGGTTTTGAACATGAGACTTATTACCAAGACTTTTATACGCCCCCTAACGGAAGGGCCTTATTATCTTTGGTTTACCTTCATCTTTTATTCAACTTCGCCATGAAGCTTTTATTATGACTTCGGTCTTGCCTTGCCTTTTATTATCCGCCTCATCGGTGGTTTTATTAGCCAAAGACGTATATCCTCACGCTAAAGCGAATTTTGGATCTTTAAAGCTTCGAAGATTAAGGCTTGATTCACTTTCAATTTGGGCATAGATTTTTCGGCCTTGTGAGCTTCAAATTTTTGCTTAATTTAGGTGAGCACTTGAAATCTTATTATTAGGTGAAGCTTTCGATTATTCGGGTGCCAATACTTCAAAACCGTGACGCTGGCGATACCTTAATGTTTTCTCAATTTAATTACATGGAAGCTACCAAAACAAATTAGAAACCCAACAATAGTGACTAAACCGCCAAATCAATATTTATTAACAATTTATTATGCAAAAGCGTTGGGAGAATAAGCTAATAATTACTACACATAAGATCGTGAGATTACGAGACTTATAAATAACTCTATCATTTCTCGTCCTCATTTAAGAGACTTAGCCTAAAAAAGTTAAGGAATCGAAGCTAAGTGCTCAACACGCACGGTCGAGTCAAAAATTACTCTCGTTCTCACCATCGGAAAACCTACATTCGTGTCTTAAACACTTATGAAAAACTAGAAAAATTTTAAAATTTGGCCATTTTTAGCCTTATTTGCAACAAAACGATAACAAAAAGATGAAAATTGGATTGCGTGTTGACGTAAGCAAGGTGAAGTATCTACTCACCCCCCCATACTAAAACTAAACATTGTCCTCAATGTTTCGAGTCTAGGGGTGTAAACACCCCCATAATAGAGACGAAGTTGAATGCTTAATCTCGAGCATGGAAAGGGTAAAACGAATAACCTATAAGCCGTTTATGAATTATGCTAATAAGATAAACGTTAGAACATCAAAAGGATATCATCGGATATCGGAATCTCCAAAGGCAACGATCGAAGCTCGAGTGCTACGTAAAACGAACACGAGAGGCTTCAATGATGACGATGAACCTAATAGATCACAATCACAAACAACCACGAAACAAAGGTAGGAAGAGCACAAGTCCCCTCGTTACATTAACTAAGAAAGCGATAATATTTACAAGGATAAGCATGAGAATCCCCCACGAGGCACCTTGTTTTTGATAACCGAGTCAAAAGCTCGACTCGAATCCCCATAAATGTGATCATTTAGGGATAATCTTGGTATGGTCATTTTTGGTGGGACTTACATGATAAACAAGGCCCAAAAGTACATGGAGTACTTTAAAAACCCGATAAACGTATATCGGGGTCAAAGATGGCGTCTTCGTTTTCGGATGAAAGACGAAACAACGCCACTTCGACACGTGCCAAAACCTCAAAGAGGTAGAAGAAAAGAGATGAGAAGTAGAAAGGTGGGGCAATGGGTAAGTCACTAAAATGAGCTACTCGAGGTAGACTCACACCAAGCAAATAGATAAGATTTCCATTTATTGCATCGGTGGAAGACCGAGATTTCCCTTTACAAGCAATTCCGGGATCGTAAATCTCGTCCTCGGTGGAGAAATGGGAGGGAACATTTGGGGCTTCCCCCACGCTAAATCCACACCAACCATCGTCAAAAGGAGTAGACGAGGTGGTAGCACTCATAACACGATGTGATGACGGAGTTAAACATGTAGAAAAATCTTTTAAAACATTTTTAAAATCTTTTCCTTTTTCATCGTTTTTAAACTCTTTATGAAAACCCGATTGAATAATGTCGAAAATATTTGGCGTGTCAAATTCAAAATTAGTCGCGCTAAAAATCCTCACATTTAAGTCATTGGTGGGAGGGGGTGGCGGATTATATAAGTTCTCAAAACGTTTGTCAATAAAGAACACCGCCCCCTCGGGGTCTACATACTCGTCATCCTCATGAACGTCGATCTCATCGATTTCTTCATCAAAGATAGGCTTGTCAAACCAAGGTTTGTCATTCCCCTCCTTGAGTATCTTAGAAACTCTCTCGAAAAGATCACGATCAAGCACGAAACCATCATTCTTTTGTGGGGATCGTTGATAAGTTAGATCCTCACGAATGTGGTAAACGTCATTCTCAAATGAGGAGTGTTGATTAGGTAACTCCTCGAGAATGGGATTTTTAGTGGTCACATGAGTTGGTTCGTCATCAAAAATAAGACGTTCCAACTCATTTAGTTCATCCTCGATCTTGGAAAGGTCGACCTCACTTGTAGGTGGAAGTGAAGGCATAAGAGCTAGCTCTCGTTCAATGATTTCCTCAATCTCGGGATCAAACTCATAATCATCGTACTTCACATGTTTCTTCTTAGGAGAATCAAAAATAGCATGTGGATGTCGAAGTACGTGATCAAGCTCGGCAAAATCGCCATCGTCATCGTCAAAGAAAGAGTCGATGTGAGCACTCACAACCATGGACTTACAAGCACTAGGGCTATGCTTAGGTGACTTTTCTAAGACGAGAGGATCGATGTCGATAAACCCTTTAGCTTCAACGGGTGTTGGGCTAGGCAAAGGAGGCACTTCGATGGAGTTAGAAGTTGAAGCCTCAAAGTCATGGTCCTTCGAAGGTGGTGAAGACGAATCCATTTTGGTCATTGTCGTGATGGCATTAACGTCACCCTTCGGAATTGGTGGTTCACTTGTTTCGCTAAAAACATCCCAAAGTGAGTTTTCATCCATAAATTTACACATACCCTTTTGAATTAGGTACACGTATTCTTTATCATTAAAATCATCATCTTTAAAACCGTTTTTCTTAATTCTTTCAAAACATGCATCAAGCTTCATTCTTTCCGCTAAAGTAAACATTTTGAAATCATTAGAATTTGAATCATTAGGTTTTGAAACCTCGGTTTTTTCATTCTCATAAAATCCTTGGGATTTCCTAGCGAAAAAGTCTATTTTCTCATCCCCATATCTCATAGTAAGTCTCCCCTCGTGAACGTCGATTACGGTTCGAGCCGTCGATAAGAATGGTCGGCCTAAAATAATGGGACATTTAGGGTCACACTCGTAATCGGATATAACGAAATCCGCGGGAAAAACAAACTTTCCAATCCTAACATAGACATCCTCGGCTATTCCAATTGGTATTAAAGGTGTACAATTTGCAAGCTCGATTGTCATGTTCATGGGGGTAAGCGAAGGTAATCTCATCAATTTCCAAAGAGAATGAGGCATAAGATTGATGCTAGCACCTAAATCGGCAAGGGCTAAACATCCCTCAATCTCGGAAAAATCACAAGGTAGTAGAAATTGGCCCGGATCCTTTTCCTTTCTCGGCATACGCCTTTTGGGTTTTTTAAGAAGGATCGAAGCACAAGTTTCTTCAAGGGTTACTTTGGTAAGGTCGACAAAGCTCTCTTTTTGAACCGTGGATGGAATTTGAGGTACACGAGGGTGTGCACTCTTTTCCTTGGTCGCCACGTTCACCCCATCGACTTTAGAACAAGAAGACGTCTTAGAAGTCGAGGGTTGAGAGGGATAAACAACACGGAATCCTTCAAGGTTAGGGGTAATCACACGACCTTTCTCACGAGACGAGGCGGCTTTACATTGTTCTTTCGGATTAGCAACGGTGTCACTAGGTAACGAACTTGATGACGAACCCGAGGCTTTGTTCATTATAGCCGAAAACATCTTTTTAATATCAATTTGCCCTTGCTCAATCTTCGTGTTTTGCAATTTCAAAGTATTTGTAAAGTCGTTTTTCAAAGTACCAATTTCTCCCTCTAATCGTCTCATATTAGCCTCATTCGTTTTCATGTAATTTTGAAAATCGTTTGACGAACTATTTTGATTTGAATTAAAGTTCCCTTGGTTTTGATTATTTCTTTGAAAATTGTTTTGATTCCCACTTGAAAAATTGTTTCCTTGATTGTTATCTCTATTTTGCCAAGTTATATTACGACCTTGATTATAACCTCCTTGATTTTGATTCGAAAAATTTCCTTGTTGATTGTTTCCATGAAAATTGTTTCGATTTTGAAAATTGTTGCCTTGGTTATAATTGCCTTGTTGTGATGGACCCGCGTTATTTTGATTTGAAAAATTGTTGTTTAACGCACTCACATTCGACGTTTGGCCATCCGTAGCCGCACACTCGTAATAATTATGAGGTCCACCACAAAACGTACACGAGACCTCAACCGCTTTCACCGTAGCGGGAGCGTCTTTCTTTTGCATCTCAATGAGATAAGACGTGAACACATTCGTCAACTTATCGACTTTTGCATCAACCCTCTCAATGTCGCGATTAGAACTACTAACATTGGCGACATTGGCAACACTCGGTGCGTTGCGGAGTTGGTAAACCTTGGATCGATTTTCGATAATTATCAAAGCTTCTCTCGGAGTCTTACACAAAAAGTTGCCACCGGCGGCGGAATTCAACGAGTCTTGTTCGTGAAAATTAAGACCGTTGTAAAACGTATCGATTTGGTGAAACTCGGAAAAACCATGGTGAGGACATTGCCTAAGCAATTCCTTAAAACGATCCCACGCGTCTCTAAAAGATTCATTCGATTTTTGCTCAAATTTCGTAATCTCGTTTTTGAAAAACGTTGTCTTAGACGGTGGGAAAAAATAATTAACGAACTTGGAAACGAGATCCTTCCACGTAGTTATCGAATTAGGTGGCTCTTTCTCGTACCAATCCTTGGCGGCACCATCGAGCGAGTACGGAAAAAGCATAAGCTTGACGACATCGGTGTCGACGTTCTTAAACTTGCTCGTGGCCAAAAGACGATCAAAATTCCGAATATGGTCGTGAGGATTATCGGCTTCACGACCTCGAAACTTCGTAGCTTGGATCAACGAAAGCATTCCGCTCTTGATCTCAAAATTCTCCGCCTCGATAGCGGGAATTACGATCGCGTCTCCATAACCCTCGGTGGGCGCTTGGAGCAATTCCATCATAGAACGATTGTCGGCCATCTCCTCTTCGGTTTCTTCAACAACGATATTAGGAACGTCGGTTTCTAATTCTCGTCTACGTCGTCGATTCCTTCGATTACGATTGCGTCGATTCGAAGCTTCACTAGAATTGGAATAGTCCTTCGATCGAGTGCGCATGCACTAAGCGTAGAATGGGTGGTAGCAAAGAAGATTCTTTTTGCGGCTTTTCGATTTTTTTCAATTTTTTTGGTTTTTGATTGGTTTTTTAATTTTTTTGGATTTTTGAATGTATTACGTAGACACAAATCTACAAATCTCTCCTCGAATCGACTTTCTCGATTAAAAGAGCCTCAAAGAATGAAAATGATCACGTGGAGTGAACGTTCTCGATGACTTTAGAACGTTGGTGGAACACCAAAACGTTCAAGAGGGTTTAATCTTGAAAACACAAGCAAATATAATATACGTAGATAATACTTGGGCGGCAAACCCTCGATTGACCCTCTTTCTCAAAACACGCACAAGCAAGCGGAGGAAACGAGGCGGCGCGAAGCACTTAAGAGCCTTTTTCCTTTAGGTCGTGAAATAAAACCGCCTTATACCCACCTTATAGTTTGTGTTAATTGAAATTAAGCCTCACGAAAGTATTTATCTATTTTGCCTTTAAACTTTTGCTTTGGATTCGAATACAATGATCGAGTGATGAAATCCCGAATCAAGGTTGTGATTTCTCACGTATTTGGAGTACTTGTATATTTATTTGTTCTTACGTAGATACAATATAGTAATAATAATATTCACAATAAAAACGAAAACCAATATATCTACAATATAGTAAAGATTAATTTGTGTTTAATCTAGGAAAACTAAACACGATTTATTTGGATATTATAATATAGTAATGAAAAATAACAAAAATGAGTATATACGTTTATGTACGCTTTCCAAAAATGAAAAGCAAAAACGCACTACTCACACAAACACGATACTAATAATAATGGCACACAAACACTTCCCCGGCAGCGGCGCCAAAAATTGATGTAGTAAAATCGTACACGTTTTAGGAAAAACGCGTATGAGTGGCAAGTATTAAGTCTTACGCTTTAGGAAAAACGTAAAACCGAATAAATGCGGGTTCGTTCTCGAAGGAGGTGTGTGTATTAGTGTGCCAAAATAAAATAACAATGTTTGGATTAGTGACGTTTTTGGTTGAGAAGAGAAAAAAAAAGTAAAGACGAGTTACACTACGATTAAACTACGACGAATTAACGTAAAACGATGACGTAAATACGTAAAACGTGACGAAATTAAAAATTAAAACCTAAAAATTAATTAAATGATTAATCTAAGTCTTAAATAATATAAATAAGAATAAAAATCCAACAAATATATTTTAAAACCTTTTATTAATTAAATATTCAATTTTTAATGCTAATTAAAGCCCAAAAATTAAATATAATTAACAAAATGTCCAAAATATTAATTTATTGAACTAATAACTAACTTATATTATTTAATGACTAAAAACTATTTTTCTTGAATTTTAAAAATTATTTTTCTATTTATTAATCACTAAAAACTATTTTTAAATTAAAATAATCCTAGAAATTAATAAAATAATGCCAAAATTAATCTTACAATTTTAAAAATCCTAAATTACCCTAGTGAACAGTAGAAAATTGAAAAAGTTTAAAAAAAAAAGTAAAAATTTGCACTAAAAGACAAAACTAGTTAATAATTAAACCCTAATTATACTAATTTAATTATAAAAAATAATTAATAAGTGAACAGTAACTAATTTTTAAACTAAAAATCTTAAACTAATTTTCTAAATCTAGGAAAAATTTTAAATCTGAAAATAAAACTTTTTTCCACTAAATTCCAAAAACAGCCTATTTAAAATTAATTAAAAATGCAATTAAATATAAAAAATAGAAAATGAACAGTAACACCAAAATAAACTAAACTGAAAAATCAGAAAATTAAAAAGAAAAATATTGCAAAAAGAATGAAACCCTAATTCTTAAAAAAGGTCACAAAAGACAAAATTTTAAGTTACTGATGTTGACCTTTTTGTGTTTTCTGTCTTTTTGTGTAGCAGTGGCTACAACAAACCTATCAGTGGGAAAGGAGTTCCCACTGACAGTATAAAAAAACGGGCTGTGGACTTTTTGATTTGTAACTTGAGCTAGAGTTCGTTTTGTTGGACAAGATTGGCACCCCTACACTCAGTGGAGTGTAGGGAGTCAAGATAAACACAAAAAACACCAAGCACAATGCAAAATACACACAAAAATCCCTATGAACAGTTGCTGTAATGGACTAGGGGGGCTGTGGGGGGCTTTTCTGATCTAGTGTGCACTTGGGTGGATTTCAAAGACTGGAAACTAGCATACAACTCAAACACAACAAGTAAAAATTATCTATAATCCTAGATTAGCCCTAACACTAGCAGATTACACAATTGGAGAACAAATTAAAGCTAAAATCAAGCAGATTTGGAGCACTTTCTGATTTTTACTAGTTAAAACTCATGGTGCACATATAATATGCTTAAAAAGCTATGAAACCTGAAGAAACCTACCTAATGTATCCTATTACTACCTATAGAGTAAGATAGATTACTCAAATCACACAAACTCTCAAAACTTACTTGTCTAAACAACAAATCCAAACACTACCTTATATATCTAAAATGAAAATTTATTAAACCAATACTTAACAAACTCAAACCAAATTGACCTAAACTATTTATAACATGCATAAAAGGGACAGATAAGCATAATCAAACAGAAACATCAACAAATAAACATGAAATACTCAAAATCACATAAAATTCTCATAAAGCTCAAAGAAAAAGGAAAAGGGGTTCAAGCCTTGATTGAGCTGATGCCTTCCTTAGACCAGCTATTTGAGCTTATGTAGAACTTGTAGGAAGAGTGCTGAGTGTAGAGAACAGGTGTGGGGACCACAACAGTCCCAAACACACCCCAAATATCTTCAAATTGGAAAAATGAAAGGAGAAGGATGGAAAGGTCTTGTCTTGTACCTGCACAAGCACCACAAAACAGAGAACAGAAAAGAAGCTTGTTTAAGCTACTTCCACAAGCTTGTCAAGCTTGTGAGGGTAGCTTATTCAAACAGTAAGAATGATAAAGAAAATATGATTTTATGAAAATAATTCTTTAAAATGAACCTTTTTGAAACCAACTACAATCCTACAAAATCTTATCACAAACTGATTTTTAGCATGAAAAATCCACTATCACTTCATTAACATGTAAAATTCATGTTTTGAAAGATTTTTCTTTGTTTGAGAAAACAAACCTTTGAAAAACGACTATGATCAAATATCTTTAAACTAAATGTGCATTAAAAAAAATGAATAATTAAACTAAAGAACTTTAAAGGGAACACAGAATTATTGCATAAATTTCAAAAATTCATTTTCATTAATATTAAGAAAAATACAATAAAACTGGAACAAAATAAAATGGGACACAACTCGTCCCATTTATACTACTCTAGATACAATAAAATAAAGTGAAAACCCTAGTTTCTAAACTTCCAGGAATGCCCTTGGTGTCTTCAAAAAAATGTGGTCAAGACCCATGTGATTGACAGTGGGTGATGTACAGCTGTTGAAGATTGATCCTACACGTTCAAAACTCCTTAGGGACCAAGAAATTGCTTTGAGCCGTTGATGGAGTCAACAGATTCTCTCTTTGCCATATTTGGGTAGACAGGGGAGGTCGGGGGGACCCATTTGGGTGAGTGGGAGAGTGTATTGTTTGGTGGGTTTTGATTAGGGTGGGTTTAATTGTTAATCTGGAAACTTAGGGTTTTAATTATGGAAGGGTTAAGAAACGGGGTAATTAGGGTTCATAACCGGGATTAGGGAAAATGATAAACAGTAATTGTTTGGCGCTAGTTTTGTGGGTTTAAAAAAAAGGTTTAATTAATAAAACTGGTTTAGTGGGTTGGTCGGGTTAAAAGGTGGGTTTGGGTAGGGTAAATGGATTTGGGTGGTACCCGGGTGACGTGGCAAGGGCTGAGTGGGTGTAATGGTTTGGTTAATTGGCAGTTTTGGTCCCCAGATTTCCACCTTGTCTTCATATGATGTTAAATACTCCACTCCTTTGTAATAGAAGTTTTGAAACTTCTATTTTGGCCACAAATGTTTTTCAAAAATGTTACACAAGGGCATTTTATGCAATTAATGCATTCTTCAAGGGCATAAATGGTATTTTCTTGAAACTTAAGGACCAATCTTGTAATAATAGAGATTTACAAGGGTCAAAAGTGACAAGTCTTCAAAAGTTGAGGGACCCATCTTGCCAATCTTCAAAACTTCAAGGACTTCAAAGGAAATTCATGATTCGGGTCCGGTTTTCTTGTGCGGCTTCGTTTCCCGTGTTCGTTTTTGCTTGATTCCTTTGATCTTTTGGTGAATTCACGATATCCATACCTAAAATACACAATGAACAAACATAGGCACATATATGGGTATTTTGACGATATTTTAAGCGTTTTAAGCCCGATTTGGACGATGAGACTATGTATAAATACAGTCTCATCAAACACAAATACAACTAAGGTAACAAAATTTTTACGGGCCACTGGCCGATCTTGCAATTAATATCAACATGAATAATATGTTAGATCCCGACAGAACGAAGTATAAAAGAGGTAAAATACGTGAAATATAAATTAGGTGACAAGGTAATTAAAATCTATCAGGTAAACATCAATACCGTATTCAAGATTTGAAGTAAAGTTTTGATTCAATCATGTTTTCAGTTATTTGTAAACATTTTTCTAGAAAAGGACATCACTTTTCACTAACTAAACACGCTTAGATAATCTCATCTTTCTAGGTACCTATATAACTAGGGAAAAAACAACCCTTTTATAATCCGAACCGAAAAATAACCAAAACTGGTTTTAAAAAATTGGTTTTCTTTAAAATCGGTTTATTTCAAACCGATTCGACGATTTCTAACCGGTTTAATAAAATGACTAGGACTGGTTTAAAAAACGGTTATAACCGAACATATCTAGTTAAAAACCGGTTATCATCTAACTAAAAACTAGTTTCAAACCGACCCGATTTAAGTTAAACCGACTTGTTAGTCATTTTACTTCAAATCAACCGAATTATCGTATATTTCAGTTATTTTTTTGATTTTTTTTACTTATGTTGTGCGGAGTGCTTAATTATTGTGTAATGTGTATCAGTAACGATGCTAATTACTATCATGCCATTAGCGAATGCATAAAGTGAAATTTTTAGTGATTTAGGTCACACCTATTGGTGGTAACTTTTTATATTTGACAAATAAATCTCTCGTTGAACATTTTCTTATTTTATTATTTTAATTTGATATAAAGGTGAAGATTAACGTAAAATTAAAAAAAATATGAAGACTATTTTTGCCAAAATGTCTAAAAGTTTCAAAAATCGGACGGTGAGACTAAAGTTGTAAATTTTCCGAACTGATTTTTATCAATTATAATATTTCACCAGTGAAAACAATGAACTATAACTATTGATTAAATAATGAATATCAGTGGTGACATTACACTATAATTGTGTTTATTAAATATCATTGATGATATTTTATTGTGTTATTATTAGTGATATTTCATTGTTTTTATCACTAGTGAAATATCACCATTGATAAAATATTTTTTTTGTCAAATTTATAATTTTAATCCCTCCGTCGTTTTTTGCAATTTTTTTGACATTTTGGCAAAAATGACCCCTCCGCATATTTTTTTCATGAGATTTAATATTAAGTAATGAATGACTAGGATTAGTCCCATTGCTTGCAAGTAAAAAAAAGAAAAACTAAATAACTCAACTCTTTCGCTATATGCTTATATCACTAGCTCCTTAAAAAGCTACAATTAAATCAACAATATATGTCGGGGGTAAAACTAGTAGGAGGACTAGTGATACCGTGTCACCTTTAATAAATTTATTTCACTCATTATTTATGTGTTTTACATATCGTTTTTTTACTTATTTTCACATTAAGCCCCTTCAATACTATGACTTTTTAATTTAAAATAGTCATTCTTTTAACTAAAAATCTTGATTTCATCCATGTTATGTAGTACTCAATGTAAAAGAACAATATAATACCTATTTGCTTCATGATAAATTGTGTTAATGTATTATGCCCTACAAAGAACCATATTTGAGCTTGGTTTAAATTTTATTATAGCTTTAAAAATCAATAAAATAGATTTTGGTGTCACTAAATAAATAAGAATTAAACATTGGTATACAATTTTATAAAATAATTTTAGTCGATACAAATTAATTTTTCTAAATAAGTATTTACTTACTTTTTGAAAAAAATAACTAAATTTCTACATCTTTAGTCCCACGTCGTTCAAAAAACAAACATTTATATGTTTATGTATACTTGTGTAAACACCTCATATGAGTTGAAGCCAAAACATTTGTTGTTGATGCATGGGTATATGACGTTTAAATTCAAATTAAATTTAAACGCATGTTTCAATGACGTCAACAACTGATATAAGCCTTCAATTTTTCTTTCTTTTTTCAAACTAATCTTGTACGAGTAATACATAAGAGGGTAAAGGTGTTGACGAGTTGAGCTTTGTTGTAGGTGTGTGGCATTTAAAATTAAATTTGAACGCACCTTGCTTTGTATCTACAATTGTTATAAACTAATAAACCTCCAATTTTCTTTCTTCTTTATGAACTAATCTCGTAAAGCATACGAGCGTAAGGGTGTTAATAAGTTGAGCTTCTAACAAACTCATTTAACTCGATCGCGTGCATAATACTCTCGAATTCAAACCAATCTCGAACAAATATTATTGTTTAATTAGTTTTAGGCTTTTAATCGATATATGCTTTCAATTTTGTGGTTCACTGGAAACCTCAAAATAAATCTACTCTTATGGTTGTTGTTTAAACATAAATGTTTTTCCTCGTTTAAGTGTATTAGCCCTTCACTCGACATATGCCTTCAATTTTGAACTATAAGTTAAATTGATTAAACCGTAATCGGAAAAAAATTGATACAATCTCAATTAACATTTGGGCACAAACTAGGTTGCTCAGTCATCTAGGTAACACGTTGTATAGTGTTACACGTGAATAAGCTTTTATTACATTTAATTATAGTATTTATATCCATTAATTTCCCCAATCATTAAATAATAAAGTCATTGTCCTTTTCATTTTTTCATTAATCTAATAAACTTCATTTTCAATAATCACATGTTGAATCAATCACACATACATTTGAATATCAAATTTCTAGTGGTATCATACAAAATCACATTAGTTTTTATAAGATTATTCGATAACTAACGTGTCGTTTGATATTACGACGTGAAATCTATCTCCAATTATATATGTATAAACCAGAAAACGTAAAAAATAGTAAAGAGCTACACAATATGAACACAGAACGATCGATAAATGCTAATTGTCAATGACTTAGAATATTATAACAAAGAAATGAGTTGAAACTCGTTTTCGTAGCATTTGTAATATTGGTGCATTAATCAAGCAATTATAATGAAATTTCAATGATTGGAACATGTTGATATTACTAGCTAACGAAACGTGATAAGTCAATGACTAAATAACTTAATTATATTAGTGAACAACTAATCAAAAAAATTAAGAACTACAATATAATATGAAACCAAGAATTTAGTTATAATGATTTATTTGAATGTAAGTGAACAAGTTGTGTTTTTATGATTGTATAGTTGTTATATTATAATGTTCGTCAATTATTATATAAAATAAATAAAGATATTGAAAGTAAAAAGATCGAAAAAATTTAATAAGGGGTAATAACTTTGAGACGGAAGAAGTATATAACTTGACTGAATGACATGTACCCGAACTACACGTGCAACGCGTTATTGTACTTTTAAAGACGCTTGCCGAAACTTAAAAGAAGACACCTTATAATCCGATAACCTTTCTACTTTATGGACCATAAGATAGACAATCGGGCCCTCGCTCCCAAATGTCACGAGATTTGGTCTATTTTGCAGACTTGTCTCGAACATCTTCGTGTGCGATAATTCGACTCATCGTACCACTTATTTGTTAAGAACAGTAAAGTAAATAGTATAAAACAATAAATACAACAATCTCATTTATTTCTAACTAATTAACTACTTACTTACTTTACTTATAGCACTTATCATTCGATTATCTTGTACTTATTTTCATGTCAGAGCATTTTATTAAAATAAATCATAAAATAAGGTTAACATACGTCTTTTTCTTGTGACAGGTGAACGCAAGATATCTCCGTAATAATCGGAAAAAGCCTTGAGAAGTTAATCAACCGAACAATCTTATACTTTCACAAACATGTTACACATTGAGTATGTTTCTATCAAAATTTTATTTTCCTATGAAAAAACAAACTTAAGATCAAGTTAAAATTAGGTTTATAATTATGTAATAATATTATTTGTCAAGTTAATAAGACATATGGCCCCGTTTATGCCACCTGTAGTTCCAAGTCTGAATTTAAATATTAAATAAAAATTCATGCACCATGAACTTAGTCTACAATTTAATAACGAAAATATTATGTGGTATTAGAGCACTCACAATGGGTAAATTATCCAAATTTTTTTTACTATTTCAATAAGTGTTTGGAGCTAGTTTTCACCATTGTATCAACAGCTTTTCCTAAAATTTTTTAAGATGACTTGTGAAATACCAAGTCATTGCTAAAAGCTTTTACAAGTTCATTTGTTTTCCACTTAATGCATTTAATGCATCAAGTCTTTGAAGACTTGATGCATTATAGATGCTCTTACACGTGTTCAACCATAAGCTATTTTTGTCCGACTTGTCCAATGATACATTGTGTCCTTTTCATCCAAATCAAAACCATTTGTTTGGATTCAAAAAAACAAACAAGCTTGTTACTTGTAAGAAAAAAATGATTGTCACAATGGTAACCGTGCCAACATCAGTTCTAGGAGCGAAACTAGAATTTTTAAGTTAAAGGAAGCTAACCAACCTAAAGCAAAAAGTTATGATGATATAAAAGGTTGAATATAAATTTAAAGCTAATTAAAAATAACTTGTAATATAAATAAATAATGATTACATTATGTTAATTATGGTGGTTTAACATCCACTAGTTCCTAACTCAGCTGAGCAGCACATCACAAAAATTATTGAAGTGTAATAAGAGTATACGGTAATGGTAGTATCCTTAGCAGGTGAAGAGACACCTTGGGGCGCGAAGCACTATCACAGCCGATGAAGTTGGCGAGCAAAAAAAGGTCGAAAATAAACTTTTTACTAGTTTTTAGTATACGCATTATATAAGAAGAATGGGGTCTTTTTATGTATTTCGTTATGTGATTACCACTACAACTATTAGGTGAAGGTAACTTTAACTTGGTGTAAAAAGTTGAGGTGCTAGTCATGTTAGTGTTACATCTAGCCTAAAAGAGTTTCATTTAAAAAAAAGTAGATTTACTTTTCATCTACTATAAGTAAACAATGATTGAAAACAAGAAAATCGACAGGGCGCAACTAAGAATAACTAAATTACTGAGTTTCTTCATGAAAATCAACATTGCGGAACATAATTTCATCAACGTTGTTTGGCAACTCGAAATGCGTTAGTTTCCCCTGAGTGCAAGAAGCGCAAAATAATGAGAATGTCCTAAATACAGTATTTGGCTTATTCTCATTATTTTGCATAAAAAATCTTGTCCATCATTATTGATCATATTTGGCAAATCGTTTCTAAGAAAATAATGCATTTTTTAAGACTTTTAGATGAGGACAAACACAAAGGTTGGAGAATCATTTTTATTTACTTTAAATAGTGGGAGCAATATTGTTATTTGTCTTGTTCATCTTTGTATATTGATATAAAAGAAATAAATTAAATTACAAAAACGAGATAAAAAAAAGTTATTATTAATAATGAGTTCCGTATCCAACAAGTACTACGATAATAACGATAAAAATTAAAAGATTGCTTTGATTAAAATGCTCCATGTATTGAGTTAGGCCCCATAAGGTTCAATTATAAAGAGGACCTTAATGAAAATTACTTATATTTTTTGAGGTGTTAAAATACTTTACTCACATTTCCTATACCCACTCCATCTACTGTCGGTTTTGCTTAAGAAAAAAATCGAGAAAAAATATCGGTTAATGTAATTGACCTAAATAAAACCTTTTGAAATAAATATTAATGAAACCTTAAAGCATACAATTACGGAGCCAAGCGAAAAAGTATACTACCACGAACATGGAACATCCACAACTTGAAAAAAAAAATGCTACATCTAGTTTAAGTTTCAAGAAAGTAAGTAAAAGACCTAATATGTAAGCCACAGACGACTATTAGCCGCTTGCACCACAAAATGCTGGTATGTATTATAACCGAGATTATTTACGAACCCAATAACAATTTGATTAACAAGCTCAATAGAATTATTATGGGTCAAACACGACCAAAGCTTCACTTTTTCATTTTCAACTCGTATCTACGAGCTGAGCTTGAATCAAATTGAGTTTGTGCTTTATAATACTTAAACAAACCGACCTTTTCATCGACCCAGCTCGAGCTCGTTTTCACCACAATTGCAAACGTACTTGTATCGAGGCGGGGGCGTAAGGGTCTAGGGGGTTTACAGATCTTGATGGATGTTTACCGCCTAGTATTAGTTTTCGTTAAAGTTCTTGAAATCTTCCAAATGAATGTGGTACTGAAAATTTTGTGTCACACAAATACATGTGTTTTTAGCTAGTTTTTTCTTGAACAAATTTTTTAGTTAGTTAAAAAAGAAGTATTATACATGTCTTCTTAATTTCTTTACTATTTTTTAAAGTTGTATAATTTAGTTTATTTTTATTTTCTTAATACTAGTGAAAAGTTAATTGTGTATTAAGTGACTTACCGGATTCATTAATCGGTTCTAAACAACGAGTTATCCATTTATAACCAAGGAAGAAACATAAGCTACATAATACATAGTTAATATTTACAAAGTTCATAATTGAGAATATCGTATTTTAAGTTGTTTTGCATCCAACACAAATGCAATACAACTTATCCCTATTTTCCTCCTTCAAATTTGGCAATAATGTAAACCTTACTAAAGATAATTCACAATTATAAGTTGACTTTTATACGAAAAAAACTAGGAAGTCGAAAAGGATTATGGGATGCGACAAAGCCAAATGCACCCTAAACGTACCTCAATTATTCAAACTCTAAATTGAGGTACATAGATGTCTGACATTCAAATTTAAATTTGAAAGTCAGGTTCTTTGCATATACAATTGATACAAGCCTTCAATTTTTTTCTTGTTTACAAACTAATCTCGTGACCCATCTACAATTGATATAAGCCTTCAATTTTTTTCTTGTTTACAAACTAATCTCGTGAAACACACTAGTGTATAGGTGCTGAAGAGTTGAGCTTTGTTGTAGTTGTGTGATATTTAACTCTAAATTTGAATGCACTTTGCTTTGCCTCTATGATTGACATAAGCCTCCAATTTTGTTTCCTATCTACGAACTAATCTCGTAAAACACACGAAACGTCAAGTTGTTAATTAGTTGAGTTTTTTAACAAACTCAATTAAGTTTATCGCCAACATAATACTTTTGGATTCGAGCCAATCTCATAAAAATTTTATTGTTCGGTTAGTTTTAATCCTTCAATCGATAATGTCTTTCATTTTTTTACTATTTTTAAACTCATCACACAACGCACACGAGCGTGAGGTGTTAATGAATCGAGCTTTTAATGAGCCAATCGAGCTCGTTTAATCAATCGCGAATATAATACCCTTGAGTTCTAGCTAATCTCGAACAAATATTATTGTTTGATTAGTTTCACGTGCTCGGGCTAAGTTTTAGACTAAATGAACTTAGTCTAACTTGCAGCTTATTTGATAAACGAGCTCGAGCACAAACTTTACATTCAAATCTTGATTGACTGGTGAGCTCTAATAAGCCTAAGCAAACTATAGGTATTAAATGTATATAAAACGCTATGCATTTATATTATAGGCGAGCTAAATAACAAGTTGATTAAGAATCTAAAAATAGATTTATTACGAGCCTCGAGCCAAGCTTCAATTTCTCGTTTTCAAATCATATATACGAACCAAGATCGAGCTTTATAATACTTTAACACACCGAGATTTTTACCAATTTGACACAGCCCGTTTTCACCCACTGCAAACATACTTACATCTAGGCGCGGTCCTAGGGGTTCCCATAATTGGATGGATGTTTTGCGCCTTGCGTTAAATTTTGTTAAGACTCTTAATATCTTCCAAAAGACTTTGGTTCTAGAAGTTTGTGTCACATAATAATTTTTAAGTACTCCAAAAAAAAGTGCAAAGTTTCTTTATTTCTTTACTGTTTTTCTAAAAGTTGTATATTTTAGTTTATTTTTGCTACAAATATTGTAACCAATTAGATATAATTTTCTACTAAAAATAAACTATAAATAACTTAAAGACCCACACAAGGAATCAGAGACCCATAAAAATAACTCAAAAACTCATATTTTTTTAGTGTAAATTATAGCGAGTTAGCTATCGAATAATAAGAAGGCAAACAACGAGTTATTAATTTATTATCAAGGATGAAACGTAAGCTACATAGTATATATTTAACACTAGCTTAAAGACCCGCAGAATCGCGGGATACTTTAAGGGGATTATTGTTACGTGGACAAATAAAGAGAAAAACAACAAAGAACGTTGAGATATTATAGTTTCTTTAAGAGAATAAGTAAGAATGTGCATGTATCCTCCTCTTGTTGAACACGTATATAGTCTTGAATAGGAAATGTAACTCGCATTCCATCCGTAGTTCATTTAAGAGATACGTTCGTAAGAAACGAACGGATAACATAGATCCATAATAAGTTACATTATCATTGAAAGAAATAATAATAAATCTTCCAATTATAAGATACACAATCTGATTTTTTAACTATAAAAATAACCAACGTTAATCTATCATCGATCTTTTCCACTTTTGATAGTGTTGACACCATGTAGATAAAGATGATGAGTTGAGTTGCCAAAGTCCATTCCATTCCATCAACACCTGATTAGGAGGCATTGCATAACCATTATCAGAAGCTGTGTATAATTCTTTCATATTAGTTGTCGCACTAAATTACCTATTTATTTAATTTTAACTTACTCAAGAAAAAAGCTCGTCACAATCTAAATCAGATGTAAGCTCGTATGGTCGTACCTAACCCGCCAATAATCTAACTTTACCTAAAACTATTAGTAGGTCAACTAAAGTCCCACATCGTTTAAATAAAGAAACATTTTCTTGTTTATAATAATGGTGTACACACATCATATCAGTCGAAGGTTCAGACATTTGTTGTAGGTGCGTTTGCCGGTTGTGTTTAGATTTAAATTTAAACACAATCTGTTTGTCCGCCTACAATTGATGTAAGCTTTTATTTTTTTTCTTTCTCTTTATAATATATATTTTTGTAAAGTTAAACACATAAAACTAGGCGGCTACGGTTAATATACTAAGCTTTTAATTTTCTCTTCTTTATACGAACTAGTCTCATAAAACAAATGAGTGTTAGGGTGTTAACGAGTTGAGCTATTAACAAACTCATTTAACTCGATCACGACCATAATACTCTCGGATATGAGCCAATCTCAAAAAAATATTATTTTTCAATTAGTTTTAAACCTTCAATCGACATATGTCTTATTTTTTTTCCTCTTTTTTAACTCATCTCACAACGCACACGAGCGTAGGAGTGTTAACAAGTCGAGATTTAAACGAGCTACTCGAGCTCGTTTCACTCGATCGCGAACATATAATACTCTCGAGTCGAACAAGCCTAAAGAGCTAGTTAAGGAAATTGTGTATGACACTTGGCAAAAAGTGTATGGAGTAGACATAATTTTAGATCTCATTTGTAAGCATACATATCAACACTCATTAAGAATAGTGTATTTGCTGCACCAAACACATATGCGATACAACTTGTCCCTATTTTCCTCCTTATAATTTGGCAATAGTATTAAGGAAATTTTGCAATTATCAAGTTGATTTTATACGAAATCACAAGGAAGTCGAGGAGGATTATCAGGTGCGATATTACTACCTGTAATACATGTCGCGAGTGAAATGATTACAAATACAAAAGAGGTAACAAACATACTACGAGTCGCTGGCCGATCTTACAATCTTACTGTTAATATATAAAATATAAATCGCGTAACAGCGTGACTAAAAGATTTCAAGTAAAGGAACTAAGAACCCAATACTCTATTTACACTCAACCAACTGGCTTAACTCAATTAGTTACCAAGGTTCTATTAAGTGGTTTCTTTGAGGAATGATTCGTGGAGGTCTTGGGTTCAAGACCTGTCAAGGCCCTTTCACGCGAACCGGATAAGGAGTCTAACATAACTAGGCGATGGTTCCAAAAAAACATTCTTCTGCTTGTATGTCATTGCACGACTCGACCCACTAATCATCTATAAACATTTTTTCACAAGATTGTATCAACTAAATACACCAAAATAAACTATTCTGTTTTTAACTTATGTAGCATGAATAAAAGTTCAATTTCAAGTCAATAAACATATGACAAGCTGCGAAAAACAAAGTGCTAGTGACAAAAATGCAAGAGATATCAAATTCAATTTCAACCAATGTTTTAAAATTTAGGTTGATCTGACCGGTTGAATCACTTGAATAGAGAACCAATTGGACGTCGATTTTAAACGAAAAACCCCAATTAAACCGTGACTCGATGAATCGACTTAGTCAACTAAAAATGTGGTTTTAAAAACATTGATTTCAACTAGATGTAACAAATACTTAAATGAAAGCGTCAAAGTCATGAAAAGAAAGTGTTTTACTTCGTTTGTGTCTATGTGACAGTACACTTTTTCGGTTAAAGAGTAAATTGAGGTACATTTAGAGTATATTTGACGAAAATAGCATCGACTATTATGAATATTGTTCATTTAGTAATATCAACACTGTATATCATGATAACAAAATGTTTGTGTATGACGGTATTTAGCTAAAGAATAATCCATTTCATCTTAATATTCATCTTATTGTCATCTACTAGTATTAATTCAATTTAACTATTTAAGACTTATAAGTCCCGTGCAATGCAACATAAATCAAAGCACTCAACTACTCGTTTCTAAACTACTAGCATTAGAAGCTAATCAAATGCATTCAAAATATCGCTTCAACATCCTAGAAAGGTAAATTATTCATAAAGACTAATCAACGAGTATATCCGATCATCAGATTTTGAGCACTGCAACGAAAAATCATTAAAAAAGAGAACATCTTAACTCTTATGTTGTGCAAAGAGTGCTTAATTATTGTGTAATGTGATCGATACCGATGCTAATTATAAAGGAAAGCTTGTTTTTTGATAATTTTGTTTAAGTAACTTTTAGTTGGGTTAATCATCAATGTAAGTCAAATTTAAGTTGGTCGATGGGCTTAAAAACTTATCTTTATGAAATGTCGTCGTTGAAAAAAAATCAATGCTAATCAACAATACATGTAATATTTGATATAAAAGAATAATATAGTACCTGTTCTGCTTCATGATAAATTGTGTTAACGAATGATCTAATAAAATCTTATCATAGCTTTAAAATAAATAAACAAAATAGATTTTTCTACCATTATTATTAAGAGTTAAACTGGTACAAAGTTTAACAAAAGTTCTTAGGCGATACAAATTAAAATCTCTAAATAACTTTTTACTTTGTTACGCTTTGTAAAAAACTAAGTTTTTACAACACTAATCCCGCATCATTCAAAGAAACAAACTTTTCCTTGCTTATATATGTTTCGTGCACACATGATATGAGTTGAGGTCAAGACATTTGTTGTAGGTGTATATGTCGGTGACGTTTAAATTTAAAACTTAAGCATCATTCGGTGTCACTTACAATTGATATAAGACTTCATTTTTTTATCTTTATAATATATTATAAATTTAAACGATAAAACTTTGCATCTACAATTCATATAAATTGGTATAACAAGCCTTCAATTTTCTCTCTTTTTATACGAACTAATCTTGTAAAGCACACGAGCATAGAGTTGATAAAGAGACTAGATTTTAACGAGCTACTCAAACACGTTTAACTCAATCGTGAACATAATACTCGCGAGTTCTAGCCAGTTTCTAACAAATATTATTGTTCGATTAGTTTGACGGGCAGAGCTTAAGAAAACTACTAATATTATGTGTGCCTCGTGCGTAAGCTCGTTTTAATATCTAAAGTTGAACGAGCTAAACAAGCTAGTCAAACTTAACGAGCTAATCAAGCTTAACGAGTCAAACGATAACTTCATACAATTACTTATATTTTATTGTAAAATAAAGCACAAAAGTAGGTTGAATAACTCACTCATTAATAATCAAGGAAGAAACACAAGCTACATTAACATAGAGTTGAGAATAGCGTATCTGACAAACATAGAATTGTTATGCACCCAACACATATTCAACAGTTGTCTTTTATTTTTCCTCTTAATAATTTGGCAATAATGTAAACATTAAGGAAAATTGCAACTATCAAGCTAACTCTTATACGAAAAAAAACAAGGAAGTCGAGGAGGATTATTGGGTACGACCTGTAATGCCTATGGAAACGACAATCATAGGTGAAACCACTTGAGGACCAAAAAGGGCCGTGACCCGTTTAGAAATATTCGTATTAACATAAATTATCCTTATACTTATCAACATTTTACTTTGTAAATAGTAGATTTTTAAGATATATGATTAATTGGCCGTCTCTAATTTTATAATTTACACTTCGATCATTCCAACAAAAATTGACTAGCTCTGCCATCGGCGATGATTGATTCTAAGGCAAAGTGAACACACATACAACTAAGGTAACAATCCTTTTACGAGCTACTCGCCGATCTTGCAATTAATATCAACATGAACAATATATTCGATCCCGTCAGAACGAAGTATAAAAGATGTAAAATACGTGACATATAAATTGCGTGACAAGGTAACTAAAATCTCTCAGTTGAAAAGCAATACCGTATTCAAGATTTTAAGTAAAGTTTTGATTCAATCATGTTTTCAGTTATTTGTAAACATTTTTCTACAAAAAGACATCACTTTTCACTAACTAAACACGCCTAGATAATCTCATCTTTCTTGGTACCTATATAACTAGGGTAAAAACAATCGATTCATAATCCAAATCGAAAAAATATAACCAAAACTGGTTTAAAAAAATTGGTTTTCTTTCAATCGGTTTATTTCAAACCGATTCGACGATTTCTAACCAGTTTAATAAAATGAGTATGACTGGTTTAAAAACCGGTTAAAACAGAACTTAACATCTAACTAAAAACGAGTTTCAAACTGACCCGGTTTAAGTTAAACCGATTTGTTAGTCATTTTACTTCATATCAACCAAATTAGCATATATTTCAGT
Organism: Glebionis coronaria; assembly: GCA_025667525.1. Classification (NCBI taxonomy): domain Eukaryota; kingdom Viridiplantae; phylum Streptophyta; class Magnoliopsida; order Asterales; family Asteraceae; genus Glebionis; species Glebionis coronaria. Next base: position 1,544,826 of record JANFOE010000104.1, read on the forward strand.
TTTTTTCACCATTAAATTATAATTTCTTTTTTTTGAATAAACTTTATTTATTAATCATACAAAATTATATTTAAAAATACAATAACTTTTGTTCCGCTTCATTTTTATTTTTTTAAGTGATATTCGAAAACATACTATTAAAGACAAACCAAAAACAACGTTATTAATCAATGAAAAATCATTAAAAAAAAACCATCTTAACTCTTATGTTATTACTATCATGCCACTAACGAATGCACAAAGTGAAATTTTTAGTGATTTAGTTCGCAGCTGTTGGTAACCAACTGTGTTAGTACAATTGGCCACTAAGATATTTTAGAGAACGTATTTTTGGAGAGGTATTGGTTCGAGCCTCTTCAAGTACATTCAATGACGGAATCAAATAAAAGTAAAAGTAGGGTTTATATCCTAAAACAAAAGGTTTAAGGCGAAAGGTTCAAGTCTTATTAGGCACTTTCAAGGGTTTGAAATAAATAGAAACGGGAGTAAAAAAAAACTTTTTATATTTGACAAATAAATCACTCTTTGAACATTTTCTCACTTTTACTATTTTGGTTTGATTTATATGTGGAAATTAACTTAGGATTAAAAGAAATTACGGAGAGATTATTTTTGTCAGAAAGTTTAAAAGTTTCAAAAATCGGATGGAGGGATTAAAGTTATAAATTTTTCACACTGATTTTTTTATTAATGATGATATTTCACGTGTGAAAAAAATGAGATATCAATAGTGATAAAATAATGAATATTGATATTACAATATAACTATGTTTATTAAATATCACTAATAATATTTTATTGTGTTATCATTAATTATATTTCATTGTTTTTATCACTAGAGAAAACCACTGATAAAATATTTTTCTTCAAATTTACAATTTTAGTCCTATGGCTGATTTTTTGCAATTTTTTTACATTTTGACAAAGAAATAGCCCTTTTGTGTTTTTAATAGGTATTAATCTTAGATAATGAATGGTTAGGATCAGTTCTCTTGCTTGTAAGTAAAAAGAAAGATGCAAAAGAACTCAACTCATTTGCTATATGCTTGTATCACTAGCTCCTAAAAAGTTACAACTAAATCATCAATATATGCCGTAGTAAAACTAGTAGGAGGACTAGTGATAGAGAGTCACCTTTAATAAATTTATTTCATTTATTATTTTTGTGTGTTACATACCATTTTTTACTAGTTTCCACATTAAGCTTACAAAGAACTATATTTGAGATTAGTTCAAAAATTTATTATAGTTTTAAAAATAAATAAACAAAATAGATTTTGGTGCGATTAAATTATCAAGAATCCATTTGTATTAGGTTTTATAAAGAATTGTGGACAATACAAATTAAGATTTCTAAATACTTGTAATTCTTTGCTTACTTTTTGTAAAAACTAAGTTTGTATAGCTTTAGTCCCACATCGTTCGAAAAAACAAACATTTATTTATTTATGTATACTTGTGTAAACAAATTATATGAGTTGAAGGCAAAACATTTGTTGTTGATGACATAGGTATATGGCGTTTAAATTCAAATTCAGTTTGATCCTGTCTTTCAATGTCATCAATTTTGAACTACAAATTAAATCGATTAAACCGTGAAAGTTCTACTAGTATAGTTTATAGGTAACACGTTGTATAGTTTTACACATGAATACGATTTTCAAATTTCATTTTATTTTATATTCAGTAAACAATATAAAAAAATTCATTTTATATTCATCTAAATTTCATTTTCAAATTTCTTTAATCACATGTTGAATCTATCACACATACATTTGAACATCAAATTTCTTAGTAATTACATATTGGCAAACACAAGCAAATGTTCTACTAGTATCATATAAAACCACATTAGTTTAATTTTTATACGATTATTTGGTAACTAACGTGTCATTTGTTATTACGACATGAAATCTATCTAAATTTGTATAATTTTAAATCAAAGAAACGTAGAAAACGAGTAAAGAGCTACACAATATGAACACGGAATGATCGATAAATGATGACTGTCAATGACTTACAATATTATATCAAAGCAATGAGTTGAAACTCGTTTTCATAGCATTTATAATATTGGTTTATGATAATCAAGTAATTATTATGAAATTTCAATGATTGAACACATGTTGATATTACTAGCTAAATAAGTTTATTATATTAATGAGCAACTAATAAAAAAAATTAAGAATAATATTTCCAACAACGGTATAGTATGAAACCAAGAATTTATTTGAAGAACAAGTTGTGTATTTGAGTTGTAAGCACAATTAAGCAAATTGTCAAAAAGACAAGCCTAAAGAGGCTATAAAAACTATACTACAAATTAATTGGTCAAAAATGCAAATTATAAATATAGAGATATATTTAAAATAAATAAATTATAAAACTATAATTTTTCTGCTAAAAATGCACATCCCAACTCTGTGCCTCTCGTGTTTTCCCGAATGCTTGTAAGTTGACGAAACAGTTAATTGACTATACATACGTTATGTACACTTTGCATTTAAATCTAGAAGTGAAGTGAGTTTGTTTTCATAAATAAGGTTGACAACGTATCATGCGTCATGATAAGGCGTTATTTCAAAAAGTATTATTCGATAACCTTTCTATCCAACGGATCATAGCATACACCCACCGCGCCCTTGCTCCCAAATATCAAGGGATTTGGTCTACTGTGTAGACTTGTGTATAAATACACCACTCATTTATTTCTAACTAATTAACTATACCTCATTTTTAACACTTGCAATTTGATTATCTCATACTTAATCTCATTTCAAAGTTTTGTCGTGAAATATATCAGCTAATAAAGCCAATCGGTTTTACTTGTTTAAACCCGTTTATTTATGATGCTTAGGGTTTATATTTTTCTTATTTAATGTCTTCTAATGTCAACAGTTTATCTGAATCTTATAATATACTTTGTATTCCCTCTTTTTTGTACAAAAAATCCGTCAACTGAGGTTAACGTACGTCTTTTTTGTGAAAGGTGAGCGAAGAACTGATGCGTCATAGTGGGAAAGAGCCTTTGCGAGTTAATCAACCGATATAATGTTACTTTTACAAACATGTTACACATTGAGTATGAAAATCAAACAAATGATCGAGTTAAAATTAGGTTTTTAATTATGTAATAATATTGTTTGTCAAGTTAACTAGACATATGGCCCCGTTTTGCCACCTGTAGTTCCAAGTCATGAAATAAAATAGCAAATCAAGCTCATGCAACATGAACATAGTCTACAATTTAATAACCAAAATTATTATGTGGCATTACACGTCTTGGATTTACCAACTTCAATCATAAGGTATTTTTGTCCAAATGTTGTCCAATGATACATTATGTTTTTGTCACCCAAATCAAACATTTGTTTGAATTAATAAATCAGATAATTTTTTAATTATTAGTTTTGTTACATCCACAAACAAATATCTAACAAAAAACTTTTTAGGGTAATTAATTAATGACATGTGATATTGTGGTAAGTGGTTCGTGTAACATTTAAATAAAAACGTGAAAATATTAATTTGTTTACCTTGGGTTAAAGCTGAAAATATTTAATTCCTAGTGTCAAATCAGAACCATAAGTTTGATTGACTCATATAAAAACCATACATAACTCGTTGTAAAAGTTATATCTGTTGACCCTCTAACACAAATATTTTAAAACCAGGTTTGACCTGACCGGTTCAACTAGTTGAAAAACAGTTCAAATTAAACCTGGTTTTATATTTTCATAACCCGGTTAGACGCGCAGGACAATTTGGCCGGTGGACGAACTGGTAACCCGATGACTCGATCGGGTTGACCCGGTAATCAAAATTAGGAGTATTAAAATTGTTGAAGAAGTTTGACTAATTAATTATTCAATCTATTTATGAAATTTGAGTTTTCACATTTTACTGTTTATGGAATTTAAGCTTTCATATTCTACTTTTTACTTTTTAAGAAATAATGATTTTTCTTTTATAAATAGTATAAATATAGATAAAAACTTATAATTTACATGGTTTTGAAAGTCAAACGAACAACAAATGTGCCACTAGTCTTTTTGGGTTTGCTAAGCTAATCTTATCAAAAATCATATTCGAATTATTTGTAATTTATATGACAAAATGATTGTCACAACGGTAACCGTGCAAGCAACAATATCAGAAACGGAGTCAGAATTTTTAATTAAACGATGCAACCATACTTAAAACAAAAGATTATAGTGATAAAGGGGTTAAATATAAAACTAATAGGAAAAGCGACATGTAATATAAATAAATAACAAATAAAGAATGTTGATTAAAAAGACTTAGTACCCTTTAGTTTTTTTACTAGCTCCGTCCCTGAGCAGCATAACAAAAAAAAGTTATTAAGATGTAATAAGACTATGCAGGAATGGTAGTATCCTTAGCGGGTGAACACACGCCATGACGCCTGAAGCACTAACACAACTAAGAATAACCAAATTATCGATCTTCATCGATGTTGTAGTTTCGCGCCCCTGAGTGTTAGAAACACAAAATAACGAGAATATCACGGAAGTTCGTTTGTGACAACTCCAGATTATCTAAAAAAAAAATCGTTCTGAGATTAATCAGATTACAATATCGACTCAAAATTATAAATATACTTAAAAAAATCTTGTCTACCATTATTGATCAAATTTGGCAAATCGTTTCCAAGAAAATAATGCATTTTTTACGCCTTTTAAATGAGAAAAAGACAAGCGCGAAGGTTGGAGAATCAAATTTATTTACTTTAAATAGTTGGAAAAATATTGTTATTTGTCTTCATCTTTGCATATTGATTTAAAAGAAATAAATTACAAAAAGAATATTAATAACGATAAAAATAGAAAGATTGTTTGGATTAAAATGGCTCATGTATTGGGTTAGGCCCATAAAGTTCAATTATAAACAAATTAAGATATTTTAATTAAAGATGTACAAAATGTTGCGCATTTGTATTATATGCGAGGTTATTAACAAGCTTAATAACAATTTAATTTATTTTTTAAAAATAACAATTTGTTTAATTAACTCAATAAGTTTATTACAGGCCGAGCATCGGTAAACTCACTTTTTCATTTCCAACCGGTACATGCGAACCGAGCTTGAATCAAGTTGAATTCAAGCTTTATAAAAATTAGACGAACAAACCTTTTCACCGACCAATCTCAGGCTCGTTTTCACCCATAACTGCAAACGTACTAGCATCTCGGCGCGGGCTCATTCTAAGGGGTTCACATAACTCGATGGATGTTTTTACGGCTAGCATTAATTTTGTTAAGACTCGTGATATTTTCTAAATGAATCGGGTCTTGAAATTTGGTGTCACGTAAATACATGTATGTATTTTTTAGTCAGTAAAATAAAAATACACACTTTCTTAATTTCTTTACTATTTATTAAGAGTTGTATATTTTAGTTTATGATCAAGAAAGAAAATAAGCTACATAGTACATTTAACATTTACAAAGTTCACAATTGAGAATATGGTAGTTGCCAAACTTAGAGTTGTTAGGCTACCCGCAACGCGTCGGAATTTTTTCGATCGCAAGTAGGTCGTGACCGAATCGTCCCGTTGCGGCGATTCGGTCGCTGGAGTCGATCCCTATTTATTCGGTCTTAGCCACGATCGTTTTGGAAAAATTCGGTCTCCCATGTTTGTGTTGTGTTTGTGTGTTTATAAAAAAAAATTAAAAATTTAACATGTTTTTAATCGTGTTTTAATTATATAAAGTTTATAAAAAATTTCAAATTTTAATATATTGAGCTTTGTTTAATTCCTCAAAACATAAATTAATTTGATAATTTTTGGAGTTAGTTTAGCTAATGTATTATACCCCTTTTACTTCTAATGTTTCGTAATATTTTTTAGTTTATGTAATGTGTTTTTTTAGTGTAATATGTATGTTTTTTTTAGTGTAATATGTATGTTTTCTAATAAAATATTATTTTTATTGAATATATAAAAAAAATTTGAATTAGGTCGCACTAGGTTGCTTGGTTGGGGCAAATAGATCGTACTAAGTCGTTGGAGAGAGAAAACTGAAAAAACTAGATCGTGACCTACTGCGCGTTGCGGGTAGCCTTATGCACCATCACATTTGCAATACAAATTGTCCCCATTTTCCTCCTTATAATTTGACAATAATGTAAACCTTGCTACTAGAGAACCATTGTCGGAATGTTCTTTTTGATGATATTGTGCGACGTTCGCTTACATGGGTTCAAGCTAGAAGTAAACTTAGTATTAGTTAGGATAACTCTGGCTTCAACACCCGTATTTGATTTTTTTATAACTTTGTTTTAGCTCCTTGCTAGTTTGTTCTAATAAAAGATATATATCCACTCAACAAATTTTGAACACTGCAAAAAAAATCATAAAGTAAAAAAAGAATATGTTAACTCTTATGTTGTGCATAATGCTTAATTATTGTGTAATGTTTATCACTAAAGATCTAAATAAGCAAAGTAGATTTTAGGGCCACTAAATAATCAAGATTTTAACTTTCAAAATGAGTTTGTACAACTCAGTCCCACATTGTTTAAAAAAACAAACATTTCCTTGTTTATATATAGGTGTGTAGAGATATCATATAAATTGAGGTTAAGACATTTATTCTAGTTGTATATGTGTTTAGCGTTTAAACAATTTAAATTTAAACTGTTTAAAAAGCAGATGTATATTCATCTACAATTGATATAAGCCTTCATTTTTTTTTCTCTTTATGATACACCGTACATTTAAAGGCTTGTAAATCTGCATCTATAATTGATATAAGAAGCATTCAAATAAATTTTTTAGTGAACTAATCTCGTAAAGCACACGAGTGTAAGGGTGTTATCTAGTTGATCTTTTATCAAACTTGTTTAACTAGATCGCGAGCATAATACTCTCGGATTCGAGCTTGTTAGATTAGTTTTAATCCTTCAAGCGATACATGCCTTCATTTTTTTTTCTATTTTTAAACTAATCTTACAACGCACACAAGCGTAGATGTGTTAACGAGTCGAGCTTTTAATGAAATACTAAAGCTCGTTTAACTCGATCGCGAACATAATTCTCTCTGGTTCTAGCCGATCTCGAACAAATATCATTGTTTGATTAGAGACACTGGCAAAGCTAAAAAAACTAGTATTATGGCCGGCTCGTTCGTAAGATCGATCTAACATCTGAAGTCAAACGAGCCAAACAAGCTAATTAACATTTACAAGGTTCATAATTGAGAGTAACGTACTAGACAAACATAGAGTTGTTATGCACCCAACACATATGCAATACAACTTGTCCTTATTTTCCTCCATATATTTAGGCAATAATGTAAACATGAAAATTTGCAATTATCAAGTATATACGAAAAAACAAGGAAGTCGGGAGGAATATCGGGTGTGAAATGACCTGTAATGCATATGCCGACGACAAACATTTTACGGGTCACTGCCCTATTTTACAGTTAATATGTGAAATATAAATCGTGTAACAACGTGACTATAAGCTTTCAAGCAAAAATATCAAGTACATGATGCTCTGTTTACACTTCGATATTTTACTCCCTATACATCCGGTGTTTTAAACTTCAAGATATCTACGTATTACATAAAGTTTTGATTTAAATACATTTTCGGTTTTCGAGTTACTTATAAACATTTTTTCAATAGACATGTAACTTTTCACTATTTTTTCAGCATTTATATAACATGAGAATTGATTAGCACACTCCACTTTTGATTATGACACTCAAATATACGATCTATTTAAGCAACTGTACAACTTTTTAATGCACAGTTGGAGTGTCACAATCAAATTTGAGAGTGTGCAAATCATTAGTCATATAACATAGAGATATTTTAAATCACAACTTCAAGTCAGTAAGCTCAAATCGATTCGGTTTTTAAACCGGTCCGGGCCATTTTATTAAACTAGTTACGAAACCACCGGTTCGGTTTGAAGGAATCCGCTTCCATGAATCTGAAACGGTTTTTTGCCTACTTGTCGGAACCGGTGCACAATTTATGAAAAATGATACATATGAAGAACACAATATTTTTGAATGAGATGAATTTAAGAAAAATTGAGATTAATTTACAAAGATTAAAATTGCGCCGCAAAATTCCATAGATGTCTCGGTATCGCCTGACCACCATGGTTTCATCCAGAGGTCGCTTAATTCTGAAATAATTTAATTCTTTTATTATATTAAAGATAATGCTAACGTGTGATCTAATAAAGGACCATATTTGAGTTTGGTTTAAATTTTATCATAGCTTTAAAAATAAATCAACAAAATAGATTATTATATAATCAAGAATTAAATTAGTATAATTTTTTAGAGTTAACAATATTTTTGGTCCTTGTGGTTTGTCGGGTGTAACGATTTTGGTCCCAAGGTTTAAAAAATAACGGATCTCATCCAAAACCTAATAACCCGTAACACTTTTAGTCCCAAACGTTATATTGACTAACTTTGACCGTTAAATGTGAGGGCATTAGAGTCTTTTTAATACTTCTTGTTCTATCAACTAGAATTTAAATCTTACATAATATTCTTTTATTTATCACCACACATATATTCTTTCTTTCTCACTCAACAATACCTCACATCTAAAAAATAATCCCACCTCTTAAAATCAACATCATACCCATGGCTGCGATTCCACCACCTTCACGTTCTCAATTTCGCGTCAAAAGAAATCACTACCATATTTGACGCGTGACCTTTTTTTCCTTTATTCATTTGGTTTTTTCAAATCGAAGAAATCAATTTGTTGTTATTTGACTTCAGAATCGTTGCTTCAAAACGAGAACCAAACGAAACCCTTACCTTTGCATCAAATAAAATACAAATCAACCCACTACCACAAACAAGATCTAAATGATGTACAATTAGATGTAGATGATTCCCCACGAGGCCACGACAATATTGAAGAACAAAATAGCAGTAGGGATCTAATATATATTAATTTCCCTACAAATCGTTTTATATGTTTAACTGGTAAAGGTTAGTCAATCTAACGTTTGGGACTAAAAATATTAACGGTCGTCGGGTTTTGGATGAGACCTGTTACTTTTCAAACCTTTGGACCAAAACCGTTGTACCTGACAAACTATAAGGATGAAAAGTGTAGTTAACTCAAATCTCTACTAATTATAAAGGACAGATCCCTAATGTTGAAAATTGAAAAAATTCCTTTGTAGCTTCAGTGGTAAGTTTCTTGTATGCTAGGTTTGGAAAGTGAATATCACCAGTATCAAATAATGTATTACCCTTATGTATACTCGGTTGGAAGGTATTGAAATTCAATGTATTACAGGAAAGTATTGAAAACTGAATAAATGCAAGAGCTGACCAAAACGTTTATAGGCTGTAAACTATTGAAAACAAAATCTATAAAGGGAAATATTGAATCTTTTTAATGCACACGGTTGGTGTTTTGCTTTGCTTATATATGATGAGGCCACTCATATGCACATCCCAAAGGTGAAACCTCTCTCACCTCTCTTTCTCTAAACATTCAAAACACATTATTCATCACCTGTTGGTTTCTGCCTCAACATCGCCACCCTATGTGGACACGTTCCGTTTAATGGAAGTAGAAAGATACTTGGAGAATGTCAACTTCATTCTCCTATTCATCTTCACAAGCCACCATCAGATCCAGGAGACGGTAAGATAGGTTCTCTATCTTAGCTACATCTCGAGCTAAATCCACAAACTTCTTATCCATTCGCTTCTTGTGCCCAGGGAACATGTTGTTGAATAGGAAACAACTTCCACACGAAATGCTATAAGCATCGTGTTCTTGATGCTTGATTACTTTCGGTGGGACTGGCTCAGCCATGGCGAAGAAAGGGAGTTCCAGGTTGGCAAATGTGTTACGATAGTCTTCCACTTTCTGGCTCCCGTCAATAAACTTATAGAGCTCAAGACAGACCATAACGGTCGCCATTGTTGTTGACGTGGAAATTGCAGGGATGATTCTTCCTGCAATGAATTTGGCTCGCATATTTCTAACTTCTGGAATGCTGTAATTACTTAGGGACAAAGTTGGAATGGTTAGGGAATGCTTTTAAATTAGCAGGGCTAGAGTTCAACAAAAATCCAAAAACATGGTTGAGTAGTCTTCTTTTAGTTACTATGGCCGGCCATGTGACAAGTGACTAATAAAAGTAATAAATTAGTTGAGTTGGGACATGGACTAATGGTGTCATGTATGCCTAACGATGTAGTGACATACTATTTGATGAAGGATGTCTTCCTCCTCTTTGGGCATCTATGAACAAATAAATTTGTGAACAATTATTGTTGAAAAAAGATTACATTGAAGCTTTTGTAACCATGTTCAAAAATATTACATTGAAGCTTTTGTAACCATGCTTATCTGTTGTAACTTCTTTGGGTTATTCAACACTATATTTCAACAATATCTTTTAGTTAAGATGTCATATAAGTTGGTGATAAACTTCCATACCTATCAAACCATATACATTTTGCCTTTGTCTTAACTATAAAAAGATAAACTAAATGTGAATAATATAAATTTTGTTGTGTCCCAATTTCCATGGTTTATAACTTAAACATTTGGAAGGCTCAAATAGAAACAATAACTTATCTTAACTGAACTGATACTATAAACATTTTATAATGATGGCAATGGGGTATAACTTATCTTGATGTGTATATGGGTTGACGTTAGCTTATTAATTTTATAAGTTGTTTATATCAGCTCACATGATTTATAGGAGCAGACGTTGATAACCCGTATTATGTGGTTGCAGTCAATAAGGAATATGGTAGCCGAGAACGTTAAGTATATGTTGTTTGATACATGTTAAGAATTTATCTTATGTTACGAGAGTTTTGCAATTTCATTGTGAAGTTTTCACGTTCTATTTTGAATGTTACATGAAAAACTTACCACAATAATACATACTGTTAATTATTTGCGGCCATTCCCACCGCTATGCGCGGGTACTCGCTTAGTTTTTATAATAGAATCTTAGATGACCCAATTTAAAATCTCTAAATAATTCTTACGTTTAAAAGGAACTAATTTTGTACAACTTCAGTCCTACATGATTCAAAAAACAAACATTTCTTTGTTTATATATAGCTTTGTACACACATCATATAAGTTGAGGTCAAAACATTTGTTGTAGGTGCATATCTATGTAGCGTTTAAGTTATTTAAACGTTATACGGCTAACATCTACAACTGATATAAGCATTCAACTTTTTTTTTCTCTTTATAATATACTACTAGACGAGTACCCGCGCATAGCGACGAAAATTTCCTAACAACACATAGTTAACGATACGCTATATGGCAGTAAAATCATATTCTATTGCAAATATTTGAACAAAAGTTACCATGACTATAAAATTAACACTATCAATACTCATGTAAAATATGAAAACATAGATGTAAAGACGTCCGAGAAATGTTCATGTCCTGATGGGTTCATGTCCTGGCCAAGGGCTTACTTTTCCATTGTAATTAACTTTGATCGGGTATTTGAGAAGATGGCCTTTTAAGGGAATGAAATCATCTGAGGTAAACTTTCTCCAGTTATCTTCTACTAACTGATTTACGTTGTGCATACAGGTTAAACTTTCTTGCTCCTTCATGTGATCTTCAATCATCCGCATGTGTTGTGCCCACAATGACTTTCTGTACCCATATACCTGAACATGATATTGTTTTAATTAACTTCTTAATCAGTAAAAAAATCATGCAAATAAAGGATGAACTTGCACACAAAGGCTCCCTCAGTGATCTGACAATATGCACACACCAAGAATGTCGTTTCAAATGTGCAGGTGAGTTGAATAGGCCTGGGTATGTTATCTAAAAGGGTTTGGGTTTAAATGTGTAACTTAATGCAGGTCAAGATGAGTCGAGTAGAAGCGGAGCACAAAATATCATAATGTACTATTATACACATGCATAATAATGAGAATGCTAACTTGACCACGTGGGTGCTGTTTCTTGTTAGTCCATGTGTGATGTGGCTGATAAGCTCCCATAGATAATGCAGTATCTCTTGAACCAGCCATGGATCGTTGGTTGATGTTGGCAGATCCCAATATGACATACTCATCATCTACGATCATTCCTTTTGCATGTACGTATATCATGAACCTTCCATTTCTATATGAAGGCGAGACCTGGAAGACAATTTAACACACAATAAAACACTTTTAAATATGTTGAGTTACATGAATGGTTATCAAAGAAAAACTCTAAATGATGTATGAAAAATTGCATCCTTACCGAACTACCACTTGAGGAACGATTGCTGCCTGAAGCCGACCCTTCTTCATTGCACCACTCACGATTACCAAGGCAGTAGAAATTTAAGTAGTCCTGTGGATGTGCATGAACGAGTTCCGAAGCCTTTAACTCCTCAGCAATAATATCATACATCATTTTGCATAGTTTGTGCCTGAAAGAATAACATTTATTAACCATATGTCGTAGTTAAAGTTGAGGTTTTAAGAACTATTTAGTGATTTGTGTAAAGATGTCAACTATCATCAACCTGCCAAAACAAAATTTCTTGAACAGGGGCAGAGTTGGGAGAACCTTCAGGCCACATTGGAATTATAATGTAAATTGAAAACCTCTCATTTGCCCTTATCTTGTCAACAATCTTTAATGCAATCTACATCAGGATTAAGTGATCAGCTCCTAAGAATAAATAACTAAACATTTGGTCATACTAATAGAGTGGGATTTTATTAACATACATTTGATTAGTGACTGCATATTATCGGTAAAAGACTCGCCGTCCTACATACAATGTAAAATGTTTTATATTTGTAAAACCATGTCATGAATTCAAGAGAATAAGTTTTGGTAATCTCTGACGTTAAATGGAAAGTGCACAAACCTGCATCTTTAAAGGACGGCCAAGCATACGATGACCTAAGAAAATATTGATTTTCAATATAGATGAAGTCATGGCTCATAAAGTTTACAAATTCAAACAGTTTAAGCATTTTAAGTAAGATTGTAGCAAAGTGAAGTGTTTTCGCTGATAAAGAAAGGGAAATTAGTAAACGCAAATCAATTATAACGCCAAATATAAGCAATTAGGAAAACTGCTTGCAAACTTTTTACATCAACGGGTGTTGAGTCAAATTTTGCTGTTGATCTCGCATCAAGATCAGCTCCTTCGTGTTACTATAATGATATAATGTTTTGAAAATACTATTAACAAAAAGTATGTCGCATACCTGATACTTTTGCGGGCTTACTTCCAGCAACATAGACAATGGGAATCGATTCTTTGTTTTTTCTAGTTTAGGGTCGTCATATCGCTGGCTCAGATATTGTGGAGTGGGGATGTATCAGGAGTTTCGTTATACCTGAATAATTATTTAGTATTTGTCTGATCATATGCATTCTTATGATTAAACTACGTAGTTCGGTAGCTTGATACCTTTGAATTCTTTAACTCTTGTATAGAAAACATATGGAGTAAGAGTAGACTTTCGCCACTGCATTTTCACACAAAACTTGAAAAGTATAGTTCCTGGTCCTCCTTTTACCATGCTAACTGACTTCATATCAAGATGACCATAGTAAGTACTTAAATTTTGAAAAATAAATTATGATAATGAAGAATTTTGTATTGTCTAGATATAAATGCCGAATCGTCTTAGAAAAATGCAAATCTACTGTCTTGGGATGGCAAGATAAAATTTGACATTGTATTATGAAATATGTTTGTTACTTGTTATACGAAAAATAATGTACTTACCTAAATAAATGAAAGAGCGACGTTCATGGAGAGTAAAATGATATATTATGATACAAACTAAAGAGATCATGTGTGAATATTTCTTTTGCAACTTAAGTCGCTGTTGGTCAAGTCTTTTTTTTTCCAACCGTCTGTGTCAAGAGCATGACTATCACCAATGCCTCCATACTTGAATGGTGTGGCAACATCACACACATAACAGTAGCACTGCAGTTGAATAGTAAATAACATAATGAAACTTTTGAGGTTGATTATTGTTATAGGCAAGTAATTAGCAGGTTGGAAAATAAAATTCGAAAATAAACAAAACAGGAAACGCATTCGAGACATCAAGGCATGTATGCTAAATAATATATGCAGCGAAAGTCTAAGGGGGCATGCGACATGCCTACAAAAAGAACCATATAAGTTGCAAAATTTGTTCCATCGTGTGTTAGAAACTGCATTTTTTCAGCCTACGGAAGCATTCACATTACATATATTAAATCTGTTTTTGATCGGGAGAAATATATGTTGTGGCGAAAGGTACCTCTTTGTCCTAGTTGCTTGTACAGCAAATCCAAATCAACGTCTCTATTTCATTCCCTCTACAATTGACACACATGTGGTTTTCTCCAATTTGCATCATTAATCGATTCTTTTGCAGCAACACGGTGCGCACGTTATGCCAATGGTATACACATTTCAAAACCTACATAAATTCATACCAAACAGATGTTAAAGTTTCTTCTAACTGTTAGGGAAACAAAGTTTCTTTACAAACGTCAACACTAAACACACCTTAAGCAAACATCAGCTACCGTTAGAAACAACAGTGAAACACACAGCAAGAGGTGTACATATCAATGTATAAGAGGCTTAGCTAGGCAGACAACAATTGAATAAGGAGGATAATCCGCAAACTCGTGAAAGCCTATTACAGTTGATATGACCATCACTCGCATCTTATAAGCAGAATATTATGCCACAAAGCAGATGAAACAACCCAAAAAATCATAGCAAGAAGAAGAATCAGCAAGTTTGGTTTAAACAACCGAATAAAAGATACACCATCCATATTAAGCTGCCCCACCAAGGTGGGTAGAATTTCAACTTCATCCAACCCACTTAGATTCATCCACAGCAGCCTCTGGCAATCAATATCTGGCTCATCCTTATGTAAGGAAACAAAAAAAACATATAAAAAAGGAATTTTAAAAAACGGAAACATAAAGCTGTATAAGAACATCTATTCTTAGAATCTAGGAAGCAAAAAAAACCTAGAGTGTATAAAGGCCACTAAAATCTGCAAAAACCCTCATTCTAAGAAAATCGTAGGTTAAAATTTCAATCTCTTTAATTTTCTATAAAGAATTTGATACCTTTGTTTATGTTTGTTGATGATTCCAATGCAAACCAACACACGGACCTCATAACATCATCACCCGCAAAGAATCAATTAGGACATGGACCGAGAATAAACATGGGTAGCAAAAACCCCAATATCAAAACTGTATCTGTTTAATCTGATGTGTGTGCGTGGGGTGTTCTGGAAGAGGCCAGATGATGTGTATAATGTTTGTGAGAGACGTTATCGTAGAAACGAAAAGTACCAGGCTAGAAGTTGGTTTAAAAAATTAGCCCATGATAAGTGCGGGAGTCCAGCAGGGAAACGACTTCGACAATTGATATATATTTATAATGGGTTAACATAAATAAGATTAATGATGGTGGTATGGTGGAGAGTTTTGGTGGCGGCTGCAATATTGAATGGGGTAGGGGTTTTGTTTAGAGAGAGAGGGGGGTGAGAGATATTGGGTGCGTTTGTGATATTACATTTGCATAGGGTTGACGCCAGCTCACCAGGCATTTAATTTTTTAATATTTCCTATATTACTATATTTTCAACCATCATAATGTTTTAACATTTCTAAATATAGCCATTTTCAACTAAAGGGATACACCCTTTATAATGTAGTAAAGATAAATTTAAACACATAAAACTTTGCATCTACAATTGATACTTATTGTAAGTGCGAACATGCATGACATTTAAATTTAAAAACGACTTATATTGAATCTGCAATTGATTTATTTTCGTTTTCTTTATAATACTAGACGAGTACCCGCGCATAGCGGCGGGTTTCTAGTTTTGACGGGTTTCATTGGCGAATGATCGTTTTTTTCGCAAACTATGTTTATGGTGCCAGAAAATACTTTTTTTGTGATAACATAGTTACATTAAATTCTAATAACGTCAATATGTGTGATTGTCTAGTCCAACTGTATTATTAAGATTGCACTAATAAAAAATTATAATTAAAATTCGAGTATTCGCGTCTAGCGACCGAATATGTACCTCGTAAGAAAATTAGGTTACATCATTCTTTCCTTTCATCAACGAATTCTTTTTCAGTATTTAACATACTCGCTACAAACTTTAAAATAACTACTTTAATTTATAGTTGTTTTTAATAGAAGTCAAATCTTACCTTTTAAGTATCATATCTAAAATTAGTTGGTAGTCTTTTAAATCATTACTATATTTATAGCATTTAATGTTTTTTCATCAGTTATGATTCTTATAGGGAGTAAGATTTTTTTTATTTTATGAAAAACAACAATATAATTTTATAAGTTACGATTACATTACATTACTGACCACATATTTCATTTTAGTGATAGAGTTCAATATTTTTAATTATTAAAAATTCCAACGATGTACATTGTAAAGAGTTAGTTGTAGACCATGTTTTTCATGTTAGAGAACACAATCCATTCCATTCGTTCATATGTATTACAATGAGTTGTATACTTTCCACTTTTCACCCCATATTTTTCACTCTTATATGTCTATTATTTATTTCTCAACCAGGTCCCAAAATATATATCTCCATACTTGAGAATTGCTAGTTTAACATCTTCATTATTCATTTCAAATCTTTTTCTTCACTTTTAAATCTTCAAACATGACTAATAACAAAAAAAAAAACGTAAATTAGCATGAGAACATGCATATAAGAAACACCCACTATATGAAATGAACAAACATCACACTTTCGAATGTTTAAGCTAACCGAATCACTTGACTGGTCTCGGATAAAAGATAACACACATCTAAGGGTGACATTGGTTCCAAAACCAAGAGAACCAGAACTTAAAAATGTGTGGCTAAGGAACTAAGAACCGGAGTGAGCAACATGTATCAGTTCCGAATTGGTTCTATCCGGTTTAGGCGTTTCGGGGCTAAACGATTGAAATCATGGATATTGCGTTGGGTCAACATACCCAACTTGGAAATGGTTGATAGAAACAAAGGTTAGAGCAATTTCCCTGTTTTTGTATGCGCCTACCAGATCTTGCGGCACCTCCGCTGCCATCTTAACTCCCTGGTATTACACGTAGAAAAATTAATAAGTAATTATTGAACCAGGTTTGTTATATATAATCAGTTTACAAGTTTGTTGTGCAACATTAGGTAGAGTATGTTTTTTCGCTCATCCATCCAAACAAAGTCAATGCGCACTTGGTCCACATTGTACCACGCATGTGGGTTTGTAAGAGATGCGAAAGAATCTATCGTAAAGTATAGATCTCGGGTCTTGATACACTGATTTTCAATGGGTTCAGATTAAAGTTCTCGATATCCTCTCGAATTGATCTAGGTCTTAAGTGGAATGATTGTTCTTGGTTACTAAAGAAAAGGGGTTTGGTTTTCTAGTCTAATAAGAAGTGGAAATGAAAATTTAAATCAAAGACAATTACTTTAATTATGAATAACAAAGACTTGTATTAAACTTAAGATTAAAATTAAGATCAAAATTAAAATTGAAATTAAAGTTCAATAAGCATAAAGGAACAGTAAAGCAAACAAACAGTAACCTAAAAGAAAAATTGATTCGGAACTTTAACCTTGGTTCGGAACTTTCATTCACCCCGAACTTAAAAGCTCATTCGGAACTTTCTGATTCGGAAGTTACTATTCACTCATTCGGAACTCACTGATTCGGAAGTCTGAAAATTGATTCGGAAGTTTTCTTGATTCGGAACCTTCCGGATGAAGAGGTTGATTCGGAACCTTCCGGATGAAGGCTTGGTTCGGAAGTTTTGGTTTGATCCGGAACTTTTCTTCGTTCGGAACTTCTTCTTGATTCGGAAGTTTGAGACTTCCGAATGAAGGTGTCTTGATTCGGAACTTAAAGACTTATTCGGAACTTTCCGAATGAAAGCTTCATTCGGAACTTTTAGCTAATTCGGAAGTCTGGAAACCCAGATACAGTAACAGTTAACGAAGAACACGGAACACGAATTTTAATCAAAATCAAACCAAATACTTAAAAAGGTTTTACCAAATTAAACACAAATCATTTAGACATCATAAGCAACGAATCCCACTAATAAAAACACAAATCCAAACAACTTTTGAAGATCAAATCAATAAAATAAAAAACTTAAAAACTTGAAGATAAAGATGATGATGAACAAGATGAAATGAAAGATTAAACACGAACTTGTATTGAATGATTAATGTTTTGACAAGATAAAACAAAGATTAAAATTACAAGCTTAAAGAATTAAAGATGAAAATCACCAATCACCCTAGTGGTGAAGGTGAAGCTACGAACCAGGAAGAAAAAGTGGGAAGAAAGAAAAAACTAAAAAACTATCTAAAATATGTGAGGGGAAGGCTATTTATAGCTTTGTCCTTTGGTTGGTGAGTGGGCTTTCTCCCGTTCTTCTTGTATTTTCGTCTTTTCAGAAAAGTTTCCGTTTTCGATTCTGATTCGGGATTTGTTGTCGATTAAATTCAACTCGTCTTTTAATTTCTTCGTTTAATAGACTTGAGTTTCTTCGACTTATATAAATCTTCCATCTTTGGTCCTTTTATTCGATAAATCTTCGAATAGGCCCAGTGACTTCAAATCTTTTGCATCTCTTGGACAATAGACTTTATCTTGAGTCTTTTTCTTCAGTAAAACCCGTGCAATCCCATGTTTTCTTCAATATTCATCCGGTTGGCTCTGAAAACACAATAAACACAAAAACCACGCATAATTCCAAACAAATGATATTAAATACGTGTTTTGGTCTCGTTTTAGCCCGAATTAAGTGGTAAAAGGATGGGTGTTTACACACCTATCAAATCCCCTACACTTAACCATTGCCATGCCCTCATGCAATGCTTAGGGATAAAGCAAATTTACACTTTTCTCATAATTAATCAACCTTGGCCTTATTTAAATTCTACTAAACAAAGATTAAAGAAATAAAACTTTAAAGGTAACAAAGGGATAGAAAACCATTTTCACTTGAAAATAGCTACATGGAAATAACTTGCAAAGAAATCGATGACTTACATTATGGCTTTGGTGCTGCGAAGATTTATCACCCTCAAGTTTCACGTTCCCCGAACTAAGCTTAAAAACGAGATCATTGTTATTATAAGTTAGCAATTCAAACACTTACACACATGGCTTAATTAAATGCTTAAACTCCCTTATTCCTAGGTGTATCTCTTATATTTTATTTCTGTCTTAGAATGATCATGAAGATGCATTTTTGGACTTATTTCGATAGTTTATTAGGGCTGAAAGCAAAGTAGGACGATTTGATCAATAGTTAGCTAAAGGACAAAATCTCTTAAAACTGCTTCTCGGGATATCAAAAAGTTCATATCTTGGCATAACTTGGTTCACGATTTGAGACCTTTCTCGGGCCGATATTTGGCATGTACTTCATACTTCATATCTTCGAGAGACGTTCTTGAGATAATGGTCTTCTCATCATAATAGAATTTCTTCGCTTGGAGACTTTTGAGGGGTACTCCAACTTTGTTGACCACGACTTCATGATTATTTCTTCGATCTCTAATTGGGATTTTGAGATACAACGATCCGCCTCCTTTTCGGACTTGGATCTATTTATCCTCATACCTTGTTAGGGTCTTTTCGGATAGACTTCTCCATGATCTTTGTGTGAGTTGATTGCTTTTCGTCGTGAGTCTTGATCCTTCATATTGACTTTAGGAATAATGCTTTTCACATCACTTTGGATCTTCAGCAATAAAATTGAATCCTCATGCCTTGTTAGGGCCTTTTCGGACTCGCCAATCTTCGCGCCCCGCTTCATAAGTTATGCCTTGGCTATGAACTCTTATCATTACCGAGCAACTTTTAAACGATCTTGGGCTAGAAGCTAAGTAACTTTTCAAATCGTACGACCTTACTTATTGCAGATAAATTATTAGCAAGTGATGGGAGAATAGGCAAATAATTACACCAAGTGAGCTTGCGCAAGAATACCGACTTATAATTGACTCTATCATTTCTCGTCCTCCACAATTTAAAATCTCAAGTAATGAGACTCGTGGACACTTAGCCTAATAAACCAATTAAGGTTTACATGGTTAAGGATACTAGCTAGAATAAACTTGGATAAGTCTAATCGGGTTGAGTCAAAATAAACGCAACGGGCCTAATATGTCAAAAATTTCTAAACTAGCCACACCACTTTATTAAAATTAGACTTTATTGCGGAATATATACATATGAAAGCAACGATAAAAATTTAAAAATTACAACTAAATGGCCAAAGTTAATAAAAAATTTGAAAAATGTTGAAAAATATGATTTTCCGGTTAAATGAAGGCATTTTCATGGAAAAGTCCACTTAAAACTTCGATAGAAGTCCCCCCTACACTTAAGATAAACATTGTCCTCAATGTTTAAGCATGTGGAAAAAGTTTCCCCTACACTTATGACATTGTGTACGTTGGTTAACTCAAGCTAAGGAAGAGACGACTAAAGTGATCAATTTCAAATGTGAGTATGAAGAAAATTGAATCACGATAGTTGAGAGATGGAACCGGATTTCGGATAACACGGGAGCACGGTTCTTTAAAAACTTCCAAGAGTGCACTAATCCCTGTAATCACATCACCATACAAAGACAAATACATATAGAAGTCCCCCCTACACTTAGGGGATTAAAATATAAAAGGATAGATACTCGGGCTGCCTTCCGAGGAGCGCTTGTTTTTTATAACCGAGTCACGAGCCTGACTCGACCCAAAATTAGTTCATGGGGAACGTGGTGAGGGATGGAATCACCTCCTGAGAGGTGTCCTCACCAAAGTACAACTTCACTCGTTGGCCATTCACCTTAAAATTTGGTCCATTAGGTTGAGCGAGCTCGAGAGTACCATATGGAAAAATTTGGGCAATGGTGAATGGGCCGGACCAACGAGATTTGAGCTTTCCCGAGAAGATTTTCAACCGAGAGTTAAAAAGTAAGACTTTGTCTCCAACATGAAACTCTCGGTTTTTGATCTTAGAATCGTGAATGAGCTTAGTCCTTTCCTTATAGATCAAAGAATTTTCATAAGCCTCATTACGGAGTTCATTCAGCTCATTGAGTTGGATCTTGCGTAGGTCACCGGCTTTGTTAATATCAAAATTAGCCCACTTCAAGGCCCAATAAGCCTTGTGCTCCAACTCAATGGGGAGGTGGAACGCTTTCCCGTACACAAGACGATAAGGCGTACAGCCGATCGGGGTCTTGTAAGCAGTACGGAAAGCCCACAAAGCATCATCAAGTTTATCAGCCCAAGAGGCACGATGCTCTCCCACGGTCCTTTCAAGAATTCGCTTCAGCCCTCGGTTGGATATTTCAGCCTGGCCATTCGTTTGTGGGTGGTAGGCTGTGGAAAGACGATGATTTACACCGTACTTAGCCATGACTCGAGCAAATTGGTCATTGCAGAAATGAGTCCCATGATCACTAATAATGGCGCGAGGCACACCGAATCTAGCGAATAGAGCCTTCAAAAAGTTACAAACCACCCTTGCGTCATTAGTAGGCAAAGCTTTGGCTTCAACCCACTTTGAAACGTAGTCAACGGCTACAAGGATGTATTTGTTTCCTTTAGACGAAGGGAATGGCCCCATAAAGTCGATACCCCAAACATCAAAAATTTCACACTCTTGAATGAAATTCTGAGGCATCTCGTCTTTATGTGTGATTTTGCCTTGCTTTTGGCAAACATCACATCGTTTGACCATATCGTGAGCGTCACGGTATATGGAGGGCCAATAAAATCCCGAATCAAACACTTTTTTAGCGGTGTAGTTGGGACCAAAGTGACCACCGGTGGGTCCTTTGTGGCAAGCATCAAGGATGTCCGACGCTGCCGGTCCATCAACACATCGGCGAATAATCAGGTCAGCACATTGTTTGAATAGGTAAGGGTCGTCCCAAAAGTAAGTCTTGATGTCGGTGAAGAACTTCTTCTTTTGTTGGGACGTCAACCCTTCCTTGAGAATTCCACCCGCCAAGTAGTTTGCGAAGTCTGCAAACCACGGAGTTTCATTCGGCTTCGAGTTTATAGACATTAAGGTCTCCAAGGGAAAAGAATCATTGATTTCTTTGGTCGGATGATCCCCTTGGTATGGATCCTCAAGTCTGCTAAGATGGTCCGCGGCTAAGTTTTCTGCTCCTTTTTTATCGCGAGCATAATACTCTCGGATTCGAGCTTGTTAGATTAGTTTTAATCCTTCAAGCGATACATGCCTTCATTTTTTTTTCTATTTTTAAACTAATCTTACAACGCACACAAGCGTAGATGTGTTAACGAGTCGAGCTTTTAATGAAATACTAAAGCTCGTTTAACTCGATCGCGAACATAATTCTCTCTGGTTCTAGCCGATCTCGAACAAATATCATTGTTTGATTAGAGACACTGGCAAAGCTAAAAAAACTAGTATTATGGCCGGCTCGTTCGTAAGATCGATCTAACATCTGAAGTCAAACGAGCCAAACAAGCTAATTAACATTTACAAGGTTCATAATTGAGAGTAACGTACTAGACAAACATAGAGTTGTTATGCACCCAACACATATGCAATACAACTTATCCTTATTTTCCTCCATATATTTAGGCAATAATGTAAACATGAAAATTTGCAATTATCAAGTATATACGAAAAAACAAGGAAGTCGGGAGGAATATCGGGTGTGAAATGACCTGTAATGCATATGCCGACGACAAACATTTTACGGGTCACTGCCCTATTTTACAGTTAATATGTGAAATATAAATCGTGTAACAACGTGACTATAAGCTTTCAAGCAAAAATATCAAGTACATGATGCTCTGTTTACACTTCGATATTTTACTCCCTATACATCCGGTGTTTTAAACTTCAAGATATCTACGTATTACATAAAGTTTTGATTTAAACACATTTTCGGTTTTCGAGTTACTTATAAACATTTTTTCAATAGACATGTAACTTTTCACTATTTTTTCAGCATTTATATAACATGAGAATTGATTAGCACACTCCACTTTTGATTATGACACTCAAATATACGATCTATTTAAGCAACTGTACAACTTTTTAATGCACAGTTGGAGTGTCACAATCAAATTTGAGAGTGTGCAAATCATTAGTCATATAACATAGAGATATTTTAAATCACAACTTCAAGTCAGTAAGCTCAAATCGATTCGGTTTTTAAACCGGTCCGGGCCATTTTATTAAACTAGTTACGAAACCACCGGTTCGGTTTGAAGGAATCCGCTTCCATGAATCTGAAACGGTTTTTTGCCTACTTGTCGGAACCGGTGCACAATTTATGAAAAATGATACATATGAAGAACACAATATTTTTGAATGAGATGAATTTAAGAAAAATTGAGATTAATTTACAAAGATTAAAATTGCGCCGCAAAATTCCATAGATGTCTCGGTATCGCCTGACCACCATGGTTTCATCCAGAGGTCGCTTAATTCTGAAATAATTTAATTCTTTTATTATATTAAAGATAATGCTAACGTGTGATCTAATAAAGGACCATATTTGAGTTTGGTTTAAATTTTATCATAGCTTTAAAAATAAATCAACAAAATAGATTATTATATAATCAAGAATTAAATTAGTATAATTTTTTAGAGTTAACAATATTTTTGGTCCTTGTGGTTTGTCGGGTGTAACGATTTTGGTCCCAAGGTTTAAAAAATAACGGATCTCATCCAAAACCTAATAACCCGTAACACTTTTAGTCCCAAACGTTATATTGACTAACTTTGACCGTTAAATGTGAGGGCATTAGAGTCTTTTTAATACTTCTTGTTCTATCAACTAGAATTTAAATCTTACATAATATTCTTTTATTTATCACCACACATATATTCTTTCTTTCTCACTCAACAATACCTCACATCTAAAAAATAATCCCACCTCTTAAAATCAACATCATACCCATGGCTGCGATTCCACCACCTTCACGTTCTCAATTTCGCGTCAAAAGAAATCACTACCATATTTGACGCATGACCTTTTTTTCCTTTATTCATTTGGTTTTTTCAAATCGAAGAAATCAATTTGTTGTTATTTGACTTCAGAATCGTTGCTTCAAAACGAGAACCAAACGAAACCCTTACCTTTGCATCAAATAAAATACAAATCAACCCACTACCACAAACAAGATCTAAATGATGTACAATTAGATGTAGATGATTCCCCACGAGGCCACGACAATATTGAAGAACAAAATAGCAGTAGGGATCTAATATATATTAATTTCCCTACAAATCGTTTTATATGTTTAACTGGTAAAGGTTAGTCAATCTAACGTTTGGGACTAAAAATATTAACGGTCGTCGGGTTTTGGATGAGACCTGTTACTTTTCAAACCTTTGGACCAAAACCGTTGTACCTGACAAACTATAAGGATGAAAAGTGTAGTTAACTCAAATCTCTACTAATTATAAAGGACAGATCCCTAATGTTGAAAATTGAAAAGATTCCTTTGTAGCTTCAGTGGTAAGTTTCTTGTATGCTAGGTTTGGAAAGTGAATATCACCAGTATCAAATAATGTATTACCCTTATGTATACTCGGTTGGAAGGTATTGAAATTCAATGTATTACAGGAAAGTATTGAAAACTGAATAAATGCAAGAGCTGACCAAAACGTTTATAGGCTGTAAACTATTGAAAACAAAATCTATAAAGGGAAATATTGAATCTTTTTAATGCACACGGTTGGTGTTTTGCTTTGCTTATATATGATGAGGCCACTCATATGCACATCCCAAAGGTGAAACCTCTCTCACCTCTCTTTCTCTAAACATTCAAAACACATTATTCATCACCTGTTGGTTTCTGCCTCAACATCGCCACCCTATGTGGACACGTTCCGTTTAATGGAAGTAGAAAGATACTTGGAGAATGTCAACTTCATTCTCCTATTCATCTTCACAAGCCACCATCAGATCCAGGAGACGGTAAGATAGGTTCTCTATCTTAGCTACATCTCGAGCTAAATCCACAACCTTCTTATCCATTCGCTTCTTGTGCCCAGGGAACATGTTGTTGAATAGGAAACAACTTCCACACGAAATGCTATAAGCATCGTGTTCCTGATGCTTGATTACTTTCGGTGGGACTGGCTCAGCCATGGCGAAGAAAGGGAGTTCCAGGTTGGCAAATGTGTTACGATAGTCTTCCACTTTCTGGCTCCCGTCAATAAACTTATAGAGCTCAAGACAGACCATAACGGTCGCCATTGTTGTTGACGTGGAAATTGTAGGGATGATTCTTCCTGCAATGAATTTGGCTCGCAGATTTCTAACTTCTGGAATGCTGTAATTACTTAGGGACAAAGTTGGAATGGTTAGGGAATGCTTTTAAATTAGCAGGGCTAGAGTTCAACAAAAATCCAAAAACATGGTTGAGTAGTCTTCTTTTAGTTACTATGGCCGGCCATGTGACAAGTGACTAAAAAAAGTAATAAATTAGTTGAGTTGGGACATGGACTAATGGTGTCCTGTATGCCTAACGATGTAGTGACATACTATTTGATGAAGGATGTCTTCCTCCTCTTTGGGCATCTATGAACAAATAAATTTGTGAACAATTATTGTTGAAAAAAGATTACATTGAAGCTTTTGTAACCATGTTCAAAAATATTACATTGAAGCTTTTGTAACCATGCTTATCTGTTGTAACTTCTTTGGGTTATTCAACACTATATTTCAACAATATCTTTTAGTTAAGATGTCATATAAGTTGGTGATAAACTTCCATACCTATCAAACCATATACATTTTGCCTTTGTCTTAACTATAAAAGATAAACTAAATGTGAATAATATAAATTTTGTTGTGTCCCAATTTCCATGGTTTATAACTTAAACATTTGGAAGGCTCAAATAGAAACAATAACTTATCTTAACTGAACTGATACTATAAACATTTTATAATGATGGCAATGGGGTATAACTTATCTTGATGTGTATATGGGTTGACGTTAGCTTATTAATTTTATAAGTTGTTTATATCAGCTCACATGATTTATAGGAGCAGACGTTGATAACCCGTATTATGTGGTTGCAGTCAATAAGGAATATGGTAGCCGAGAACGTTAAGTATATGTTGTTTGATACATGTTAAGAATTTATCTTATGTTACGAGAGTTTTGCAATTTCATTGTGAAGTTTTCACGTTCTATTTTGAATGTTACATGAAAAACTTACCACAATAATACATACTGTTAATTATTTGCGGCCATTCCCACCGCTATGCGCGGGTACTCGCTTAGTTTTTATAATAGAATCTTAGATGACCCAATTTAAAATCTCTAAATAATTCTTACGTTTAAAAGGAACTAATTTTGTACAACTTCAGTCCTACATGGTTCAAAAAACAAACATTTCTTTGTTTATATATAGCTTTGTACACACATCATATAAGTTGAGGTCAAAACATTTGTTGTAGGTGCATATCTATGTAGCGTTTAAGTTATTTAAACGTTATACGGCTAACATCTACAACTGATATAAGCATTCAACTTTTTTTTTCTCTTTATAATATACTACTAGACGAGTACCCGCGCATAGCGACGGAAATTTCCTAACAACACATAGTTAACGATACGCTATATGGCAGTAAAATCATATTCTATTGCAAATATTTGAACAAAAGTTACCATGACTATAAAATTAACACTATCAATACTCATGTAAAATATGAAAACATAGATGTAAAGACGTCCGAGAAATGTTCATGTCCTGATGGGTTCATGTCCTGGCCAAGGGCTTACTTTTCCATTGTAATTAACTTTGATCGGGTATTTGAGAAGATGTCCTTTTAAGGGAATGAAATCATCTGAGGTAAACTTTCTCCAGTTATCTTCTACTAACTGATTTACGTTGTGCATACAGGTTAAACTTTCTTGCTCCTTCATGTGATCTCCAATCATCCGCATGTGTTGTGCCCACAATGACTTTCTGTACCCATATACCTGAACATGATATTGTTTTAATTAACGTCTTAATCAGTAAAAAAATCATGCAAATAAAGGATGAACTTGCACACAAAGGCTCCCTCAGTGATCTGACAATATGCACACACCAAGAATGTCGTTTCAAATGTGCAGGTGAGTTGAATAGGCCTGGGTATGTTATCTTAAAGGGTTTGGGTTTAAATGTGTAACTTAATGCAGGTCAAGATGAGTCGAGTAGAAGCGGAGCACAAAATATCATAATGTACTATTATACACATGCATAATAATGAGAATGCTAACTTGACCACGTGGGTGCTGTTTCTTGTTAGTCCATGTGTGATGTGGCTGATAAGCTCCCATAGATAATGCAGTATCTCTTGACCAGCCATGGATCGTTGGTTGATGTTGGCAGATCCCAATATGACATACTCATCATCTACGATCATTCCTTTTGCATGTACGTATATCATGAACCTTCCATTTCTATATGAAGGCGAGACCTGGAAGACAATTTAACACACAATAAAACACTTTTAAATATGTTGAGTTACATGAATGGTTATCAAAGAAAAACTCTAAATGATGTATGAAAAATTGCATCCTTACCGAACTACCACTTGAGGAACGATTGCTGCCTGAAGCCGACCCTTCTTCATTGCACCACTCACGATTACCAAGGCAGTAGAAATTTAAGTAGTCCTGTGGATGTGCATGAACGAGTTCCGAAGCCTTTAACTCCTCAGCAATAATATCATACATCATTTTGCATAGTTTGTGCCTGAAAGAATAACATTTATTAACCATATGTCGTAGTTAAAGTTGAGGTTTTAAGAACTATTTAGTGATTTGTGTAAAGATGTCAACTATCATCAACCTGCCAAAACAAAATTTCTTGAACAGGGGCAGAGTTGGGAGAACCTTCAGGCCACATTGGAATTATAATGTAAATTGAAAACCTCTCATTTGCCCTTATCTTGTCAACAATCTTTAATGCAATCTACATCAGGATTAAGTGATCAGCTCCTAAGAATAAATAACTAAACATTTGGTCATACTAATAGAGTGGGATTTTATTAACATACATTTGATTAGTGACTGCATATTATCGGTAAAAGATTCGCCGTCCTACATACAATGTAAAATGTTTTATATTTGTAAAACCATGTCATGAATTCAAGAGAATAAGTTTTGGTAATCTCTGACGTTAAATGGAAAGTGCACAAACCTGCATCTTTAAAGGACGGCCAAGCATACGATGACCTAAGAAAATATTGATTTTCAATATAGATGAAGTCATGGCTCATAAAGTTTGCAAATTCAAACAGTTTAAGCATTTTAAGTAAGATTGTAGCAAAGTGAAGTGTTTTCGCTGATAAAGAAAGGGAAATTAGTAAACGCAAATCAATTATAACGCCAAATATAAGCAATTAGGAAAACTGCTTGCAAACTTTTTACATCAACGGGTGTTGAGTCAAATTTTGCTGTTGATCTCGCATCAAGATCAGCTCCTTCGTGTTACTATAATGATATAATGCTTTGAAAATACTATTAACAAAAAGTATGTCGCATACCTGATACTTTTGCGGGCTTACTTCCAGCAACATAGACAATGGGAATCGATTCTTTGTTTTTTCTAGTTTAGGGTCGTCATATCGCTGGCTCAGATATTGTGGAGTGGGGATGTATCAGGAGTTTCGTTATACCTGAATAATTATTTAGTATTTGTCTGATCATATGCATTCTTATGATTAAACTACGTAGTTCGGTAGCTTGATACCTTTGAATTCTTTAACTCTTGTATAGAAAACATATGGAGTAAGAGTAGACTTTCGCCACTGCATTTTCACACAAAACTTGAAAAGTATAGTTCCTGGTCCTCCTTTTACCATGCTAACTGACTTCATATCAAGATGACCATAGTAAGTACTTAAATTTTGAAAAATAAATTATGATAATGAAGAATTTTGTATTGTCTAGATATAAATGCCGAATCGTCTTAGAAAAATGCAAATCTACTGTCTTGGGATGGCAAGATAAAATTTGACATTGTATTATGAAATATGTTTGTTACTTGTTATACAAAAAATAATGTACTTACCTAAATAAATGAAAGAGCGACGTTCATGGAGAGTAAAATGATATATTATGATACAAACTAAAGAGATCATGTGTGAATATTTCTTTTGCAACTTAAGTCGCTGTTGGTCAAGTCTTTTTTTTCCAACCGTCTGTGTCAAGAGCATGACTATCACCAATGCCTCCATACTTGAATGGTGTGGCAACATCACACACATAACAGTAGCACTGCAGTTGAATAGTAAATAACATAATGAAACTTTTGAGGTTGATTATTGTTATAGGCAAGTAATTAGCAGGTTGGAAAATAAAATTCGAAAAATAAACAAAACAGGAAACGCATTCGAGACATCAAGGCATGTATGCTAAATAATATATGCAGCGAAAGTCTAAGGGGGCATGCGACATGCCTACAAAAAGAACCATATAAGTTGCAAAATTTGTTCCATCGTGTGTTAGAAACTGCATTTTTTCAGCCTACGGAAGCATTCACATTACATATATTAAATCTGTTTTTGATCGGGAGAAATATATGTTGTGGCGAAAGGTACCTCTTTGTCCTAGTTACTTGTACAGCAAATCCAAATCAACGTCTCTATTTCATTCCCTCTACAATTGACACACATGTGGTTTTTTCAATTTGCATCATTAATCGATTCTTTTGCATCAACACGGTGCGCACGTTATGCCAATGGTATACACATTTCAAAACCTACATAAATTCATACCAAACAGATGTTAAAGTTTCTTCTAACTGTTAGGGAAACAAAGTTTCTTTACAAACGTCAACACTAAACACACCTTAAGCAAACATCAGCTACCGTTAGAAACAACAGTGAAACACACAGCAAGAGGTGTACATATCAATGTATAAGAGGCTTAGCTAGGCAGACAACAATTGAATAAGGAGGATAATCCGCAAACTCGTGAAAGCCTATTACAGTTGATATGACCATCACTCGCATCTTATAAGCAGAATATTATGCCACAAAGCAGATGAAACAACCCAAAAAATCATAGCAAGAAGAAGAATCAGCAAGTTTGGTTTAAACAACCGAATAAAAGATACACCATCCATATTAAGCTGCCCCACCAAGGTGGGTAGAATCTCAACTTCATCCAACCCACTTAGATTCATCCACAGCAGCCTCTGGCAATCAATATCTGGCTCATCCTTATGTAAGGAAACAAAAAAAACATATAAAAAAGGAATTTTAAAAAACGGAAACATAAAGCTGTATAAGAACATCTATTCTTAGAATCTAGGAAGCAAAAAAAACCTAGAGTGTATAAAGGCCACTAAAATCTGCAAAAACCCTCATTCTAAGAAAATCGTAGGTTAAAATTTCAATCTCTTTAATTTTCTATAAAGAATTTGATACCTTTGTTTATGTTTGTTGATGATTCCAATGCAAACCAACACACGGACCTCATAACATCATCACCCGCAAAGAATCAATTAGGACATGGACCGAGAATAAACATGGGTAGCAAAAACCCCAATATCAAAATTGTATCTGTTTAATCTGATGTGTGTGCGTGGGGTGTTCTGGAAGAGGCCAGATGATGTGTATAATGTTTGTGAGAGACGTTATCGTAGAAACGAAAAGTACCAGGCTAGAAGTTGGTTTAAAAAATTAGCCCATGATAAGTGCGGGAGTCCAGCAGGGAAACGACTTCGACAATTGATATATATTTATAATGGGTTAACATAAATAAGATTAATGATGGTGGTATGGTGGAGAGTTTTGGTGGCGGCTGCAATATTGAATGGGGTAGGGGTTTTGTTTAGAGAGAGAGGGGGGTGAGAGATATTGGGTGCGTTTGTGATATTACATTTGCATAGGGTTGACGCCAGCTCACCAGGCATTTAATTTTTTAATATTTCCTATATTACTATATTTTCAACCATCATAATGTTTTAACATTTCTAAATATAGCCATTTTCAACTAAAGGGATACACCCTTTATAATGTAGTAAAGATAAATTTAAACACATAAAACTTTGCATCTACAATTGATACTTATTGTAAGTGCGAACATGCATGACATTTAAATTTAAAAACGACTTATATTGAATCTGCAATTGATTTATTTTCGTTTTCTTTATAATACTAGACGAGTACCCGCGCATAGCGGCGGGTTTCTAGTTTTGACGGGTTTCATTGGCGAATGATCGTTTTTTTCGCAAACTATGTTTATGGTGCCAGAAAATACTTTTTTTGTGATAACATAGTTACATTAAATTCTAATAACGTCAATATGTGTGATTGTCTAGTCCAACTGTATTATTAAGATTGCACTAATAAAAAATTATAATTAAAATTCGAGTATTCGCGTCTAGCGACCGAATATGTACCTCGTAAGAAAATTAGGTTACATCATTCTTTCCTTTCATCAACGAATTCTTTTTCAGTATTTAACATACTCGCTACAAACTTTAAAATAACTACTTTAATTTATAGTTGTTTTTAATAGAAGTCAAATCTTACCTTTTAAGTATCATATCTAAAATTAGTTGGTAGTCTTTTAAATCATTACTATATTTATAGCATTTAATGTTTTTTCATCAGTTATGATTCTTATAGGGAGTAAGATTTTTTTTATTTTATGAAAAACAACAATATAATTTTATAAGTTACGATTACATTACATTACTGACCACATATTTCATTTTAGTGATAGAGTTCAATATTTTTAATTATTAAAAATTCCAACGATGTACATTGTAAAGAGTTAGTTGTAGACCATGTTTTTCATGTTAGAGAACACAATCCATTCCATTCGTTCATATGTATTACAATGAGTTATATACTTTCCACTTTTCACCCCATATTTTTCACTCTTATATGTCTATTATTTATTTCTCAACCAGGTCCCAAAATATATATCTCCATACTTGAGAATTGCTAGTTTAACATCTTCATTATTCATTTCAAATCTTTTTCTTCACTTTTAAATCTTCAAACATGACTAATAACAAAAAAAAACGTAAATTAGCATGAGAACATGCATATAAGAAACACCCACTATATGAAATGAACAAACATCACACTTTCGAATGTTTAAGCTAATCGAATCACTTGACTGGTCTCAGATAAAAGATAACACACATCTAAGGGTGACATTGGTTCCAAAACCAAGAGAACCAGAACTTAAAAATGTGTGGCTAAGGAACTAAGAACCGGAGTGAGCAACATGTATCAGTTCCGAATTGGTTCTATCCGGTTTAGGCGTTTCGGGGCTAAACGATTGAAATCATGGATATTGCGTTGGGTCAACATACCCAACTTGGAAATGGTTGATAGAAACAAAGGTTAGAGCAATTTCCCTGTTTTTGTATGCGCCTACCAGATCTTGCGGCACCTCCGCTGCCATCTTAACTCCCTGGTATTACACGTAGAAAAATTAATAAGTAATTATTGAACCAGGTTTGTTATATATAATCAGTTTACAAGTTTGTTGTGCAACATTAGGTAGAGTATGTTTTTTCGCTCATCCATCCAAACAAAGTCAATGCGCACTTGGTCCACATTGTACCACGCATGTGGGTTTGTAAGAGATGCGAAAGAATCTATCGTAAAGTATAGATCTCGGGTCTTGATACACTGATTTTCAATGGGTTCATATTAAAGTTCTCGATATCCTCTCGAATTGATCTAGGTCTTAAGTGGAATGATTGTTCTTGGTTACTAAAGAAAAGGGGTTTGGTTTTCTAGTCTAATAAGAAGTGGAAATGAAAATTTAAATCAAAGACAATTACTTTAATTATGAATAACAAAGACTTGTATTAAACTTAAGATTAAAATTAAGATCAAAATTAAAATTGAAATTAAAGTTCAATAAGCATAAAGGAACAGTAAAGCAAACAAACAGTAACCTAAAAGAAAAATTGATTCGGAACTTTAACCTTGGTTCGGAACTTTCATTCACCCCGAACTTAAAAGCTCATTCGGAACTTTCTGATTCGGAAGTTACTATTCACTCATTCGGAACTCACTGATTCGGAAGTCTGAAAATTGATTCGGAAGTTTTCTTGATTCGGAACCTTCCGGATGAAGAGGTTGATTCGGAACCTTCCGGATGAAGGCTTGGTTCGGAAGTTTTGGTTTGATCCGGAACTTTTCTTCGTTCGGAACTTCTTCTTGATTCGGAAGTTTGAGACTTCCGAATGAAGGTGTCTTGATTCGGAACTTAAAGACTTATTCGGAACTTTCCGAATGAAAGCTTCATTCGGAACTTTTAGCTGATTCGGAAGTCTGGAAACCCAGATACAGTAACAGTTAACGAAGAACACAGAACACGAATTTTAATCAAAATCAAACCAAATACTTAAAAAGGTTTTACCAAATTAAACACAAATCATTTAGACATCATAAGCAACGAATCCCACTAATAAAAACACAAATCCAAACAACTTTTGAATATCAAATCAATAAAATAAAAAACTTAAAAACTTGAAGATAAAGATGATGATGAACAAGATGAAATGAAAGATTAAACAAGAACTTGTATTGAATGATTAATGTTTTGACAAGATAAAACAAAGATTAAAATTACAAGCTTAAAGAATTAAAGATGAAAATCACCAATCACCCTAGTGGTGAAGGTGAAGCTACGAACCAGGAAGAAAAAGTGGGAAGAAAGAAAAAACTAAAAAACTATCTAAAATATGTGAGGGGAAGGCTATTTATAGCCTTGTCCTTTGGTTGGTGAGTGGGCTTTCTCCCGTTCTTCTTGTATTTTCGTCTTTTCAGAAAAGTTTCCGTTTTCGATTCTGATTCGGGATTTGTTGTCGATTAAATTCAACTCGTCTTTTAATTTCTTCGTTTAATAGACTTGAGTTTCTTCGACTTATATAAATCTTCCATCTTTGGTCCTTTTCTTCGATAAATCTTCGAATAGGCCCAGTGACTTCAAATCTTTTGCATCTCTTGGACAATAGACTTTATCTTGAGTCTTTTTCTTCAGTAAAACCCGTGCAATCCCATGTTTTCTTCAATATTCATCCGGTTGGCTCTGAAAACACAATAAACACAAAAACCACGCATAATTCCAAACAAATGATATTAAATACGTGTTTTGGTCTCGTTTTAGCCCGAATTAAGTGGTAAAAGGATGGGTGTTTACACACCTATCAAATCCCTACACTTAACCATTGCCATGCCCTCATGCAATGCTTAGGGATAAAGCAAATTTACACTTTTCTCATAATTAATCAACCTTGGCCTTATTTAAATTCTACTAAACAAAGATTAAAGAAATAAAACTTTAAAGGTAACAAAGGGATAGAAAACCATTTTCACTTGAAAATAGCTACATGGAAATAACTTGCAAAGAAATCGATGACTTACATTATGGCTTTGGTGCTGCGAAGATTTATCACCCTCAAGTTTCACGTTCCCCGAACTAAGCTTAAAAACGAGATCATTGTTATTATAAGTTAGCAATTCAAACACTTACACACATGGCTTAATTAAATGCTTAAACTCCCTTATTCCTAGGTGTATCTCTTATATTTTATTTCTGTCTTAGAATGATCATGAAGATGCATTTTTGGACTTATTTCGATAGTTTATTAGGGCTGAAAGCAAAGTAGGACGATTTGATCAATAGTTAGCTAAAGGACAAAATCTCTTAAAACTGCTTCTCGGGATATCAAAAAGTTCATATCTTGGCATAACTTGGTTCACGATTTGAGACCTTTCTCGGGCCGATATTTGGCATGTACTTCATACTTCATATCTTCGAGAGACGTTCTTGAGATAATGGTCTTCTCATCATAATAGAATTTCTTCGCTTGGAGACTTTTGAGGGGTACTCCAACTTTGTTGACCACGACTTCATGATTATTTCTTCGATCTCTAATTGGGATTTTGAGATACAACGATCCGCCTCCTTTTCGGACTTGGATCTATTTATCCTCATACCTTGTTAGGGTCTTTTCGGATAGACTTCTCCATGATCTTTGTGTGAGTTGATTGCTTTTCGTCGTGAGTCTTGATCCTTCATATTGACTTTAGGAATAATGCTTTTCACATCACTTTGGATCTTCAGCAATAAAATTGAATCCTCATGCCTTGTTAGGGCCTTTTCGGACTCGCCAATCTTCGCGCCCCGCTTCATAAGTTATGCCTTGGCTATGAACTCTTATCATTACCGAGCAACTTTTAAACGATCTTGGGCTAGAAGCTAAGTAACTTTTCAAATCGTACGACCTTACTTATTGCAGATAAATTATTAGCAAGTGATGGGAGAATAGGCAAATAATTACACCAAGTGAGCTTGCGCAAGAATACCGACTTATAATTGACTCTATCATTTCTCGTCCTCCACAATTTAAAATCTCAAGTAATGAGACTCGTGGACACTTAGCCTAATAAACCAATTAAGGTTTACATGGTTAAGGATACTAGCTAGAATAAACTTGGATAAGTCTAATCGGGTTGAGTCAAAATAAACGCAACGGGCCTAATATGTCAAAAATTTCTAAACTAGCCACACCACTTTATTAAAATTAGACTTTATTGCGGAATATATACATATGAAAGCAACGATAAAAATTTAAAAATTACAACTAAATGGCCAAAGTTAATAAAAAATTTGAAAAATGTTGAAAAATATGATTTTCCGGTTAAATGAAGGCATTTTCATGGAAAAGTCCACTTAAAACTTCGATAGAAGTCCCCCCTACACTTAAGATAAACATTGTCCTCAATGTTTAAGCATGTGGAAAAAGTTTCCCCTACACTTATGACATTGTGTACGTTGGTTAACTCAAGCTAAGGAAGAGACGACTAAAGTGATCAATTTCAAATGTGAGTATGAAGAAAATTGAATCACGATAGTTGAGAGATGGAACCGGATTTCGGATAACACGGGAGCACGGTTCTTTAAAAACTTCCAAGAGTGCACTAATCCCTGTAATCACATCACCATACAAAGACAAATACATATAGAAGTCCCCCCTACACTTAGGGGATTAAAATATAAAAGGATAGATACTCGGGCTGCCTCCCGAGGAGCGCTTGTTTTTGATAACCGAGTCACGAGCCTGACTCGACCCAAAATTAGTTCATGGGGAACGTGGTGAGGGATGGAATCACCTCCTGAGAGGTGTCCTCACCAAAGTACAACTTCACTCGTTGGCCATTCACCTTAAAATTTGGTCCATTAGGTTGAGCGAGCTCGAGAGTACCATATGGAAAAATTTGGGCAATGGTGAATGGGCCGGACCAACGAGATTTGAGCTTTCCCGAGAAGATTTTCAACCGAGAGTTAAAAAGTAAGACTTTGTCTCCAACATGAAACTCTCGGTTTTTGATCTTAGAATCGTGAATGAGCTTAGTCCTTTCCTTATAGATCAAAGAATTTTCATAAGCCTCATTACGGAGTTCATTCAGCTCATTGAGTTGGATCTTGCGTAGGTCACCGGCTTTGTTAATATCAAAATTAGCCCACTTCAAGGCCCAATAAGCCTTGTGCTCCAACTCAATGGGGAGGTGGCACGCTTTCCCGTACACAAGACGATAAGGCGTACAGCCGATCGGGGTCTTGTAAGCAGTACGGAAAGCCCACAAAGCATCATCAAGTTTATCAGCCCAAGAGGCACGATGCTCTCCCACGGTCCTTTCAAGAATTCGCTTCAGCCCTCGGTTGGATATTTCAGCCTGGCCATTCGTTTGTGGGTGGTAGGCTGTGGAAAGACGATGATTTACACCGTACTTAGCCATGACTCGAGCAAATTGGTCATTGCAGAAATGAGTCCCACGATCACTAATAATGGCGCGAGGCACACCGAATCTAGCGAATAGAGCCTTCAAAAAGTTACAAACCACCCTTGCGTCATTAGTAGGCAAAGCTTTGGCTTCAACCCACTTTGAAACGTAGTCAACGACTACAAGGATGTATTTGTTTCCTTTAGACGAAGGGAATGGCCCCATAAAGTCGATACCCCAAACATCAAAAATTTCACACTCTTGAATGAAATTCTGAGGCATCTCGTCTTTATGTGTGATTTTGCCTTGCTTTTGGCAAACATCACATCGTTTGACCATATCGTGAGCGTCACGGTATATGGAGGGCCAATAAAATCCCGAATCAAACACTTTTTTAGCGGTGTAGTTGGGACCAAAGTGACCACCGGTGGGTCCGTGGCAAGCATCAAGGATGTCCGACGCTGCCGGTCCATCAACACATCGGCGAATAATCAGGTCAGCACATTGTTTGAATAGGTAAGGGTCGTCCCAAAAGTAAGTCTTGATGTCGGTGAAGAACTTCTTCTTTTGTTGGGACGTCAACCCTTCCTTGAGAATTCCACCCGCCAAGTAGTTTGCGAAGTCTGCAAACCACGGGGTTTCATTCGGCTTCGAGTTTATAGACATTAAGGTCTCCAAGGGAAAAGAATCATTGATTTCTTTGGTCGGATGATCCCCTTGGTATGGATCCTCAAGTCTGCTAAGATGGTCCGCGGCTAAGTTTTCTGCTCCTTTTTTATCGCGAATTTCGATTTTAAATTCCTGGAGCAGCAAAACCCAGCGAAGAAGTCTTGGTTTGGAATCTTGCTTTGTCAACAAGTACTTCAGCGCGGAATGATCGGTATACACAATGGTGGTAGAAAGGACAAGATAGGGGCGGAATTTTTCAAAAGCATAGACAACAGCTAAAAGCTCTTTTTCGGTTGTCGTATAATGCAATTGTGCCCCCGTCATTGTCTTGCTAGCGTAATGGATCGGTTGGAAGTGTTTGTTCACTCTTTGTCCAAGAACCGCTCCAATAGCAAAATCACTAGCATCGCACATCAACTCAAAAGGAAGCTCCCAATTAGGGGTAACCAAGACGGGTGCCTTAGTTAGCTTATCCTTAAGCGAGTTGAAGGCTTCAAGGCACTCTTTGGAGAAGATAAAAGGAGTATCTTTTTCCAAGAGGTGGGTCATCGGGCGAGCGATTTGAGAAAAATCTTTGATAAATCGACGGTAGAAGCCCGCATGACCCAGAAAACTTCTCACACCCTTCACGGTTGAAGGTGGAGGCAACTTTGCGATAACATCGACTTTAGCACGGTCAACTTCAAGACCGGCTTTCGAGATCTTATGTCCAAGCACGACGCCTTCTTTTACCATAAAATGGCATTTTTCCCAATTTAGAACAAGGCGAGTGTCTTCGCACCGCTGTAGCATACGTTCTAAATTGATAAGGCAAGCAGAGAAGGAATCCCCGAAGACCGAGAAATCGTCCATGAAGACTTCCATGGTTTGTTCAACCATGTCATGGAAGATAGCTAACATGCACCTTTGGAAAGTCCCGGGCGCATTACATAAGCCAAAAGGCATTCTTTTGTAAGCGAAAGTGCCATAGGGACAAGTGAATGTAGTCTTCTCTTGATCTTGGGGATCGATGGGTATTTGAAAATAACCCGAGAAACCATCGAGAAAGCAGTAATATTCATTACCGGCTAATCGTTCAAGCATTTGGTCCATGAAAGGTAGAGGGAAATGATCCTTTCTCGTGGCATCATTGAGTTTGCGGTAGTCTATACAAACTCTCCACCCAGTAACGAGACGAGTGGGAATCAACTCGTTGTGTTCATTGGGAACAACGGTTATTCCGCCCTTCTTGGGCACAC
This sequence comes from Glebionis coronaria, assembly GCA_025667525.1. Classification (NCBI taxonomy): domain Eukaryota; kingdom Viridiplantae; phylum Streptophyta; class Magnoliopsida; order Asterales; family Asteraceae; genus Glebionis; species Glebionis coronaria. Next base: position 1,583,556 of record JANFOE010000104.1, read on the forward strand.
AATGGATTGGACTAACCCACGGTGAATCCGAAATAGGGTAAATCATACCCGCATCAAGAAGTTTGAGAACCTCTGTTTTGATGACTTCATGTATTTTTGGATTCACCCTTCGTTGACTTTGAATGGTGGGCTTAAAGTCGTCCTCCATGAGAATTTTGTGTGTGCAGAAGTGAGGATCAATTCCACGAATATCCGAGATTTTCCAAGCGATAGCCTTCTTATGATCTTTCAATACAGCGACAAGTCGGGCTTTCTCTTCATCCTTCAAATCCTTAGCAATGATGACTGGCGACTTCTTCTCTTCTTCGAGGAATACATACGCAAGATGGGGTGGCAACTCCTTAAGTTCCAAATCCGGAGGATTGTCGACGGGAGGCGTGTTCGAAGTCGGAGTCTCGATAGCAATAATAGTGGGAGATGGAGGGGAAGGGTTGTCTTCTTTGAGGAGGTTTGCAATGAAACTGAGGTCTTCATCCCAAGTGGCAGTAGAATCGTCATTGTCTTGCTTCACATCTCTCAAGGTGGCTTCCAAATCTTTCCAAAGGAAATCACTTTCTCCAAATAGAGATAGTGATGAGTCGATAGAGGAAACGGTCTCAACATTGGGAAGAGAGGTAGGAATGTTTTTACAAGCATCCTTGAAGTGTTCTTCACAAGCCTCATCAAGAACGTCAATACAATTAACATTCTCGTAAGAAGAAGGCTGTTTAGATAACTTTCCCATGTTGAAGACTACTTTATCGTCACCCACTCTCATGATAAGCTCACCGGCTTCAACATCAATGAGAGTGCGACCGGTCCTCAAGAATGGACGACCAACAATGAGTGGCACACGGGGGTCCATCTCGTAGTCGACGACAACAAAATCAGCAGGGAAGGTGAATTTGTCGACTCCTACAATGACGTCTTCGGCTATCCCCACTGGATAAGCAACCGTACGGTTAGCTAATTCCAAAGTCATTTTGGTGGGGACTAGCTCTGGGAGAGATAATTGCTTCCAAACACTTAGAGGCATGAGATTAATACTGGCACCTAGATCGGCTAGGGCCATGCAATTCTCTACTCCCGGGAAATTGCAAGGGATAAGAAAACGACCCGGATCACCAAGCTTGATTGGCAATTTCCTTAAGAGTACTGCAGAGCAGTTCTCATTAAGTTGGGTGTTGGCAATATCGAGGAGCTTTTCCTTGTCGCTCAGAAGATCTTTAAACATTTTGGCATACTTGGGCATGTGAGCGAGAGCCTCAGCGAAGGAGATATTGAAATTCAGTTTTTTAAACATTTTTAGGAAGTTCGAAACTTGAATATCATCCTTGCTCTTTTGCTTCTCTTTCCTCAACCTTGAAGGATAAGGTATATTGGAAGAAGAGGAAGGCTTTAAAGGAATAGGATCACTCACAAGCACGGGTGGAGGAGGGGTAGAAAGAAGAGGTGGAGAAATTGGGGAAGAAGAAGGAGGAGGAATAGGAGCAGGCGACTCGTTCTCCTTAGTCACAACCACCGGTGGAGGTATAGGAAGCTCGGGTTCCTTTGTACCTTTACCACTTCGAGTGGTGATTGCTTTCATCTCCCCTCTTGGGTTCGCAACGGTGTTACTCGGAAGAGTACCCGAAGAAGAGGGTTGATTACTATTGAAGAAACTAGCCATCATGTTCCTCAGATCATTAGTTTGGGTATCCAACGTATTTCTCATATCGGCTCTTAAATCATTTCCTTGCTTGACCAAGTCTGCCTTCAAATTGCGCACTTCCTCTTGGAGATTTCCCACTATCACATCATTGGTCCTCATATAGGTTGCAACCTCTTGGTGTAGTGCAGTGGTGGTTTGGTTGGAAGGAGCATTGTATGCAGGTGGTTGGTAAGCTGGTTGTTGGTAGACTTGGTTGTTACGTTGAGGTGGTTGTTGTTGCTTGTGAGGTGGGATGTATGGTTGTCGAGGTTGTTGTTGTTGTTGAGAAGGGCGGTTAAGGTTTTGTTGTTGGTTTGGGTTGGTAGGAGGAAAACCAGGTGGTGAAAGATAGTTGTTGCTGCGGTAGCTAAGCAAGTTACGGTCACCTTGAGGTCTAGCTTGATAAGCAGGTTGTTGGTAGGTGCCATATGCCGCATTCACATTCTCAGCAGGGTAATCTTGGGTGGCGGTACAAGTTGTGTAAGAGTGGGGACCACCGCATATCTCACAAGGTTGACTGACAGCGTTCACTTGTGCGTTTTTGGCGTTGTTGCTGTTATTGTTGCTGACGGTGTGGGTGACAAGCGATTCAAGAAGCGTAGTGATTTTGTCTAATCGCTTGTCGCTGTCATTAGTGCTAGCACTAGCAACATTGGTCCTAACACTCTTGGTTTGCACACGAGACTTGTTCTCAATGATATCCCAAGCAGCATTGGAAGTCTTAGCCAATAAATTACCCCCCGAGGCACTGTTCAGTGAATCTTGGTCATTCATGCTTAAACCATTGTAAAAAGTATTGATTTGATGTACTTTGGTAAAACCATGTTGTGGGCATTTCCTTAAAAGATCTTTAAAACGATCCCAAGATTCGCTGAATGAGTCATCGTACTTTTGTTCAAAGTTTATAATCTCATTCCGCAAAGCGGTAGTACGAGAGGGTGGAAAAAAGTAGTTGATAAACTTTGTTTCCAAATCCGTCCACGAGAGAATACTCTGTGGCGGTTCCTTAGCAAGCCAATGCCGGGCTTGTCCCTCTAAAGAAAAGGGAAAAAGTTGTAACCTTATAACTTCTTGTGGAACTCCATTGAACTTGACCGTGTTGGTGAGTTGTAGAAATCTCTTGATATGGTCGTGTGGGTCATCAATGGTTCGTCCCAAGAACGGTTGAGCTGAGACCATCTGGATAAAGCCTGACTTTAGCTCGAAATTGTTGGCGGCAATTGGTGGTATAACAATTGGATCCGTATTGCCATCGACATGAGCTTGCAGCAATTCAATCATTGGGCGATTATCCGAAAGGTGCTCATTGTTGTTGTTATTATTCATGTTGTTGAAAGGCGGGTTGTTGTTGTTATTATTGTTGTTCGGAGGTGGTATGTTATTGTTGTTTTGTACACCAGCCATGTCTAAGTTATCGAGAGGCTCGGGCTCTTGATAAGACGTGGATCGAGTGCGCATACGCCTGCAAAAGAACGAACAAAGAGAAACAAAGCACAAATATTTTTGGTTTTTATTGTTTTTTAATTTTTAGGATTTTTGAAAATTTTATATTTTTTAGTTGTTTTTGAAATTTTTTGAAAAAGTAACGTTCACGGGGAACGGATCCCAAAATCCAAGTTCTCACAAAAAACTTTTGATCTTAACGAGAAGAGCCGGCAGCGGCGCCATTTGATACACTGATTTTCAATGGGTTCAGATTAAAGTTCTCGATATCCTCTCGAATTGATCTAGGTCTTAAGTGGAATGATTGTTCTTGGTTACTAAAGAAAAGGGGTTTGGTTTTCTAGTCTAATAAGAAGTGGAAATGAAAATTTAAATCAAAGACAATTACTTTAATTATGAATAACAAAGACTTGTATTAAACTTAAAATTAAAATTAAGATCAAAATTAAAATTGAAATTAAAGTTCAATAAGCATAAAGGAACAATAAAGCAAACAAACAGTAACCTAAAAGAAAAGTTGATTCGGAACTTTAACCTTGGTTCGGAACTTTCATTCACCCGGAACTTAAAAGCTCATTCGGAACTTTCTGATTCGGAAGTTACTATTCACTCATTCGGAACTCACTGATTCGGAAGTCTGAAAATTGATTCGGAAGTTTTCTTGATTCGGAACCTTCCGGATGAAGAGGTTGATTCGGAACCTTCCGGATGAAGGCTTGGTTCGGAAGTTTTGGTTTGATCCGGAACTTTTCTTCGTTCGGAACTTCTTCTTGATTCGGAAGTTTGAGACTTCCGAATGAAGGTGTCTTGATTCGGAACTTAAAGACTTATTCGGAACTTTCCGAATGAAAGCTTCATTCGGAACTTTTAGCTGATTCGGAAGTCTAGAAACCCAGATACAGTAACAGTTAACGAAGAACACGGAACACGAATTTTAATCAAAATCAAACCAAATACTTAAAAAGGTTTTACCAAATTAAACACAAATCATTTAGACATCATAAGCAACGAATCCCACTAATAAAAACACAAATCCAAACAACTTTTGAAGATCAAATCAATAAAATAAAAAACTTAAAAACTTGAAGATAAAGATGATGATGAACAAGATGAAATGAAAGATTAAACAAGAACTTGTATTGAATGATTAATGTTTTGACAAGATAAAACAAAGATTAAAATTACAAGCTTAAAGAATTAAAGATGAAAATCACCAATCACCCTAGTGGTGAAGGTGAAGCTACGAACCAGGAAGAAAAAGTGGGAAGAAAGAAAAAACTAAAAAACTATCTAAAATGTGTGAGGGGAAGGCTATTTATAGCCTTGTCCTTTGGTTGGTGAGTGGGCTTTCTCCCGTTCTTCTTGTATTTTCGTCTTTTCAGAAAAGTTTCCGTTTTCGATTCTGATTCGGGATTTGTTGTCGATTAAATTCAACTCGTCTTTTAATTTCTTCGTTTAATAGACTTGAGTTTCTTCGACTTATATAAATCTTCCATCTTTGGTCCTTTTCTTCGATAAATCTTCGAATAGGCCCAGTGACTTCAAATCTTTTGCATCTCTTGGACAATAGACTTTATCTTGAGTCTTTTTCTTCAGTAAAACCCGTGCAATCCCATGTTTTCTTCAATATTCATCCGGTTGGCTCTGAAAACACAATAAACACAAAAACCACGCATAATTCCAAACAAATGATATTAAATACGTGTTTTGGTCTCGTTTTAGCCCGAATTAAGTGGTAAAAGGATGGGTGTTTACACACCTATCAGGTCTACACAAAAAAAAGACGCACAGTGATGTTAACTGGAATCAAAATGTTCTTGGTGCTGAAGGATTTTGTTATCAAAGGAGTCGAAATGACATTGATGTTTGTCATTTCTTTCATGCGTTTTACCACCATGTATTTTTGTGGTCAATCCTATGGATTACGATGTGGAGGAGGATCAAGCTGAAAAAAAGAATACAATGCAAGCAGACATCGGAGGGGATGAAGCGGATAAAAATTAAATATATTCCAATATATACACAATGTGGAGGATGGATATCAAGTGAAAAAAATCAAGCCTCAAGCATCAACATTTTATTCATTTGTGATTGACATTTTTTGTTTTGCAAATCAAAGTCACACTTTGCAATTTTCTATGAAACCATTATGGAGGAAGGTAGTTTATATATGCAGAAAAATTTTAAGTTTGAGTTTCAAAATATAATTTTTTTTTCCGCCCTTGCCTTTTTGATATGCAGTTAATGTGGTATAATTTCCTTAAATAGTCACACGTTCTTACCACATTCATATAGGACATTAAGTTTATGATAAAATAAAGTTCACTATTTCCACTTTCATGCAACATTGCCACAATTATAAAGCTGATTACTTCAACCAAAGGCGAATTTTTCAAATTTCCATATTTGTTTGATTTTTCAAGTTTTAACATTCAACAATTGGGATACACCTTTTATAGGGTATATAGATATTATAAATTTAAAAGCGTAAAACTGTGAATCTAAATTTGATATAATAAAGGTCCAATTTAATTCCCTCTTTACTATGTAATCTTGCAAAGCACACGAACGTAAAATTGTTAACTAGTGTAGCTTTTAACAAACTCATTAACTCGATCACGACCATAATACGCTCGTTTTAAAATCTAGAGTCGAACGAGCCGAACAAGCTAGTTAACGTACAACGTTCATTATTGAGAATAACAAATTTCCCAAACGAGTTGTTATGCACCCAACACATATGCAATACAAAGTGTCCCTATTTTCCTCCATATATTTAGGCAATAGTGTAAACATCTTAAGAAAAATTTGCAATTATCAAGTTGACTCATATCCGAAAAAACAAGGAAGTCGGGGAGGATTATCAGGTGCGAAATGACCTGTAATGCATATGGCCACGACGAGCTGACGACAAACATTTTACGGGTCGCTGACCTATTTTACAGTCAATATGTGAAATATAAATCGTGTAACAACGTGAGCTTTCAAGCAAAAATATCAAGTACCTGATGCTCTATTTACACTTCGATATTTACTACATATATATCCGGTGTTTTTATACTTCAAGATATCTACGTATTACGTAAAGTTTTGATTTACACGCGTTTTTGTTTTTCGAGTTACTTATAAACATTTTTTCAATAGATCATGTAACTTTTCACTAATTAAATTATCCGTATGAACTCGTTTTTTTCAGCAACATAGAGATATTTTTAAATCACAACTTCAAGTCGGTAAGCTCAAACCTGTTGGGTTTTTAAACCGGTCTGAGCCATTTTACTAAGCTAGCTACTAAACCACCGATTTTACATTCATGAAACGGTTTTTTTGCCCACTTGTCAGAACCGGTACACAATTTATGAAATATGATACATACGAAGAACACAATTCTTTTAAATGAGATGCATTTCAAAAACAACGTTATTAGCCACTGAAATGTAAGAGATCAAGTTTGGTTTTGATAGATGCAAACAACCCTGAAATGACAATGTATGTCCGATAAAAATTAGTCTTCTACTTGGTTTTATAATCTACATGATACTGTAGTATATTTAAGTTGGCTAAAAGATCGGAAAGCATAATAAATTTTTTTATTGTTTTGATATTTCAAGTTTCATAACTCATAACCTAATTAAAACGGACCAAAATCGGGTATACACCGGCTGGTCGAAACCGGTAACCCACTAACGTGACCGGGTCACGTAAATACCCGTTTTTTAGAAGATTGATAAATTGTAGATATAATTCGATATTTGCTGATAAGTTCTGTTTATTAAAAAGGAGTGTTTTACCCGGTTTTATAATCTACATGATAGATAGTAAGACTGAGCATGGAAATCTTAAAACCGACCCGGATCGGAAAATCAAATTGGACCGGACCGACTCAAACCGGACCAAACAATTTTGGTCCGGTCATCGGTCCAAGGTTTAGGACCATTTCGGTCTTCAGTCCGGTCAGTCCGGTTCGGTCTTACCAAAAATCTCGTCGATTATGCCTGATAGAATCGATCCGGACCAACTACGAGGTTTTGGACCATTTTGGCCTTAGTCCGCTCCGATCTTGACTGGTCCGATCCGGGCCCAATGCTCAACCCTTCAATATTTTAAGTTGGCTAAAAGATAGTTTCATAACTCATAAGCCCAATAAAATAGTCCAAGTGGATTATTAAAAACAAGCCCAATAAAAGAAGCCCAAAAACATTAAACCCTTTTCTTAACATTGGTTCCATATCCAAAACCTAACAACCTTAAACCCTGTCTGTGTTTTTCATCCTTTTTGTGAGCAGCCAGGCATGGTTTGGTTTCAGTGTGAAGACTGTGGAGACAATCTGAAGAAACCAAAGCTCCCTAATCACTTCAGATCTTGTTCTGCTACTAGGGTTTTCTTCACTTTTTTTTTTCAATTTTTTTTAATTAATTTTTTTGATTAATTTTTATATATTTGTTTGTTATTTGTGTAGTTATCATGTATAGATTGTGGGCAAACGTTTGGGCAGCAGAGTGTTCAGTCTCACACTCAGTGTATCTCCGAAACGGTACGAGTTTTTATCTATTCGATAAATCGGCTCTTTTGGGAGGTTTTACTTTTGCTTATCATGTGAAATAAGCTGTTTAGGTGTTTGCTTAATTAAAGGGACTTGTGGCTTATATGTGTATCCGTATGAGCTTATATGAGATTATGAGGTATAAGCTCAAATTGAAAAAGCTCATAAGCTTACTTTTTTCGCTTTATCAACTTGAGCTTATAGCTTACTTTAGTTTATAAGTTAAAATTGACAAGCTTCTAAGCCATAAATTTGAGCTTATGGGCTTTTTAAAACTCATAAGCTCATATTTAGATAAATCAGCAGTTTTGGGATGTTTGTGTTTGCTTATCAAGTGAAATAAGCTGTTTAGAGGTACGGTTAGTTTTAGGGGTGTTTGTGTTTGCTTAATTAAGGGACTAATATGAAGGTATACGAGATTATGAGGTATAAGCTTAAATTGGAAAAAATGTCATAAGCTTAGGTTTTTTTGGGTTATAAGCTTATCAACTTGAGGTTATATGTTAGTTTAGTTTATATGCTAAAATTGATAAGCTTTTAAGCCAGAAAAGTGAGCTTATGGGATTATTTTGATTCGAATAAAAGCTCACAAGCTCACAATTTTTGGGTTATAAGCTTATCAACTAGAGCTTATATGTTAGTTTAGTTTATAAGCTAAACTTGATAAGCTTTTAAGCCAGAAAAAGTCTGTTTATGGGCTTCTTTAAATTCACAAAAGCTCAAATTGAAAAATATTATAAGCTCTCTTTTTTCGGGTTAAAGCTTATCAACTTGAGTGTATAGACTATTTTAGTTTATAAGCTAAAACTAATTAGCTTTTAAGCCAAAAAGTGAGCTTATGGGATCTTTAATATTCAATTAAGCTCAAATGTACAAACTATAAGCTAATCTACAGACTCCTAAAGAATTAGCTTTTTAGCTTATCAAGTTTTAAATAAGCTCATCAGCCCATTGAATTAGCGAATAGAAAAACCCTTATATTAATCCTTTTGATAAATTAGCACTTTCGGGAAGTTTGAGTTTTGCTTATCAAGTGAAATAAGCTGTTCAGGGGTACTATTAGTTTATGGAGGTTTGTGTTTGCTTATTTAAGGACTTCTGGCTTATACGTGTATCCGTCTGAGCTTATATGAGTTTACGAGGAATAAGCCGATAAGCTCAAATTGGAAAAGCTCATAAGCTTACTTTACTTTTATAAAAAATATATCATCACTTCTGGTGTAAAAATAATAATATGATAGACACTATTAGTTCGCTTGTTTTAGAGACTTGTGGCTTATACATGTATCAACCTGAGCTTATATGGGATTACGAAAAGCTCATAAGGTCACTTTTTTGGTTTTTAAGCTTATCAACTTGAGCTTATGGCTTAATCTTATATTATAAGCTAAAAATGATAAGCTTTCAAACCAGAAAAGGAACTTATGGGCTCTTTTTAGTTCAAGTAAGCTCAAAAGTCTAAACTATAAGCTCTCGGGTTCAGTCTCACACTCAGTGTATAACCGAAATTCTACGATATACAATTCTTTAGTTTTTTGATAGATCAGCACTTCTGGGAAGTTAGTTTGCTTATTAAGTGAAATAAGCTGTTTTGTTTAGGGGTTGGCTCTTCAAATTGTTTATTTGATCGTTCGAAAAGGCATTATTAGTGTTAGAGGGTGTTTTTGTTTGCTTCTTTAAGGGACTTCTGAACATATATGAGATTACGAGGTATAAGCTCAAGACAGAGAAGCTCATAAGCTCACTTTTTTCAGGTTATAAGCTTATCAACTTGAGCTTATAGCTTACGTAGTATTTCAGGTTATAAATCAACATTGATAAGCTTTTAAGCTAGAAATGTGAACTTATGGGCTTTTTTCAATCCAAATAAGCTCAAAAGTCCGAAATTAAGCTAATCTATAAACTCCGTAAAAATGTGCTTTTGAACTTATCAAGTTTTCAATAAGCTCATTAGCCTATTGAATAAGCTACCCTTAGATTGTGTAAAAGTTTATATCAATTTGTCAATATTTAGTAAAATAAGCGATGTGAGATTATGGACAGCAGAGTGTTCAATCACACACTCAGATTTATAGAAATATATCATTACTTCTGGTAGCACGTGTGGGAATTTTGAGTTTGCTTATCAAGTGAAATAATCTGTTTAGGTGTTGGCTCTTCGAAATTGTTTATTTGATAACTTAAAAAGGCACTATTTGTTTTAGGGGATGTTTGTGTTTGCTTATCTAAGGGACCAGCTGAGATTATATGAGATTATGAGGTATAAGCTCAAATTGGAAAAGCTTATAACCTCACTTTTTTCAGACGCTTATCAGCTTGAGCTTGTAGCTGATTTTAGTTTATAAGCTAAAATTGATAAGCCAGAAATTGAGCTTATAGGCTTTTTTAAATTCAAATAAGCTCAAATTGGAAAAAATCATAGGCTTACACTTTTCGAGGGTTATAAGCTTATCAACTTGAGCTTATATGTTAGTTTAGTGTATAAGCTAAATTTGATAAAGCTTTTAAGCCAGAAAAGTGAGTTTATGGGCTTCTTCAAATTCACAAAAGCTCCAGTTGAAAAAGCTTATAAACTCACTTTTTTCGTGTTATGAGCTTAGCAACTTGAGCTTATAGCTTATTTTAGGTTATAAGCCAAAATAAATAAAGCTTTTAACCCAGAAAAGTGAGCGTATGGGCTTTTTTCAATCCAGAAAAGCTTACAAATCTGAACTATAAGCTAATCTAGAAATTCTTAAAAATGAGCTTTTGAACTTATCAAGTTTTCAGTAAGCTCATAAGCCCATCGAATAAGCTAATACAAACAACCTTATAGTAACCACTGTAAGATACAGTTAGATTGATTGATTAAGTTTTTCTTTTATATGACTTTCACATGTGCGGTAATTGGAAATGATAAAAGGTGTTCGGTTCGAGTGTATGCGTCATATCTCCAATAATTTGGGATTTCCATAATCCATAATACCCGCCTTAGCGGGATGTTTTATTAAGCCTATATCGATAATAAATTCTGACTGCAAACTAAATGCCGCCTTATTTTCCGAAGTCATCTAGTAATCTAGTAACCTGTATACACGGCACTCCTTTGGTGTACTGCTTCACTCACATTTACATCCCAATATCTCAGAATAGCTCTTTCTACTACATAGTTTTAGATTCCAGTTTTTGAGCAAAACATGTCATTCTGTCCCGATACCCATATTTCCCTCAAGATCTCTGCGAGTATCTTGCTTTTAAGCTCTGTTATTTGTTGGGTGGCCTCACTGCTACCTCAGTGTACGCAAATATGCTGCACAGTTTATTTAACCACCATCATATTGAGCCTTCATTTCTGCTTATTGTTTGAGGTCATGATTTTGGAGATTTAGTATTTCGGACCGAACAGCTAACAGTTCCGCAAATTAGGTGTTGATTGTTGCTTTCATGTGGTCGTTTGGAAATTGTCATCTGATATGTAGTTAGTTTCACAGTTAGACATGCTTGTAGATGTTTCTTTAAGTACCGTTAGAATTTAGTTTCCACACTGTCATCTTCTGAATTTCTGATACTAAGCATAAAAACTATCCATTAAGTCTTATACACGCCACTACTTTGGTGTACTGACCTACTCCCGTTTCCATCTAATAAGAGCTCTGCTTCCATCTAATAAGAGCTCTTGCTCCTTTTTTTAAATATCCATTCTTTAGCAAATCGTTTTTATGCTGCCTTACAGAATATGCTGCGTATGGTTTGAGGATAATCGTAGTTTTGGAGTTTTAGCATTTCGAACCTAATAACTCCTTAAAAATGAGATTTTGAGCCCAATAAGCTCATAAGCCCATCGAATAAGTAGTAAGCAATCTAAGGTACCGTTAGATTGGTGGATTAAGGTTCTTTATAAGGGGTGAAAAAGGACATATTGCATAAGCTTATATGTTAGTTAAGTCGGACTTTCACATGTGCGGTATTCGGTGTTAATTGTTGTGTCACCTGTGTGCTTGTCTGCTTGTTTGGAAGGTGTCATCTGAACGCCAGCTTATTTTCCGAAGTGTCGGGATATGCTATAAGGAGCCCAAAATAATTTAGAGAGTGGAAAACGTCGTTATAACATGTAACCTATAAAATGTTGGTTGATCTCTATACACCACCCTTTTTCACCACTTATAGCTTCTTCTACTAAAAAGTTTTAGATTCCAGTTTTTTGAGCAAACCGTGCTATACCCATAGCTACCTCAAAGCACACAAATATGCTTGACCGACACTTTTAGCTTATTTGACCACCATCATATTAAGCCTTCATTTCTGCTTATAGTTTGAGGGATAGTCGTAGTTTTGGAGATTTAGTATTTTGGACCTAATCAGGATCTGATTTGCTCATAATCTTGTTTGGTGTTGATGTATTCCGAGCTCTATCCATTGTGCTGACACATGTACGATAATTATGTGTCGATTTTTGTAGTTAGTTTGACAGTTAGACTTTGTATTATTGTATTCTGAGTACTATCCGTTGGACTTATTGATTTATTTGTTTGGTTTTCAGGAGAAATATGGTCCAAAGGGCGTAAATAAACCTTCAAACGGCACACCAGGAAAACCAAACAGTGCCGCAAAGCCGAAACCAGAGGTCGATATCAATGTTGGATTATCACAACGCCCTCCATGGTTCTGCAGGTTTGCTTAACTAACTACACGTTTTTCTTTAACAATAAAAAGTTTTTAAAATTATTTCGTAATAAATATTTTACGGAAATGTTCTTTCAACTTGCAGTCTGTGTAATACTAGCGCTACTAGTCAACAAACATTGCTTTCACATGCTGATGGGAAGAAACATAGAGCTAAAGCACGAGCTTTCCATGCAGCAAACCAGCCACCCAAGGAGGCGGGGGAAGCCACACCTAATACCGAAGTTAAACCTGAAAGCACACAAAATAATGATTTGCCAAAGAACGAGGATGTGAAGGAGTCAGATCCATCCGAAAACAAGAAGAGAAAGCTTGAAACAACCGTAAACAATGGCGAAGTGATTCAGAATGAAGACGTCAAATCAGAGAAAACGAAGAAAGCCAAAGGAAGCAAAAAAGACGGCGAGAAGGAAATAAAGTGGAAGAAGATAATAACCGCAGCCTTGAAATCGGTATGTCTACGAAGCTACTTTCATATGGTAGTTTTCCCAGTCTTAGCTATGCTAGTTTCCCGGTCTTACGTGTTCTTTTGCGTGTATTTGATGTGTGTTATACAAGGCTGATGGCACTTTAAAGATGAGAAAACTACAAAAGGAAGTTTTAAAGACCGTTAGGGAATCTGGCTCAACGATAGACGAGGATCAACTTGTATCAACCTTTGAACATAAGGTTAGTTTGAGAAACCGAAACAATATTTATTTCTGCCTTGTTATGCCAAACTATGAGAGCGTGTCCTTACCCTTCGTATAGTCTTAACTAATTGTAATATTCGTGCAGGTCAACTCAAGCTCCAAATTTTCTGTTACTGGGAAGCTTGTACAACTGGTTGCAAACTGAATACCTCAAGAACCGCAATTTTATCACCTAATCACGTAGCGTGAGAGCAACCTTGGATAGTTTTCGGCATCAAAGCTATTGTTTTGTAATAGACTCGGGTAGACGAAAATTTTGAGAGGCATCCTTATTTATAAACAAATGATGAGATTTGTTATTGTTTAATTAAAGTCTCGACCAGTTTTTATTTCTTCCAAACTCTGCTGATATATTTTGCTCATTATCTGGTTTATGGCCGAGTAAATCACTCGATTCTGCATGTTTTGTAAAAATTCTCGTGCCTGTAACAAATGCAGCATCCCAGCGAAACTTCTCGGACCCAAATAGTGATGCAGCGTGCATGTGCTATTCTAATTGATCCGAGTTAATGAGTCGTTAATCATTTCAATACTTTCGCATAACTTTAAATGTTACGAGGCATTTTGAGCCGTGCGATACATGTATTCTTTTAAAGATTAACACCACGACATTAGCCACTATCCTCAGCGACGAATAAGGCGTTTTCTGGGCGGCTTGTCGTTGGGGATAGGTTTCTCGGGGGAAATTTGATTGGAAAGCTCGTTGGGGATTCTTTCCCGGGCGACAACGCCAGAACCACATAATTTGAGTCTCACGTTTAAGTGTCACGGTGGAGGTTTGTCGTCCGGGATACGTTTGAGGTTCCCTTTTGTCGTTTAGTGGAAGGTTTTTCGGGCGACATGTCGACGGGTATACTTTTTGTTATAAGTTGACTTGTCAACTCTCGAATAAGGCGTTTTTCGTTTAGTGAATGGTTTCCTGGGCGACATGTCGCCCGGGATACTTGTCGATACACGTTGACTTGTCATCGCTTGGACAAAGTTTTTCTTTGATTTTTTTTGCGCTCATCAACCCTATTTCCTGAAAATATTTTTCTTTACCATTGAAAAATAAGAATGAAAAAATGTAGTCTCATTCAGAATTCAAAGCCAATAAACCATAGTATCTCTGAGTGATGTTACGAGATCGGGTTCAAACGTAAAACGAAGGCATTCGATCACCTCTATGGTTTGTGTCCGTGGAAATAGATTGAGATGACCTTTTCTACTTCTTCTTCTTGTTTCCCTTTGCGGCCGTTGTGGCTTCTGGTTTTGTTTCTTTTGAATCTTTTGTGCCGCTTTTTCCTTGCTTTGCTCTCTTAAGAGCGTTTTTTCCAAAACCCTTTTTCGGAGCTCCCTTACCACGACGCTGCAACTTTTCAACTTTTGCTAAACGTCTGCATCATTAAAACAAGTTAGAACTATATATTACTATGAAAAGTGATTAAGCCTAAACCCTAAACCCTAGACTCGCAACGTTCATTTTCATCACTCGGGTCATATATATACACTAATCATGTGGGTTGTTTGCGAGTTTAGGGTTTATACTTACTTGCTTTAGGATGTTAGTGATCCGACCATTAATGTGCGCGTTATAAAGTGATTAGGCCTAATAAACCCTAAACCCTAAACATTACACTATATACATTACACTATTTAGTCATCTAGTTATTAAGCCTAAACCCTAAACAGCTCGATCGCCCTATAAAAGTGATCGAGCGAGTATGTATCTCCCTATAAACGTCGTTCGATTATAAAAAATGAAATGCTCAACTAGGGTAAACATATCTAGGCTCAAAAGATTTGGAAAAGGAAGATTACGTACTCTTTTTCTTTGCGTGCGAAGGCTTCAGGATCTTCTCTGATGAAATCAGGCGGATACCATGATGCAACTTTGTCACCGATAATCGGCTTGCGTAAAATCTTGTGAGCTGATCTATGACCAGTTGGGTTAAGCACATGACCAAATATTTTTGCTCTTGCTTCGGCTACTCCTCTAACTGCTGCTACTGCCAATATTCTTTTTAACGCCATTGTAATAAAAGCCCTAAAATGGATTATTCGAACATGAAACTTAAATGAATTTTAAATTATTTGTATTGTAATAAAAGCCCTAGTTGTAATTATCGGTTAATGCTTGCTTTGGGCCTTTGGGCCGCTAGTTCATACTCAGATAAGAAGTAATACAGTAGTATATGACTCTAATATACCATCCAATAGCCACATGACACGTCATCGAAAGGTATAAATAGATCTTCTCGCACACCTTCAAAGTCTTTTATCAAGGTGGAGGCAGAGTATAAAGTTATCTGGTGTATAAAATTCTTAATACGAGTATTTATGTAGCATATAATTTTGGGACCGAGTTCATTTTGACGAAATAATGTTTTTTTTACAAATATATACATTATGCGACAAAATTCCATCGAGTTCCCATGCATCCCGGGAACCCCTAGCTCCGCCACTATCTTTTATACAATTAACAGAAGAAAACGAAAATTTAAACAAAGAGATTATAGGATGTTAACCAAGTTCGAATCGAAAGAGTGATCGAGTTAAAGGTTTAAGATTCAATAGTAAGAGGCCATGGATCTTGGTTTGGAGGACGACGTTTGTTGAGACCACGTGTAATCCCTAAAAGTTTTTAGAGACTACGTTGGTGATCACCTTTCACATGGACGTAACTTCTAAGGGCCGAGAGGAGTTGTGGCCCCCTCAAAAATTTTGACCCTATGTATAATTTTTAAACATTTTTAATACTTTTTGTCATTTTTAATAAAAAATTTAGACATAATGTATATCGCCTTCCTAAAATAAATACTTTTCAACTTAACCTCTCTAAAAAAACGTTCAAATTCCGTCCCTGACTTTTAAAGACTACTTTCATTGTCCCTAAAAGCGGTTTTTCTTTTCATCCTTCATAACGATCCTTCAAATATGGACTGAAGTACTTTCTTCTTGAATTCGATAACCGGAAATTTCAGAGACCAACAGAAAAACGGTAAATTACGAATATACCACGTACATGTAACAAGGAAAAGTCACGAGCGTTACGAACTTGGAGCCGCAACGAAGCAAAATCAAGACACGGTAGTAAATTCAATTGTTATGGAAGCCGTTGAAAAAGGTATATTTAGGGGAGTAAAGGTCGGCGAGGATATATAGGGTTACGGTTTGTCACCTACAATATGCAGATGATACCATTTTCTTTGGAGAATGGAACAAAGAGAATTTTTCGTTGGAGAATGGAACAAAGAGAATGGTAAAGCCCTTATGTGTATTTGAAGTGTTTAGAAGAAGTCTATGGGCTAAGGGTTAGTTACAACAAAAGTAAGCTTTATGGCATGAGTGTCAATGAGGAGGAATTATCTAATATGGTGAGATGGATGGGTTGTGGTATTGGGGAATTTTCGTTTACTTACTTGGGGTTACTGATCGGTGAGAACATGGGACGTATTAGTGCATGTATTATTGTGGTGGAAAAATTCAAGAGTCGGTTGGCCGATTGGAAAGCTAAAACGATGTCGTTCGAGGTCGGCTAACACTAGTTCAATCGGTCCCTTGGTAGCTTATTATTTTTCGATTTTCCGTGTGCTTTTGTGTGTATTAAAACAACTTGAGAGAATTAAAAAAAAATTCTTTTGGGGTAGGGTTGGGGAGGGGTCTAAAATTCCTTGGGTAAAATGGGATATCGTTATTGCATCATACGGGTCGGGAGAGTTAAACATTGGGTCATTAAAGGCAAAAATTTTAGCTTTACTAGGTAAATGGTGGTGGAGATTTAAAAATGAGGGAGAGGGGTATTGGGTTAAGGTAATTAAGAGTATTTATGGGGTTTGTGGTGGGTTAGGTGACATTATGGGGGTGGAAGGAGGTCCAAAAGGTGGAGGGGTGTGGCGGGATATTGTGAGGGTTTGGGGTTAGGGTTTGTGTCTTCTTGTATGGGTTTGTTAGGGGATGGTAGGGATATTAGGTTTTGGTTAGATAAATGTGTAGAAACTAGAAGGGGGAGGGGGGGGGGGGGGGGGGGTTGAATAGTTTCTCTTCGATTCGAAAGCAAATTAAAATTACTTTCAATTTGGTTTGTATCAAAACTATCTTTTGCTTGAAGCTAAGTTGCATAATGACTAGGTTCAATTCAAATGCACTAGTAAAGATAATAGGTAAGTGTAATGATAATGAAATAAGTAAAGAGTAAGGAAGGAGACAACCTAGTGAGAAGACACCAAGATTTATAGTGGTTCGACAACGAGGCTCTATCCTCGTTTCTACTCCACTCCTCGAGTACACCTACTCGAGATTTCCACTATATCCACAAGCTCCCTTCTTGGCGGAGAAAACCTTACATCGTCGCTTACATTATTTTCCGACACTAAGCTAAATGTCGAGACCTAATCTTTAGCTAGGACCAATCTACACAACGTTGCCTACTTCACAATTTAACGACACAAGGCTAGATGTCGAGTTCTAATCTTAAGGTAGAACCAATCTTCACGACGTTGCCTACTTCACCATTTTACGACACAAGACTAGATGTCGAGTTCTAATCCAAAGCTAGAACCAATCTTCACGACTCTTCACTTTGAAGCTAAGTGAGAACTTCACACAACACAACTACTAATCACTTTCAAGTTTAGTGAGAACTCACAAGACACAACCACATCACTTTATAGTTTAGTGAGAACTACTACACAAATCTTATTACAACTAAACTAAACATATCCAAGTACACACATGTAGCTTGGATCTACACAACACAAATCCAAGCAACACATATGCAATGGATGTACACAACAAATCAAAGTATTCACAAATAACTTGGATGAACACAACTAGTCCAAGTATTCATAAATACATTGGATTAACATAAAACAAAAAGGGTATCATGATGAATATGACTAGCTCATAGATTCATCTTTATCACAACACTAGTGAGTGAGTGATCTTCTCATTGGACAAGGTAAAAGAGGGGATCAAGAGGATAATCATATGTAAACATCCTTAACACTTTAAGTGATCATTTACTAATGATTATGCTATAGAAAAGAGAAAGGGGGCTGAGAAAAACGTCCAAGAGGCTTGTTGGAAAATGAGATTTGACCCACTATTTAAAGGAGACAAAGTATAACGGATATATAACGGCTATCTGGGCGCGGTACCTTATCTAGCCCGGCGGTTCCTTATCGCTAGGGAACCGCCTAGCTACTTAAGGTTCCACCACTAGAGTACGCTTCGTTTTTTGTCTTTTAGTGGGGTAGGAATATATGAGGTATTTGAAGCCTTCAAAGGATATTCTAATAGCATATGGAATATGCTATTTTCAAATTTTCATTTTCCATTTTAATAAAACATTCTCTAAAACAGAAAGTTTATTAAAAAGTCTTTTGTCATATTAACAAAAGTGAGTTTTAAGGATAATCATTTTGATGATCACTAAGTATGATTAAGAAAGGTTAGTGATATGATTATTACCTTGATGATAGTGTTAGTTAAATAATTCGTTTTGTGTTTTACACTAAATGTGTTGTATAGTTTGTTGTGATCAAAACTAAGAAAGATTAGTTAACACTAATAATGTTTTTAGGCATCACTTGCATTAACAATCTCCCCCTTTTTGATTACGACAAACGATAAACTCATTTACGTAAAAACACGAAATATCGAATTATAACGAGTTTATCACTATCATTTCTCCCTATTTGTCGTAGCAAAAAGGTTAGCATAAGTATTTGAAGAAAATCGGTCTTTGCTAGTAGCTCCCCCTTGCTTGGGGCACCAAGTATATGAGCTAAGGTGACATGCTACACAAAGGTTAGTAGAAAGAAAAGAAACACCAATGTATATATGATCACTACCTACTAAGTAACTTGAGAGGGAGAGAGAGAAAAAATCTCAAATTAGAAGGAAGTATTTTGCTAAGTATGTCCAAAAAGGTAATTGACAAAATCAAACTTCAATCCAATGAAGATGATAAACTTGTCAAGGGGTTAAAGTTTAGAATTGATGGAATCACCCATAAGCAATTGTAAAAATTAACCATGATCAACTCAAAAGAGAACTAAGGAAATAACACACAAACAACACAAAGGTTACATAAAAGAAAAGACATAACAAGGTAGATAGTCATACACACAATTTGAGTATCTAAAAAAAATATGGAAAATAAACCACTAAGCATAAGCTATTCTAATAGTGATAATTTTCCAAGATTGCTTAAAAAATAAAAGACTCTAAAAAAACCAAAGCAATAAAGACTCTAAGAGTAGTTAGTCCTTTAGTTGGAAAAATAAGACGACGATGCATCATTCGAAGTTTTATCCACCGGAACGAAAACTTGGATAGGAGGTCGAGTGAGGAGGAATTCAAGGAAATTTAACTTCTCATATACATGAGCAAGTTCAATTTGTTGAAATCGACAACAAGCACATGAGGATCCATGATGCAACATAAAATCGTTTGATGGGGGTAGGGCATCAAACCTAGGGTTTGGTGGTGGTGGGGTAATAAGGTAGGAAATGTTTTCACAATGCCTTCTGAAGTTTGGGAAGGTTGAAAGGTCATTGAGTTGAGGGGTGTTGAAGGATTAAGGTGGTGGGGGAACATTTTCTTTTGCTCCGGTGATGGAGTTAATGGTAGAAGTCTCATTCCAATACTTGATTGGAGAGAAGGTAGGGTTTTTGGGTGGTTTGGAAGAAGATGGTTCATTCTTCTTAACCCAAATAGGTCGAACCGAGATTTTCGGTTTCTTTGAAAGCTTGGATGAGGAAGCTTTGGGTGAGTGGGGTTGTGACAAAGAAATGTCAAGGTTATGAATGGAGGAGTTAGGCATTGTGAAGGTGTGAGAATGAAATCTCAAGGTTGGGAAGGTGTGAGAATGAAATCTCAAGGTTGGAGATGTGTGAGAATGAATTCTCAAGGTTGGGAAGGTGTGAGAATGAAATCTCAAGGTTGGGGTATAAGTAAAATGTAATCAAGGTAAGAATTTGAATACAAAATGTGAAGTGTCAAGGAATGTTTAGCCAAATTGAGCAAACAAGGAATCTTGACAGGGTATAGGGTTTAAAGAATTTTGACCAAAAACGAGTCAAAAGTCAGTTACTGTCCGCGGTACCTTATAGGGACCGGCGATTCCTTAGTACTTAAGGAACCGCGGGACTTTAAGGATCCGCAAGCAGTGGACTTGAAACCAAGTTTTTCCAGGGTTTTGAGAAAAACAAAGACTTTTTCAAAAAGTTGCAAATCTTGGAATTTTACCTCTATTAGCACTAAATTATGTTAGGGTTGCATAAAAGCAACACATTCACAAAGAATGTCTTGACAAAGGGTGACAAAATATTTAGATATCATTTTGAACCAATTTTAGTCAAGTTTTTAGAGGTTGTGATAGATTTAGGTTCAATTTTAATTTCAAATTAAAGTTGATTAATGTGCACATAATAATAGAAACACATAAAGCTAAAACCATAGAACAACTTCATGAAACACTCATGAAGGAAGCAAATATAATGACAGATAAAAAAAACTAACTAATACAAAGCTAGCTTAACAATAAATCTAGATGAGTAGTCTTCTTTGGCTTGGTTTTGTTGAAAACCATTTATTTAGAAAACTCATCATTCATCTCCTAGGAGGAGGCATGAAGAACAAGGTAAGCAAGAACTCTTGCAACCTCCTATGTAGTCCAAACATCTCCATCCTAAGGTTATGGATGATGTAGTGGTTGTAGAGACAACATGGACAATTAGGACCATGAGTCTCTTGAAACCCATAGTAAGGATCACCCAAGAGGAGGGAAATTGGGACACCCAAAATTGGAGTGTTTGAGTGTGGTGGAGGTGGAGGAGGCATGTTCTCCAAGGGTGATGTGGGTGAGAGTGGAGGCATGTTCCCCAAAGGAGAGATGGGTGAGTGTGGAGGTATGTTCTCCAAGGTTGATGAAATGGGTGAGTTAGGAGGGGTAAATGGTGAAGTCACCAAGATGTCATCAAAGTCATTCATAAAAGGAATGATTTGGATTGGTTGGGGTTGTGTGGTCACATCCAAGGGTGCACTTGGAGTGAAGGGTGAAGAGAGCTCATTCATTCTTGAGTTGAATGAAGAGGAGGTAGAACCAATGGAGTGGTTAGTACCATGGGTGGATGTTGTCTTGCATGGTGCAAGGGGTGGTGAAGGTGATGAGGAAATGAGGATTGGAACCATCTCATTTTTGGGTGTGTGAAAGTGTGAGGAGTTAGGCTTGGGTACCTTAATCCTAATCTTAAGTGTTTTCCTTGGGGTGTTTGAGGTTTTTGTAGAAACCATGGTTGAAAAGGGTGGTTTAAGGGTTAGGGAAGGATGTTTTGATGTGTGAAGAACATGACTAACAAGGTGGGTTTAAATGGGTGAGGGGATGATCCAAACTAAATGGGTTAAAATTATTTTAGGTGAATAATGAATTTAGGTAACCTAGTTTAGGAAATATGCAGGTTTTTGCAAAGAATCATGCAAAGTTTACACAGATTGAAGAAAATAGTGTAAAGCAAAAGATTCTGTCGGATACAGTGGCGGCGATTACTTATCTAGGACCGGCGGTTCCTTATCGATAAGGAGCCGCTGGTCGATATGGAACCGCGACCAGAGGTCTTTCAAAAATTTCCCATCCCAAATTTTGGTTATCCCAGATTTATATCAAAGGATTCACAAGCCAAAGTAATACAAGGCTTTTGCCTAGTATAAATATTAAAGTTCGTTGTTCTGGTCTAATCGAATTGTTAACTGGTTAACTATGCGACTCAGTCGTTCTTTGGTGGAAACAAAATTTGTGTAGTTGTAGTAATTAAAAAGTGCAAGACGTAAATGAAAATGACGTTAATTTAAATCTAAACCTAATTTAAAATAAATGGCAAGTATTTAAAAGCGTGACGAAAAGTAAATGGCGTTAAAGTAAATAACGCAAAGTTAAAACTATCCTAAAGGCAAACTTAAAACGCAACTAAAAATTAAAACTAAGGCAAGGCTTAAAATAAATCTAAGGCAAGTAATCTTAAAGTGCGACTAAGTAAAAAGGCGGGAAAAGTAAAGCTTGAAAATTAAAAATTAAAACTTTAAAAAAAATAGTAACTTATATTAACCTGAAAACAGCTTATCCGGAATAATCCTTCGTTCGGAATAAATCACTCGCTCGGAATGTCACCTTCGTCCGGAATAATTTCTTCTTCACTCGGAATATTTCAACATAAAACACTTATTCGGAACAATTGGTTCATCCGGAATATGTCACTTATCCGGAACAAACCCTTCACTCGGAATAATGCTTCACTGATCCGGAATATTTGATGTTCCGAATAAAAGACCCTTGATTCGGAATATATTCCGACTAAAGACCTTGATTCGGAAAACTCAGCTTGATTCGGAATATTTTCTTCACAAAGCCTTGATCCGGAATGTTCCGAATAAAACCTCTTGATCCGGAATATCTACTTGGTTCAGAATGTTCCGAATAAAGCACTTTGATCCGGAATAATAAATTATTCCGGATGAACACCCTTCGTTCGGAATGTTTGGAATGAACCACTGATCCGGAATATCTTGGATGTTCTGAATGAACTCCTTTGATTCGGAAGAAGTGGCTTGATTCAGAACAATCTGCTTGATTCAGAACAATCAACAAAACACCTTGATTCAGAACACAAGCTTGATTCGGAATACCTGGGGAAGAACAGTAACAGAAAGCGAAGAACAAGGAAGAAAGAAAACACGAATCTAACCAAAACTAATCAAAATCAACCACAAGATTAAATCAAACTAATCAATAAACATCTACTAATCATAAACAAACAATCCAAAACAATCAAACTAACAATAATAATCAAAATAATCAAAACCCACTTAATCAGTTTAATAAAAACTCAAGAACATGAACATGAACAATAAACATAAAGATTAAGATCAAACAAGAAAGGAAGATAGGAGATCAAACAATAAAAGTAAAGATTGACAATAATTAAAAGGAAACTTACTTGAAATTAAAGGTATTCAAGGTGCAAGACAATTAATTAAATGACATGTATTTAAATTGCAATTAAAGTAAATGGTGGAAGACTAATTGTCACACTTAGCCAACAAAAACTAATGAAATGAAAATGAATCCTATTTATAGGAGGATTAGGGAGGTGCTTAGGAAGCTTCCTCCCCTCTTTCTTCTTTCTTTAATTGCACCATTAAGTCCTTAATCTTCTTAAATCTTGGACTTTAATGACTTTGTCTCGGGATTTCTTTAAACTCGTCTTGACATTTCTTCATAAATAAGACTTGAGTTCTTCGGCTTTTAGTAAACTTCCGTCTTTTGACTTTTTCTTCGATAAATCTTCAGAATTGGTCTTGGACTTCCGTTCTTTTTGCACTCTTGATTTCTTGACTTCTTCTTTTGTCTTTTTCTTCGATAAAAGCCCGTGATTGCCCGTGTTTTCTCTCCTTTTCACATTTTCTTCCTAAATCACAACAAAAGCACAAACCACGCATAATTCCGACATTTACGACATAAAATACACGTTTTGGCTTGGTTATTATTGTAGTTAAGTGGTAAAAGGATGGGTGTTTACACACCTATCAAATCCCCTACACTTGACCATTGCCATGTCCTCATGCAATGCATTAGTTACAAAGCACGTTTACATTTTTCATCACAATCAATCCACCTTGGCCTTTATTAAAGAGATAGAAAATAACAAAACAAGTAAAGAAATCAAAAGCATACCTTAGGGTTTTGAAAATTTCATGAATGATCATCATCCTCAAGTTTTCACTTTCTCCAAACCAAGCTTAAAAACGAGATCATTGTTATTATAAGTTAGCAAACTAACACAAACTCATGTGGGCCAATTATTTACTTAGACGCCCTTATTCCTAGGTGTATCTCTTATATTTTATTGTTGTCTTGAATGATCACGAGGATGCATTGTTTGACTTATTTCGATTGTTATTTAGGCTGAAAATAAAGTGGGACGATTTAATCAATAGTTAGCTAAAGGACAAAATCTTTTAAAACTGCTTCTCGGGACCTCAAAAAGTTCATATCTTGGCATAACTCGCTTCGTGATTTGAGACCTTTCTCGGACCGATATTTGGCAGCGACTTCATACTTCAAATCTTGAGAGACGTTCAAGAAATAATG
Source organism: Glebionis coronaria (assembly GCA_025667525.1). NCBI lineage: Eukaryota > Viridiplantae > Streptophyta > Magnoliopsida > Asterales > Asteraceae > Glebionis > Glebionis coronaria. Next base: position 1,607,697 of record JANFOE010000104.1, read on the forward strand.
GCCTTCTCTTCATAATAGGAATTTCTTCACTTGAAGTTTTGAGAGATTCTTCATACTTGGACCACGACTTCTTCATTTTTCTACAATATTTATTTGGGATTTTGATATAAAACGACTCCTTTTTGGACTTGGATATCCTCATACCTTGTTAGGGCCTTTTTGGATAGACTTCTCCATGATCTTTTGGGAGTACTTGCTTTTCGTCGTGTGTCTCGATCCTTCATATTAATTTTTGATAAATGATTCTTCACATCACTTGGGATCTTTAGCAACAAAATGTAGCCCTCATGCCTTGTTAGGGCCTTTTCGGACTCGCCAATATTCGCATCCCGCTTCAATAAGTTATGCCTTGGCTATGAACTCTAATCCATACCGAGCAACTTTTAAACGATCTTGGGCTAGAAGCTAAGTAACTTTTCAAATCGTACAACCTTATTTATTGCAGATAAGTTTATTAGCAAGCGATGGGAGAATAGGCTTATAATTAACTCACATAAATTCACGAAAGAATACCAAACTTATAATTGACTCTATCATCTCTCGTTCTCCACAATTTAAAATCTCAAGGAATGAGACTCGTGGATGCTTAGCCTATTAAATCAAAGTTTTGGGTTTTCGAGTCGTCTATAGGATCTTGCAAACTCTTAGACTTTTTCAAGTTTTAGAAATCGCATTTTAAAGTTCCCTTGATAAACGACTCTCTAGGATCAATTATAGGAACTTGCGAAAAGTTCTTGTTCTTAACCCGTGAGAGTTAAGACTTTCGCGTTTTATAGCTCCCTATATAAAAGTGTAAAACCCTCTTAAAAATACCATGAATAAAATTTTTTAATAATACCGTAAAATAAAAAAAGACGAAACTGTTGGAACGTAGAATAATTCTTAGCTTACAAACGAATTTTTAGACATTACTGCTTTAATTGTTTTACAGCCATTAAGAAAATAAATGCAATTTTTAAAGTCTATAAATAAACATAATGTAAAAGGCATGAGAATCTTTGAATAGAAAATGAAACACATTTTGTTTAAAACTCGGTCAAAGCTATTACTTCACATCCGATATTGTCGACCCAAATTGGTGTTTAATTAGTTAATCTTTTATGATAAAACATTGCACCTTAAGTCTCACCAAGAACGAGATTGGGAGAGACATTACAACATGTTTCTTTGTTCACATTCGAACTGATTTATTAACCGTGATCACGTCGAAGTTATGATTTGGAGTTTTTTTTTATCGATTTTGGAGTTCACATCGCGTCCGAGTTGGTGTTCATACCCGCGTGAATTCAAAATGTTGCTGGCTTGCTCACAGCAATGATGAACAATCATTGTGGTCTGATGTGACAAGAACGAGTTCGGGTAAGAGGTATCGGTTTCGTCTACTGGAGCTCGGAGTTTTGTACGAGTGAAGTTTCTGTTGCATTCATAGGAGTTTGAGGATCGTTCGGGTTGCGGTTCTAGTTTAGATTTGGTTTCTGTTCGTGCCAAGGTCGGAAAGTAGCATAAATCAGCGTGAGTTGTCGTGTGATGATCTTTGGTTCGTGTTCAGGGAGTTCGTTTCGGTCTCATTGGCACGTTTAGGTGTTTGGGTTCCATGTCGATCTATTGTTTTGTTTGGAGTTGAGGTAAATTTTAACTCATTTGTTACTTGTTAATTGACGAAGTAATATAATACATACAACATGCATGGCTTAACCATAGATCAGATAAAATGGGTTTCAAAATTATGAATGTTTAAATGATGAATCACATGGTGTTAAGAAACGAAAACATGAATGAAGAACTCGAAATAGATTTCGATACTAATCTGTTGGTTATAAAATATGGGCGGAACTTTGAACCGCGAATTAAAGCCTTATTGATTCCTAAAGTCGACTCGAAGTCGGTACTTAAATGAAGCTGCTATACAAAAATATCTTATGAACCATATGGCCGCTACATTATCAGTAAGAAAAAAAAAGAAATGCATGTACATGCAATTTAACGTAAAGAAGATGTATGTTTTATCTTATAACTCTTGTCATTTAAAGTCTCATCAAAGTATTACTAACTAGTATATATATTGTGTCTTAAACTGCTCTATTAAACCATATGATGTATACATAATTTATCTTTGATATTTTATAATCAGTATTAGTCACCAAAACATATCAGTTTATTATTTCGCCACTTACATGATGGATGTACATTAGTACAAAATTATAAGACGAATATTAAGTAACTTCGGCTTATTATGATTTACGGCTTAAATTAAATTGGCTTGTTATTAATCCGGCTTGTATTAAAATGGACTTAATTAATACTGATTTACTAATTCATGACTTATTAAAAATCATGAAATACGTAAGTCAAGAATGAGTAAATCAAGTCAAGAACAAGTAACGCATGTCATACACAAACAACTCATACACTTCCTTTATTATGTAGCTCACGTGAAATCAGAGTAGGATTTCCGTCTTTTCATCTTCATTTGTTTACTGGACATAAGGTACGGATATTTCTATCTCTCTATTATTATTTGTCCCTTTCGTTTATTCGATTGGTTGTACGGATTTTTCGTCATTTCAGTAAGAATTTTCTTTCCTATGCATGATTAGGATTCCCCGTCTGCAGCCAAATGTTTTACCCAGTATGTGCTTAAGCTTATCAGTAATCATGTTAATAACTAAATAAATTGCCTGAGCATTATATACAAGCATGACCAGTTTATGTACTAGTTACGGAGGTACCGAAAGCATGGCACTAGAGGCACCGGTGTCATGACTCACATGCAGGAGAGTGATATCCTACATCGTCCCTTCACGTTTTGGCCATTATTATTATCATGTCATGTGGGGCGTATGGATGCATCCTAGGCTTATCAGTTTACAAGTTATCAAGGTAAATGTGGTGTGTGCTCTACATCCTTCACATTGGAGCTGATCCCTCCACCCAGCACAGTATTTAGAGGTCACCCCTCTACAGCATTTAGAGGTCACCCCTCTACAGCATTTAGAGGTCACCCCTCTACAGCATGACGAGGTCACCCCTCCAATTATTCATGCACCGTTGTTACAACACATGACCTATATAAGCTCTGGCAATTAAAATACAGTAAATGCATGTTTTCAGATTTAACAGATAACAATTCAGCTTTATTATTTATAAATCAGACTTTACAGATTATACACAGATTTCCGCTGCAACTTTACTTATCAGTCTTACAGCTCCAGTATTTTTATCATCTGTTTCATTTCAGTAATTCCTTATCATGCTTTATATCCGTTCACTGAGCGTTATGCTCAGCCGTAGTTCTTTCATGTTCTAACGGCAGGTACACCGGGACGCTCTTAGGATTCTGAGAGCATGTGCATTGAATGGAAGCTATCCGGACTTCTTACTTTATGCACTTCATACATTATTCTGCTTATTTGGACATTGTTTAGTCTTTCCTTCAGTATTTTATTTTTCATGTTTTGATCTTAGGTTGGATTACCGATGTTTGATTCCGGTATTTCCGTTATGGCCAGTTAATGTTTTAGGACATTTACCTTATGCTTTGATGACACGCCACAAATACACGTAACGGTCCACTTATCCAAGTAGGGTGTTATAATTATGGTATCAGAGCGCAAGGTTTGACCTGTAGGCTCTAAAACTTGACCTGTGACTAGTGGGTAGTCACCAGGAATTTCCCAGATTTTGGCGTTGTTATCTTTCATGTTTCTCATGCATTTATCAGTCAGCTTTATTCATTAATCAGTTAGTTTTCTTAAAGTTTTTGACTAAATAAAAGGTTGGTACAGGACTGGCCATATTTAGTCGCATGTGCTTTTATTCGAATTTTGTTTTGGTGAACCGACCCATAGGCGTTCACCCTTGCCCATTCAGATTTTGTCTTGGTAAACCGACCCATATGCGTTTACCCTTACTCATGTTAGATTCAAGTTTTCAGTCAAATATTACTTGGTGAACCAACCATAAACGTTCACCATTATTCAGGTCAAATTTTCATGCTTTCAGTCGAGTATTATTTTGTGAACTGAACCAGAGACGTTCACCTTTGCTCATATCATAACATTTAATAAAGTAGTGACAAGTATGAATTGGACTACAACCATCCATATTTAGTCCCAGATTGTAATTTTCTATACATGACAGTTCTTAGAAAATTTTGACAAGTATGGATTGAACCAGAATCGCCCATACTTAGTCACATGTTTTTTTCCTTGTATTCTGTGGATTGAACTGTAGCCATCCACATCAGTTGATGTTAAACCTCAGTCGATTATCCTTCCAGGTTCTTTGTAACAGTCAAATTCCATGCTCTTACGTGAAGGTCGTTTTCATGCTGAATAAGTTTCATGTCTCCTTTCGAGGATTATGTTATCAGCATAGTGATGACGTGTTCATGTTAAGATACAGAAGGGTTACAGTAAAATCCTATTTTCATAATAAATCATGTTTGGTCTTCATCAGTCATGTATTCATGCTGACCATTGTCGAAATTCCGTTTAAGCATATTCTTGAACTTCTATACAACCAGCTTTAAGTCCACGCAGAAATTATCAGGCTATCATGTTACTCATTTCAGTTCAGATTACTACCGTTTAAATCAATTTAATTCTTTGATCATGTCAGACAAGCGACACCAGTATCGATGAACCCATAAATTTTTTCCACCAGTGCCATATACAGTATTCCATCTATACCCCATGTATAGTGTCTCAGTCATACTCCATGTACAGTATTTCATGAGTACTCCACATACAGTGTCTCAGATATGCTCCATGTGCAGTATTCACTTTGTACTTCATGTACAGTAGTCCAGGTGTACTCCAGGTACCCTACTCCATGGGTATTGCTAATCGATCCTTAGTTATCTTAGGCGTTTCCATTTGTCGATATTCTACCAGATGCTGATGTTGCTCGTGAGTTGAAGATTTTATCAAATACTGATGCTGCTAACACTTTGAAGACCTCACAAATGCTGATGCTGATGCTTTGGAGATTTCCCAAGATGCTGCTTCTGTTTATACTATGAATACTCTGCAGAACAAGGACGAAAACTATGAATTTGAAATTTCTGACAAGAATAAATTTCAACCATCAGACACTACCATTCTATTCTATGCTTTTACCTCCCTAGTTAGATGCCACACTTCACTCAGCTAATTTTGAAGTCAGAGGAACCGGTAACCAGCCGGCCACTCAGCAGAAATAGTTACATGAATCACGGTCACGATTACGATCGTCAGGAAACTGACAGACAAGGTAGTAATGACAACCACTGTAATTATAATTAATCCGGCAGTAACCATCGAAACTCCGGCACGGACGTGATCGGAAATACAAGAGGTCAGTAGTCTAACCGGTCCGCCGATCCTAGCAGTTACCAAAAACTTTTAGCCTTGTCCAGGTTCATCCACTAAAACACATGTCAGGACGACAGTCAAGACACAGGTCTCAGGTATCATTTCGGAAGACACATATCAGGACACCAGTCATGGTACACGTCATACGAATCTTTCCTTAAAATACGAGTCAGAACTCATAACTCCAGTATGTTTCTAAGCCAGGTCCTCAGTAATTCAGGGTACCCTTCAGAAAGGGGTATACCAGTTCTATTATGCCACGCATGAATCAGATCAATACAGATTTAGTCACCACCAGAGTATCATTCAGCTTAGACACGCGGTATTTATTCTGTAAGGTTACAGACGAAAACATTCAGTGAAATTCGCCACGTTTACTTCACGTATTCATATGTCAGCTTTATCTTAAATCAGGTATTACCTACCTCCCAGCCAGAAAGACTCCACAGTACCACTCATATTATTAAGGTTTTCCTTTTTCCTTGCAGTTACCGACGAGATCCGTCTTACTAAATCCCAAATATAGTCATTTTATTTTCTGCCAGGAAATCAGTACAAGTTGTTATACTATACAACAAGTGAATTATTCTTCCAAAGATACGAAAGACCTTTCAGCTACCAGTTATAATTTCACTTCTTAAATTCATGACCAACAGATTTCTCCAGAGTCCCAGACGTAATTTCAGAAAGTTTTTTTTTCAGAAATTCCTTTCTAACCACAAGACAGAATCTGCATCAAGCTGGTCTCAAGAACAGGACAGGTTTTCAAAACTCCCTATTGCAGGCTGCAGCTAAGTTAAAAGAGTTGCAGCATTTGCTGCGAGAATTACCGGAACGAGGCTTTATTCGCCCTGGCGCACCACCAGGAAGTGCATCGTTTCTGTCTATCAGGAAGAAGGCCGTTAACATGAAATCATGTATCGATCACCAGAAACTTTACAAGATCACCATTCATAATCGATGTCATCTCACGTATAGAAGGTTTGCCTGACCTGCTACGACGTCTTAAAACATTTTCTGGAACGATTCACGATTATGCCACCAGCAGTGGTGAGAGAAAGAACATGAGTTTTTTTTTCAGACTGCTGTTGCACACGTTATAGTCTCTCTAAAATTCAGACTTATATTTCTGAGCCACCCTATTTTAGCAGAAAGAAATTTGAGACAATCCTGCGAAGGTAAAGGCCATCACATGATGGTCCCGACTGACGCCTATGAACGAAATTCCACCAGAATGTACAATAATCCCAGGTAAAATTTTGATAGAAGCAGTATAACACAATTGATGCAACTACGTTCATATCTAGATGCCTGACATACCACAGGTTCAAGATAGGACACCGACATGCTAATGAGTTATTACAACCACTAGAAATTTTGAACATAAATGAGATAAGATTCCATGGAGGTTATTGCCAGTTACCACAGACTCAGACGAAGCATGATGCTATCTAAGTCGTTGTTAACCAGTTAACCCAGCCTACACGTCTTCTTTTATCCGAGATGATTACGTAGTAACAAATCTACATGAAATTTAGAAATAGATCGTATGATTCCAAGGTATTCCATCCACAATCTTGTCAGATGGAAATTAGCGTTTGCGAATCGCGCTCACGTTCATGTTCACGATCACGTGTACGTTCACATTAACGTTCACGTTTATTTTCACTTTCACGTTTACATCTCATTCGTAATATGATCTGTTTCAGTTTATGTTTTATGATATCTCATGATTTAAGCTCACGTTCGCGTTCATAACATGTGTTCCATTCCGCGATACACGTTTCACAGTTTATTACCGAATACGGTTACAGGAAGCTTGAGAAACTAGACTCAAGTATAGCACAACTATTCCATAACCAGACGGACGTTTCACATCTCAGGCCGTATCGTTTGGCATTCCTTCCTCAGTCAGCATACGTTCATGATATGTTCTGGTAGCACGATCACAGTATGCTTCACGTATCACGTTCACGATATGTTCCATGTCCAACGTTCATCAGATGATCGCGAACCACGTTCACAATTGCTCACGTAGCACGTTCACAATTGCTCACGTAGCACGTTCACAATTGTTGACGTAGTTCGTCTTTGTATATTTTCAGCAGCTTGCTCAGAGATATAAATGTTATCTTTCCAGGATATTTGTACGTACCGTTTAATGTATCCTACATGCTATGGCTTTTTTCTACCAGATTCAAAAAATCCATCTTAAGTATGGAACCAGAAACTATTCAGCATTCATCAGGACAGGGTCATCAAGACCAAGATTTTTCATTATGTTTAGACATGTGAATGAATCGTTTCAAGCGGGAGTCCACTTGAAACGGAGGAGTCCATCTGGACCTCTCATTCCTTTCCCTTTAATAAATCCAGTTAAGTCCTTTCAGTCATGCCACATTCCATGTTCTCTTCAGCCATGTCACGTTCTATGTTCATTTCAGTCATGTCACGTTATACCCTTTCAGCAGCAGTATGTTCTAAATCAAGGACGAATGATCTTTCAGCTTTTATGTCTTTCAGCTCTCATGCCCTTTCAGTCTATGTGTCTTTCAGCTTATATAAACCTCATCAGCTTAAATTACTTTTAATTCAAGGACGAATTTCCTTTTTAGAGAGGGGAGAATTGTAAAACCAAAACATTATCGTGTCTCTAATTCAAAAACGTATTATCCTTTTTAGAGAGGAAGAGTTGTAAAACCCGCAACAATACCACGTTTCTAATTCGAGGACGAATTATTTTCATTTTAGAGGGGAAGAGTAGTAAAACCCGCTTAAAAATACCATGAATTTAAAATTTTAATAATACCGTAAAATAAAAAAAAGACGAAACTGTTGGAACGTAGAATAATTCTTAGCTTCCAAACGAATTTTTAGACATTACTGCTTTAATTGTTTTACAGCCATTAAGAAAATAAATGCAATTTTTAAAGTCTATAAATAAACATAATGTAAAAGGCATGAGAATCTTTGAATAGAAAATGAAACACATTTTGTTTAAAACTCGGTCAAAGCTATTACTTCACATCCGATATTGTCGACCCAAATTGGTGTTTAATTAGTTAATCTTTTATGATAAAACATTGCACCTTAAGTCTCACCAAGAACGAGATTGGGAGAGACATTACAACATGTTTCTTTGTTCACATTCGAACTGATTTATTAACCGTGATCACGTCGAAGTTATGATTTGGAGTTTTTTTTTATCGATTTTGGAGTTCACATCGCGTCCGAGTTGGTGTTCATACCCGCGTGAATTCAAAATGTTGCTGGCTTGCTCACAGCAATGATGAACAATCATTGTGGTCTGATGTGACAAGAACGAGTTCGGGTAAGAGGTATCGGTTTCGTCTACTGGAGCTCGGAGTTTTGTACGAGTGAAGTTTCTGTTGCATTCATAGGAGTTTGAGGATCGTTCGGGTTGCGGTTCTAGTTTAGATTTGGTTTCTGTTCGTGCCAAGGTCGGAAAGTAGCATAAATCAGCGTGAGTTGTCGTGTGATGATCTTTGGTTCGTGTTCAGGGAGTTCGTTTCGGTCTCATTGGCACGTTTAGGTGTTTGGGTTCCATGTCGATCTATTGTTTTGTTTGGAGTTGAGGTAAATTTTAACTCATTTGTTACTTGTTAATTGACGAAGTAATATAATACATACAACATGCATGGCTTAACCATAGATCAGATAAAATGGGTTTCAAAATTATGAATGTTTAAATGATGAATCACATGGTGTTAAGAAACGAAAACATGAATGAAGAACTCGAAATAGATTTCGATACTAATCTGTTGGTTATAAAATATGGGCGGAACTTTGAACCGCGAATTAAAGCCTTATTGATTCCTAAAGTCGACTCGAAGTCGGTACTTAAATGAAGCTGCTATACAAAAATATCTTATGAACCATATGGCCGCTACATTATCAGTAAGAAAAAAAAAGAAATGCATGTACATGCAATTTAACGTAAAGAAGATGTATGTTTTATCTTATAACTCTTGTCATTTAAAGTCTCATCAAAGTATTACTAACTAGTATATATATTGTGTCTTAAACTGCTCTATTAAACCATATGATGTATACATAATTTATCTTTGATATTTTATAATCAGTATTAGTCACCAAAACATATCAGTTTATTATTTCGCCACTTACATGATGGATGTACATTAGTACAAAATTATAAGACGAATATTAAGTAACTTCGGCTTATTATGATTTACGGCTTAAATTAAATTGGCTTGTTATTAATCCGGCTTGTATTAAAATGGACTTAATTAATACTGATTTACTAATTCATGACTTATTAAAAATCATGAAATACGTAAGTCAAGAATGAGTAAATCAAGTCAAGAACAAGTAACGCATGTCATACACAAACAACTCATACACTTCCTTTATTATGTAGCTCACGTGAAATCAGAGTAGGATTTCCGTCTTTTCATCTTCATTTGTTTACTGGACATAAGGTACGGATATTTCTATCTCTCTATTATTATTTGTCCCTTTCGTTTATTCGATTGGTTGTACGGATTTTTCGTCATTTCAGTAAGAATTTTCTTTCCTATGCATGATTAGGATTCCCCGTCTGCAGCCAAATGTTTTACCCAGTATGTGCTTAAGCTTATCAGTAATCATGTTAATAACTAAATAAATTGCCTGAGCATTATATACAAGCATGACCAGTTTATGTACTAGTTACGGAGGTACCGAAAGCATGGCACTAGAGGCACCGGTGTCATGACTCACATGCAGGAGAGTGATATCCTACATCGTCCCTTCACGTTTTGGCCATTATTATTATCATGTCATGTGGGGCGTATGGATGCATCCTAGGCTTATCAGTTTACAAGTTATCAAGGTAAATGTGGTGTGTGCTCTACATCCTTCACATTGGAGCTGATCCCTCCACCCAGCACAGTATTTAGAGGTCACCCCTCTACAGCATTTAGAGGTCACCCCTCTACAGCATTTAGAGGTCACCCCTCTACAGCATGACGAGGTCACCCCTCCAATTATTCATGCACCGTTGTTACAACACATGACCTATATAAGCTCTGGCAATTAAAATACAGTAAATGCATGTTTTCAGATTTAACAGATAACAATTCAGCTTTATTATTTATAAATCAGACTTTACAGATTATACACAGATTTCCGCTGCAACTTTACTTATCAGTCTTACAGCTCCAGTATTTTTATCATCTGTTTCATTTCAGTAATTCCTTATCATGCTTTATATCCGTTCACTGAGCGTTATGCTCAGCCGTAGTTCTTTCATGTTCTAACGGCAGGTACACCGGGACGCTCTTAGGATTCTGAGAGCATGTGCATTGAATGGAAGCTATCCGGACTTCTTACTTTATGCACTTCATACATTATTCTGCTTATTTGGACATTGTTTAGTCTTTCCTTCAGTATTTTATTTTTCATGTTTTGATCTTAGGTTGGATTACCGATGTTTGATTCCGGTATTTCCGTTATGGCCAGTTAATGTTTTAGGACATTTACCTTATGCTTTGATGACACGCCACAAATACACGTAACGGTCCACTTATCCAAGTAGGGTGTTATAATTATGGTATCAGAGCGCAAGGTTTGACCTGTAGGCTCTAAAACTTGACCTGTGACTAGTGGGTAGTCACCAGGAATTTCCCAGATTTTGGCGTTGTTATCTTTCATGTTTCTCATGCATTTATCAGTCAGCTTTATTCATTAATCAGTTAGTTTTCTTAAAGTTTTTGACTAAATAAAAGGTTGGTACAGGACTGGCCATATTTAGTCGCATGTGCTTTTATTCGAATTTTGTTTTGGTGAACCGACCCATAGGCGTTCACCCTTGCCCATTCAGATTTTGTCTTGGTAAACCGACCCATATGCGTTTACCCTTACTCATGTTAGATTCAAGTTTTCAGTCAAATATTACTTGGTGAACCAACCATAAACGTTCACCATTATTCAGGTCAAATTTTCATGCTTTCAGTCGAGTATTATTTTGTGAACTGAACCAGAGACGTTCACCTTTGCTCATATCATAACATTTAATAAAGTAGTGACAAGTATGAATTGGACTACAACCATCCATATTTAGTCCCAGATTGTAATTTTCTATACATGACAGTTCTTAGAAAATTTTGACAAGTATGGATTGAACCAGAATCGCCCATACTTAGTCACATGTTTTTTTCCTTGTATTCTGTGGATTGAACTGTAGCCATCCACATCAGTTGATGTTAAACCTCAGTCGATTATCCTTCCAGGTTCTTTGTAACAGTCAAATTCCATGCTCTTACGTGAAGGTCGTTTTCATGCTGAATAAGTTTCATGTCTCCTTTCGAGGATTATGTTATCAGCATAGTGATGACGTGTTCATGTTAAGATACAGAAGGGTTACAGTAAAATCCTATTTTCATAATAAATCATGTTTGGTCTTCATCAGTCATGTATTCATGCTGACCATTGTCGAAATTCCGTTTAAGCATATTCTTGAACTTCTATACAACCAGCTTTAAGTCCACGCAGAAATTATCAGGCTATCATGTTACTCATTTCAGTTCAGATTACTACCGTTTAAATCAATTTAATTCTTTGATCATGTCAGACAAGCGACACCAGTATCGATGAACCCATAAATTTTTTCCACCAGTGCCATATACAGTATTCCATCTATACCCCATGTATAGTGTCTCAGTCATACTCCATGTACAGTATTTCATGAGTACTCCACATACAGTGTCTCAGATATGCTCCATGTGCAGTATTCACTTTGTACTTCATGTACAGTAGTCCAGGTGTACTCCAGGTACCCTACTCCATGGGTATTGCTAATCGATCCTTAGTTATCTTAGGCGTTTCCATTTGTCGATATTCTACCAGATGCTGATGTTGCTCGTGAGTTGAAGATTTTATCAAATACTGATGCTGCTAACACTTTGAAGACCTCACAAATGCTGATGCTGATGCTTTGGAGATTTCCCAAGATGCTGCTTCTGTTTATACTATGAATACTCTGCAGAACAAGGACGAAAACTATGAATTTGAAATTTCTGACAAGAATAAATTTCAACCATCAGACACTACCATTCTATTCTATGCTTTTACCTCCCTAGTTAGATGCCACACTTCACTCAGCTAATTTTGAAGTCAGAGGAACCGGTAACCAGCCGGCCACTCAGCAGAAATAGTTACATGAATCACGGTCACGATTACGATCGTCAGGAAACTGACAGACAAGGTAGTAATGACAACCACTGTAATTATAATTAATCCGGCAGTAACCATCGAAACTCCGGCACGGACGTGATCGGAAATACAAGAGGTCAGTAGTCTAACCGGTCCGCCGATCCTAGCAGTTACCAAAAACTTTTAGCCTTGTCCAGGTTCATCCACTAAAACACATGTCAGGACGACAGTCAAGACACAGGTCTCAGGTATCATTTCGGAAGACACATATCAGGACACCAGTCATGGTACACGTCATACGAATCTTTCCTTAAAATACGAGTCAGAACTCATAACTCCAGTATGTTTCTAAGCCAGGTCCTCAGTAATTCAGGGTACCCTTCAGAAAGGGGTATACCAGTTCTATTATGCCACGCATGAATCAGATCAATACAGATTTAGTCACCACCAGAGTATCATTCAGCTTAGACACGCGGTATTTATTCTGTAAGGTTACAGACGAAAACATTCAGTGAAATTCGCCACGTTTACTTCACGTATTCATATGTCAGCTTTATCTTAAATCAGGTATTACCTACCTCCCAGCCAGAAAGACTCCACAGTACCACTCATATTATTAAGGTTTTCCTTTTTCCTTGCAGTTACCGACGAGATCCGTCTTACTAAATCCCAAATATAGTCATTTTATTTTCTGCCAGGAAATCAGTACAAGTTGTTATACTATACAACAAGTGAATTATTCTTCCAAAGATACGAAAGACCTTTCAGCTACCAGTTATAATTTCACTTCTTAAATTCATGACCAACAGATTTCTCCAGAGTCCCAGACGTAATTTCAGAAAGTTTTTTTTTCAGAAATTCCTTTCTAACCACAAGACAGAATCTGCATCAAGCTGGTCTCAAGAACAGGACAGGTTTTCAAAACTCCCTATTGCAGGCTGCAGCTAAGTTAAAAGAGTTGCAGCATTTGCTGCGAGAATTACCGGAACGAGGCTTTATTCGCCCTGGCGCACCACCAGGAAGTGCATCGTTTCTGTCTATCAGGAAGAAGGCCGTTAACATGAAATCATGTATCGATCACCAGAAACTTTACAAGATCACCATTCATAATCGATGTCATCTCACGTATAGAAGGTTTGCCTGACCTGCTACGACGTCTTAAAACATTTTCTGGAACGATTCACGATTATGCCACCAGCAGTGGTGAGAGAAAGAACATGAGTTTTTTTTTCAGACTGCTGTTGCACACGTTATAGTCTCTCTAAAATTCAGACTTATATTTCTGAGCCACCCTATTTTAGCAGAAAGAAATTTGAGACAATCCTGCGAAGGTAAAGGCCATCACATGATGGTCCCGACTGACGCCTATGAACGAAATTCCACCAGAATGTACAATAATCCCAGGTAAAATTTTGATAGAAGCAGTATAACACAATTGATGCAACTACGTTCATATCTAGATGCCTGACATACCACAGGTTCAAGATAGGACACCGACATGCTAATGAGTTATTACAACCACTAGAAATTTTGAACATAAATGAGATAAGATTCCATGGAGGTTATTGCCAGTTACCACAGACTCAGACGAAGCATGATGCTATCTAAGTCGTTGTTAACCAGTTAACCCAGCCTACACGTCTTCTTTTATCCGAGATGATTACGTAGTAACAAATCTACATGAAATTTAGAAATAGATCGTATGATTCCAAGGTATTCCATCCACAATCTTGTCAGATGGAAATTAGCGTTTGCGAATCGCGCTCACGTTCATGTTCACGATCACGTGTACGTTCACATTAACGTTCACGTTTATTTTCACTTTCACGTTTACATCTCATTCGTAATATGATCTGTTTCAGTTTATGTTTTATGATATCTCATGATTTAAGCTCACGTTCGCGTTCATAACATGTGTTCCATTCCGCGATACACGTTTCACAGTTTATTACCGAATACGGTTACAGGAAGCTTGAGAAACTAGACTCAAGTATAGCACAACTATTCCATAACCAGACGGACGTTTCACATCTCAGGCCGTATCGTTTGGCATTCCTTCCTCAGTCAGCATACGTTCATGATATGTTCTGGTAGCACGATCACAGTATGCTTCACGTATCACGTTCACGATATGTTCCATGTCCAGCGTTCATCAGATGATCGCGAACCACGTTCACAATTGCTCACGTAGCACGTTCACAATTGCTCACGTAGCACGTTCACAATTGTTGACGTAGTTCGTCTTTGTATATTTTCAGCAGCTTGCTCAGAGATATAAATGTTATCTTTCCAGGATATTTGTACGTACCGTTTAATGTATCCTACATGCTATGGCTTTTTTCTACCAGATTCAAAAAATCCATCTTAAGTATGGAACCAGAAACTATTCAGCATTCATCAGGACAGGGTCATCAAGACCAAGATTTTTCATTATGTTTAGACATGTGAATGAATCGTTTCAAGCGGGAGTCCACTTGAAACGGAGGAGTCCATCTGGACCTCTCATTCCTTTCCCTTTAATAAATCCAGTTAAGTCCTTTCAGTCATGCCACATTCCATGTTCTCTTCAGCCATGTCACGTTCCATGTTCATTTCAGTCATGTCACGTTATACCCTTTCAGCAGCAGTATGTTCTAAATCAAGGACGAATGATCTTTCAGCTTTTATGTCTTTCAGCTCTCATGCCCTTTCAGTCTATGTGTCTTTCAGCTTATATAAACCTCATCAGCTTAAATTACTTTTAATTCAAGGACGAATTTCCTTTTTAGAGAGGGGAGAATTGTAAAACCAAAACATTATCGTGTCTCTAATTCAAAAACGTATTATCCTTTTTAGAGAGGAAGAGTTGTAAAACCCGCAACAATACCACGTTTCTAATTCGAGGACGAATTATTTTCATTTTAGAGGGGAAGAGTAGTAAAACCCGCTTAAAAATACCATGAATTTAAAATTTTAATAATACCGTAAAATAAAAAAAAGACGAAACTGTTGGAACGTAGAATAATTCTTAGCTTCCAAACGAATTTTTAGACATTACTGCTTTAATTGTTTTACAGCCATTAAGAAAATAAATGCAATTTTTAAAGTCTATAAATAAACATAATGTAAAAGGCATGAGAATCTTTGAATAGAAAATGAAACACATTTTGTTTAAAACTCGGTCAAAGCTATTACTTCACATCCGATATTGTCGACCCAAATTGGTGTTTAATTAGTTAATCTTTTATGATAAAACATTGCACCTTAAGTCTCACCAAGAACGAGATTGGGAGAGACATTACAACATGTTTCTTTGTTCACATTCGAACTGATTTATTAACCGTGATCACGTCGAAGTTATGATTTGGAGTTTTTTTTTATCGATTTTGGAGTTCACATCGCGTCCGAGTTGGTGTTCATACCCGCGTGAATTCAAAATGTTGCTGGCTTGCTCACAGCAATGATGAACAATCATTGTGGTCTGATGTGACAAGAACGAGTTCGGGTAAGAGGTATCGGTTTCGTCTACTGGAGCTCGGAGTTTTGTACGAGTGAAGTTTCTGTTGCATTCATAGGAGTTTGAGGATCGTTCGGGTTGCGGTTCTAGTTTAGATTTGGTTTCTGTTCGTGCCAAGGTCGGAAAGTAGCATAAATCAGCGTGAGTTGTCGTGTGATGATCTTTGGTTCGTGTTCAGGGAGTTCGTTTCGGTCTCATTGGCACGTTTAGGTGTTTGGGTTCCATGTCGATCTATTGTTTTGTTTGGAGTTGAGGTAAATTTTAACTCATTTGTTACTTGTTAATTGACGAAGTAATATAATACATACAACATGCATGGCTTAACCATAGATCAGATAAAATGGGTTTCAAAATTATGAATGTTTAAATGATGAATCACATGGTGTTAAGAAACGAAAACATGAATGAAGAACTCGAAATAGATTTCGATACTAATCTGTTGGTTATAAAATATGGGCGGAACTTTGAACCGCGAATTAAAGCCTTATTGATTCCTAAAGTCGACTCGAAGTCGGTACTTAAATGAAGCTGCTATACAAAAATATCTTATGAACCATATGGCCGCTACATTATCAGTAAGAAAAAAAAAGAAATGCATGTACATGCAATTTAACGTAAAGAAGATGTATGTTTTATCTTATAACTCTTGTCATTTAAAGTCTCATCAAAGTATTACTAACTAGTATATATATTGTGTCTTAAACTGCTCTATTAAACCATATGATGTATACATAATTTATCTTTGATATTTTATAATCAGTATTAGTCACCAAAACATATCAGTTTATTATTTCGCCACTTACATGATGGATGTACATTAGTACAAAATTATAAGACGAATATTAAGTAACTTCGGCTTATTATGATTTACGGCTTAAATTAAATTGGCTTGTTATTAATCCGGCTTGTATTAAAATGGACTTAATTAATACTGATTTACTAATTCATGACTTATTAAAAATCATGAAATACGTAAGTCAAGAATGAGTAAATCAAGTCAAGAACAAGTAACGCATGTCATACACAAACAACTCATACACTTCCTTTATTATGTAGCTCACGTGAAATCAGAGTAGGATTTCCGTCTTTTCATCTTCATTTGTTTACTGGACATAAGGTACGGATATTTCTATCTCTCTATTATTATTTGTCCCTTTCGTTTATTCGATTGGTTGTACGGATTTTTCGTCATTTCAGTAAGAATTTTCTTTCCTATGCATGATTAGGATTCCCCGTCTGCAGCCAAATGTTTTACCCAGTATGTGCTTAAGCTTATCAGTAATCATGTTAATAACTAAATAAATTGCCTGAGCATTATATACAAGCATGACCAGTTTATGTACTAGTTACGGAGGTACCGAAAGCATGGCACTAGAGGCACCGGTGTCATGACTCACATGCAGGAGAGTGATATCCTACATCGTCCCTTCACGTTTTGGCCATTATTATTATCATGTCATGTGGGGCGTATGGATGCATCCTAGGCTTATCAGTTTACAAGTTATCAAGGTAAATGTGGTGTGTGCTCTACATCCTTCACATTGGAGCTGATCCCTCCACCCAGCACAGTATTTAGAGGTCACCCCTCTACAGCATTTAGAGGTCACCCCTCTACAGCATTTAGAGGTCACCCCTCTACAGCATGACGAGGTCACCCCTCCAATTATTCATGCACCGTTGTTACAACACATGACCTATATAAGCTCTGGCAATTAAAATACAGTAAATGCATGTTTTCAGATTTAACAGATAACAATTCAGCTTTATTATTTATAAATCAGACTTTACAGATTATACACAGATTTCCGCTGCAACTTTACTTATCAGTCTTACAGCTCCAGTATTTTTATCATCTGTTTCATTTCAGTAATTCCTTATCATGCTTTATATCCGTTCACTGAGC